>OX438773.1:10693519-11293519 GCA_949316455.1 Acleris holmiana | reverse complement strand
ATAATTACAACTACTAAAAACAGAATAAAACTAATATTTAAGGGGGGTTCCTATGGGAGCGTTTGTTGTATGCAACAAACGTGATTTCATTGCGGTTTTTTGCTCGATATTAATAACGGCACCGTACCTAGTTGTAATAGATAAAGGTCGGAAGCCTTCGTGCGCGAGTCCGACTCGCACTTGGCCGGTTTTGTAATTTTCTTTCTTTTCTTGTTCAGCACCCGTAACAACTTATCGAATTAAGTCATGTTTTTAGGATTCCGTACTCGTAGCCCTATTGAATGGAATAATGGAAATTAAATGAGTAGAAAGCCAACAAAGTCAGCTTTAAAAAAAAATGTTCCGAAGAATTTATAACTTCTCATTGACCTTTGAACTAATATATATATATATTTTTTTAATTATACTTAACACACTTTTCCATTACCATCATTTGATTAGGCATGTTCCACGAATTTAATGACATTACAATAATACCATCGAGCAGATACTTAGGATACAAGTACGTACATGTATGATACAAGATAGATATATACAAAAAAACTCAGTTTAGGGTTCCATACCCATTACAACAAACAGAAAAAACTATCTCAAAAACAACAATTATAAAAATAATTTTCTATTTAAAGTTATTATAACAAAAACTTTTTTAAAGAACTATGCAATGATACCTCACTCGATGACAAATTTAAAAAAACTTGCTCTTTTATATTTTCTAATTTATTTAACAGCTTTTTCAGCGTAATTTAAATGTTTAACTATGCCAAATGACATTGAAGTACCGCGGACAGTCGGACAGATAGACATGGCAATACTATAAGGGTTCCTTGTTGAATACGGACCCCTAAAAAAGTGTACGACTGTGTATTCATGTTTCATCAAAATGCTGAAGTTATCGTGACGAGGGATCGGTTTGATAAGAATTTTTAATACTCGTAAAAGCGTTACAAAGTACTGTGGTATAAAGGATAGCCAATGTTAAAGCTCATTCAAATTTTAAATAATAGTTTGATTAAAGTCTACTTTTAAAGATGATGAAATCATTAAAACGCAACGCATGCGTGATTTCTAGTTGCCTAAAAAGCGAATTCGGTAAAAAATCATAAGACTAAAAACTGGCCAAGTATATACTAATAAAAAATAAGTTTTTAAATCAGTCGTGTCTAAGTATTACCTACTGTAAAAGAGATCCAGCGATTGTTAAGGACGAGCGAAAAACGTAAAAAAAAAACACGTTTCTTGCATGGGGGGGCCATTTTTACATTATTATATTATTATTATTATTATTTTTGGCGATGGGCTTGCAACCTGTCACTAATACACTAGTAAACTTCTTGGCCTGATTGTGCAAAATGTGGTTACAGAATTATCAACAAGTCTTTTTAGAGTTGTTGGTATTTCTGTAGCTCTGCCTACCCCACTCTGGGAATGAAGGCGTGATGTTATGTATGTATATTATTATTTGATTTAATAAGGGCATTACTTACAACTGTCTACCTATTTACGGTCCACATGATACAGCCCGCTAAGACAGACGGACTGCGGAGGCTTAGTAATAGGGTTCCGTTTGCACCCTTCGGGTACGGAGCCCTAAAAAATAAAAACAACTTTAAGTCACTGCTATTTTACAATTTAGTTACATTTAAGTTATCAAGCGTGCCCGAGTAAATTATACAACACAGCGCAGCCCAGTCAGGTTAAAAATCCAATTGAAGTGAGTACTGCAACGTATTCCATCCCAAACAGAGCCGGTGATTGGTCGAACAGGGCTGCAAGTGTCCTGGGACGTGAGCAGCGTACCAATGGCCACTGGAACAGGTACTCGTTTTTCGGTGCATCACTTTAAACATTTAAGTTTCATTGGTTCCTTTTAAAATTTAAGCCCAAGCCTGAGTAAGGTAAGAAAGAATCTAACATGTTTTTATTAGCTACGTTACTTTTTGTACTTGTGTAAGATTCGGTAATTTCATAGATCATGCAATAATTGCAATTTCTAGGTTAAAAAACCGGTCAAAAGCGAGTTGGATCCTATATTTTATTTGTTTTTATTTCCATCCTACTAAAATTTGTAAGTATGGATGTTCACGCAAAAACTTTTGGTGAAATTTGGAATACAAACAGCTTATACCTTGGATTAACACAAGGGGTACCTTTCATATCGCTATTCCCTCGGGAAATGATTTATACGCATACGAAGTCGCGGGCGGACATTAGCTAGTATATTATAAAACAAAGTTTTTTCCCGCCATCTGTCCCTTTGTATGTACGCCTAGATCATTTGAACCATGTTACGGATTTTAATGCGGTTTTCATTCAGTAGATAGAGTGATTCAAGAGGAAGGTTTTTTACATATTTATATTATAATAGGACACGTAAAGAAGCTAGTAAGAAATATTAGAAACCCAAAAAAGTCCTGCTGCTCCTTGCTCTCTTCATCTTTTAAGAACTCTATCACACGAGACATAATCTACCGTTTTTTTATAGTTGCGCTGTTTAAGGAAGCTCGATTTAACAGCTGTTAACACCGTTAAAATATAACCTTAAACATGTTACACACAACTATATTATGTACTGCGTTGACAGCTGTCAAATCGGGCCTTTTAGAACAACGCGATTATATGTAAATGGAAGTTGAAATTAACATTTTTGTACTTTTTGCTTTTTAGGGTTCCGTAGTCGAAACTAGGACATTTGAATTCTCAAGACTGCAGTTCTAAACCCTCAAATGCGATACCAAACCTGAGGACTAAGAAGAAATGCCTCTATGCTAGTAATTTCACCGGTTGTTTCACGTTAAAAGGTTTCAGAAAAATATACATTTCTAAGTTACGAAAAATCTGACAAATGAGCCAGTTGGGACCAAAAATGTGAAAGCAATTTCTTTACAAGAGTCAATTCGCTGTCTTTCAAACATATCAGCCACCCAAAGTATTACTCTTAGAGTTAACATTGTTAGCATTTAAAACAACCATCATCTTTTGGTTTTATGATTTTTACCGCCAGCAACGCTATAAATATCTACCTAACTTTCACCCAAAGCCTTCCATGCATGTGCGTGCGCATTACTTTCACCGGTTATCTTATCCCCACACCGGAACAAGACAATGCGAGCACTGCTTGGCGGGTGGTTAATGGATAAGATGGTAGTAGCGATCTGGACGGATCTTGCACATGATCCTTCCACTACTAAAGTGAAACTAATGGAAGCTTGTTAACTATAATAAATCTAAATTTGATACAGAAAGCTAGCAGTAGACATAACATAATAGTAATTTCTTTTCAAATGTTTAGTCTAGCTTCGTACGAGCAGATTGATTTATTCGTTGCTAGCGCCCGACGTATTTTGTTAAAAGGGTACCAAGTCTTACTTCATTTTACACCAATGACTCGGCTTAATGGAGCAATAACGCTCAAGAATTTTTAAATGAACGCGCTTCGGTAAAATAGTATTTTAGTTGCAGACTTAAAAGCATTCGGCTTAGTCTATTTTGTACATAATAGAGGGACTTATCGACAACTCGCTATAGGTTTTTAAATTGTTTGTCAAAGGCTTTTAACAATAACGCCCAGTTGGACAACCGTTCAGAAAGTTTAATGTTGCTAACATGCCATGCCTTACAAAGGGACAACATTAAGATGTTCCAATGGGACATCAGTGCTAATAAACGTTTGTATAACCTGATGTTGGAGTGGAGATCTAATCTTTAATAGAAATTACAATTTTTATTAGACCAAATGATATTTGGAGATCAGGTGACCTGACATACCAGGTTCTTTTTAAATCGGGCACCAAAATCCACCGCACAAGTTCTGTACCTATTCTTATTTTTATTTACTGTAGAAACTACAGTACTACTTTGTGATGGAGATAATAAACACGTACTAATTCATCTTTAAAATGTTGTAATACAACAACAATCTAACATAGCTATCTTGAGGTTTTCTTGTATAATACGGCTGAAAGCATGTTCAGGACAAAATGATAATTCGAACCCGGAATACTAGAACAGAATAATGATAGTGAATCCTTTAGATATTTTGTACATTACGGAGAGTGCGCTCAGGATCCGGACCTCAATTTGCACTGTCATCGTTATACAAAACTTTCGTATTCTAATCGGCCTCAGTGCAAAAACGTCATATGTTAGAAAAGATTTTTCATTACATTACAAGAGAGACTACAGCACCCATAAAAAATATATTGCATTTCTTTGTCTGAAAACTGACGCACACCTTTTTTAATGTGACTTCAAAAGTTACCCTTCTTTGTTAAAGTTATATTTTGCAAATCTCTGAAACTATTACACGAATAAACGCGCGAGGAAGCTATCAAAATGCTCATAAATATGCTAATTCTAGAATATTCTAAGCTAATTCGGTGCGGCTACATGCGAATGTTTGTGCAATAAAATTACTACAGTCGAGATTCCACTATAAAGTTTATAGAAATATGACAATTCAATGTAAGAGACAAATCTTTTGCCGAGATAAAAAAGATTTCGCATTTTTAAAGATAAACATTAAGAAAGTGGGCACTTTAACACGTCACAAATCTACCAGCGCTTACCAAAAAAAAAAAACACTGCAGCTCCACTGCGGTATATAATCTAAAAAGCAATTTATTTTCCTTTAATGTAACTGATTCCTTAATATTATCTAGCGATAAAACGGTCTCTTGCATTGTAAAATAACTGCTCTGACCACAATTTGTTTTCCCACCAGGGAAAACTTATTTGTTCATTGCGAATTAGGATCTGCATATTATTGTGTTGTTGTATCATTCGTTTAGAATACAATAAGAAACCACATATTTAGGTACAAATATTTGTATTTTGCATGTGTATTGTTGTTTTATTTGGATCAACGTTGAAAATAAAATGAATATTGTACAATATAGAAAATAATAAGGGACGCTTGCCGTATCGTAAAAGATTTTCTGCATCACTTTATGCTGGTAAAAACCTGTTCGGTATTCCCCCCGCTGCTTTGCGCTGACACTTAGAGCAATTCAAAGAGTTTCTTTAAAGAATGTAATGTGATATCTAAGTTTCTAACAGTGTAGCAGACAGGCATTGGTGGCCCATCAAAGAAAACGATTAGGTACCATCATATTTGACAAAGAGGCCACGAAGTTAGTTTACATAATATGCCTAAGGTACTTCTCACACGAATTTGATCTAGTCTCTAGGCTTATATTAGAGTCACAAAATAACAATATAAATATAAAATATTAAAAAACTAAAACGTAGAGAAAACGTGGTATATATTAGGTTAAATAAAAGTGTGCACGGTACAAAAGGTATTTTTTTTAGTGTTTTCTATTTTCATCGCCTTTTTTATTTCAATACGGATTGTGGACCGTGGACAGCAGGTTAACTCGCAGGCTGGTAATTGACAATTTACAGGGTAGCCAGGTTTTCAGCGCTCAGTCTGACGTTCAATTGGCAGGTTATTTTGTGTGGCCAATTGTCTTGTAAACACAATTAGTTTGTGTCACCGATGAGTCTGTTAAAGACAATATTTGGCTGTGACGTGAATATTAAGTCAACAAAATTCACTAATTTATAATATGTACCTAATAGGTTATTTGATTGATGGTTATGCAAAAACAGTTTTATCCTTTAAGAAGACTCTGAAGCAATAAAATGCGATACCGTTTTTCTCCCCTTAAACGTTGATTTAATTTTCACGATTTTAAAATATGTTGTAAATGTTATGAAAAACTAGGGCTGTACGTTTTCTTTTCCAAGTAAATAATTATTGCAAAAAACAAACGTACAGGGCTGGGATTCTACACGGTAATAACGATATCGTTTTTGACGTGTTTCCGTATTGTCAACGTTTTGATAACTCTTATGTCATATACAATAATGGCGACTGTGACATAAACGATACTAAAACACGTCAAACGCGATATCGTTGTAACGCAGTAGAATAGAGGCCCTGACGAAGTGTTTCATGTAAAATACAAAATGGTGAGAAACGTTATCGCCCAGAGCTAAATTTGTATGGATTCTTTTTATTAGAAATGCGATATAAGCATCGCTTCATGATCGTCTTAAAAATATAACCTTACAAACCATACAACCAATTTTTGTTGAATAATTGTTGGTTTAAGTGTACTTAGATGTATTTATAAATAACAAACTGCTAAATAAATAAGAAACAAGAAAAGAAGAAAGTTAATATGGTTACGGTTATTCGAAATATACATTTGTATTTTACAAACATCACATTTTAGTCTATTAGCTTTTGCAAGCAACGTATTACAGCAACTTTGTGAATGAAATTGTCTCAGCTGGGCTAATTACAAAATTCGCTTTTTACAATATATTCCCAGGTTTAATGACAGAGAGTGCTGGGCCATTATAAACCAGACTTACGAACTAAAAAAATATTAAGGAGGCCTCTAACAGTAAATTTCCAAATGTAAGTGCCGAAAATGAACAAGTCCTCAAAAAGAAGTAAGTTTTGGCACGGTTACGTTAACTCAATTATATTTTCTTAGTTTAAAATGCATCTCTGCTTTTAGAATTTTCGGCATTGATTAGGTACATCTGTGTAATCCCGTTATGTAGTGTACACAAACAAAATACTTGTAAATGATTTATGGAAGGCTCCTTCATAGTGCGGTCCCTCGCGCGAGCTAAATTTCAATGACAGTAAGAAAGATTTATGTTTAGCGTGTTTCGCAAGAAACAGTGAGCAAGTTTCAGTGCAGTCGGCTAACCGATAAGTTAGTACTGGTATTTAAGAGCTTTTAATCTGTCTGAGTGTCAGTGCAAACAGTTTGCGACTCGAGAACTAAGACTATAATATAACTTTGAGAATTATGATGCTCGCCATAAATGCACAAGTTAATAATTTTTAAAGACGTGCCGTTGTTCGAGTGTTTAATAAAAAACGCATAAATACGGTAACTACTTTTCAGGGCAGTGATATGATACACATTACATCACTTTGTTTAAACTTTAAATAGTAGCACCAGTTTCCCATTAGGACCATTTTTATCACTTTATACATAAAAGGGGCATAAGGCAGCTTAATATTAAATTAAATGAACGTTTATAAAATTGGGAAAAAACCTAATAAAAAACTTGATAATATTAGAAAATCATCTTAAACATGATTCTTTAAAGAGGCCTGACGAGTCATATTATAATGTAATGGACGCCTGCGACTTACTTCGCGAATAATTAGTTTGCTGCTACTTTACATATTTCTTCACATTGTTTTTCTAAAAAGGTTCCCAGGAAATATTCCTTCCAAATTTCAAGTTCCTAGATCAAGCGGTTTAGGATGAGCGTTGTTCGTTAGTCAGTCACAAAACAGTTTTATATGTATCTAATGAAACACAGTAATATAATTACATACAATAACTTGTATAAGTTTGTTTTATTATTAATGAAGTTTTGAAAGCTGTCATTCGAAAAGGACGCTGCATCTAAACTCTGTACATTATTGGCATCTGGGTCATACGTCCTCGTGCATAAAATATGCATAAAGTTTTGTGGAACGGCAACGAGACCTGTTCTAAGATGTCCGCGGATGGAAGGAAAATTAGTAAAAGCAAAATTAACCGACACTTTGCAAGCTTTACTTACTATTTGATGTAAATAAAAAGAAAACAGTGTACGGTAGCTGGGCCTCTATTCAGGTGCGTTAAAACGATATCGTGTTTGACACGTTCAAGAATCGTTTGTGTCACAGTCGCCATTATTGTAAATGACGTAAGAGTTATCAAAACGTTGACAATACGGAAACAGGTCAAAAACGATATCGTTATTACCTTGTAGAATTCCAGCCCTGCAGACTTTAGTTCTATGTCATTTTAATGTCATTTTTGAAATGCTGCACTAATCTATCAAGACGTTAAAAGCGACAGGATACTAAAGTGTGCAGCTGCTTGTAATATCTTATTACTAGCTTTTGCCCGCGAATCCTCCCGGGTGGAAGTTATCTCTGAACCTTCGGGTACTGTCCAATGTTCCAGGATAAAAAGTTCCCTGTACCCCTCTCCCAACTACAAATTATATACATGTGTAGGAAGAGAGGACAATAGAGGGATCTCTCTCCAGGCGGGTGTTATGCCTGGGGACCGAAGTCCGTTTGGATGAAGTTGGAAGTGGTATATAAGTCAACCGACTGAAGAAACTTCGTTAGCGCGATGTAGCGCACTGTCAGATTTAGTTGCGTTGTCTGACGCTGGTGGCGCTAGCGAGTTGTTTGTTACAAGTTGTCACTAGATGTCGCTAGGTCGCCACACCAGCCCCCCTTTGAGACCGGAGGTTGATGGTGATGGATGACGTGCAGTCTGTGCGTTGAAAATGCCGCTTGCAAGTGCCAGTAGTGGATGTGATGTCTCCAGTAGAGCTCAGAGCCGCGTTGGCGAGCGTAGCAGGAGAAGAGGAGTGGAGTGGAGAGTACACAGTGAGTCGTGTATCTGCTCCGTGAAGTACTCGTAGTAGGACGCAGTGAGTCGCGTTGCTGATTGAGAGTATTGTGCACACTGTAGACACCAGGCATGGAGATATATCAGAATGCTAGTGGTGCACAGTGTGGTTTGTCTGGCTTGCTGTGAGACTGCGTCATAGTGCTTGAAGGTTGTCAGGTTGCGTAAATGTCCATTGTCGTGGGTCACCAATGTAGGAAGAGAGGACAATAGAGGGATCTCTCTCCAGGCGGGTGTTATGCCTGGGGACCGAAGTCCGTTTGGATGAAGTTGGAAGTGGTATATAAGTCAACCGACTGAAGAAACTTCGTTAGCGCGATGTAGCGCACTGTCAGATTTAGTTGCGTTGTCTGACGCTGGTGGCGCTAGCGAGTTGTTTGTTACAAGTTGTCACTAGATGTCGCTAGGTCGCCACACATGTACATAATGTACCAAACGCGTCGGTGAGTAGAGGCGAGGAACCGTAAAAACCAAATAAATAAGAACTTTTGTGTTTACAATAGTAGATAGTTTAAAAGTTAATTCATTGACCTTTTCCAAGTGATGTTATTTCATATTCCATAAAAACCATTACAAAACGGTATACATAATTAATGCAAATGCAAATAAACAATCGCAGAAAAAATAAATTTAGAACCTCCTCCTTTTTAGAAACTATTAAAAAATAAGCAATCATTAGTTTAATTGATAATACTACATAGTTGCTTTAAGTTTAAAAGGAAAAGTAACATACAAAAATAACTCGTGGATATCATAACTTCACGAATAACAGTTACATGATATTGAATTTATTGTAAAACTGAGATTACCGCAATCAATCTTCTCACCCCGATCCTCCAGTTAATGTATGAAAGGATACAATTTGTAATAATGTTGGAGTGAATTTTCCAGTTCCACCTTTAACGATAATTGCATATAGCCCGTGGTAGAAAGCGACTCCGATTTTTAGACGTAAGCCTTAAGTTCCCACATTTCAATTTACTTCCACCAATGTTATTTCGCATCTTTAGAATTATAGTGACCTAATCCACATTATTTTGAATTTCGACTAAGGTCTCTATTTTACTAAATTTATGACTCAAAATCGAAAGCTGAAAATGTTTGAATTAGGTCACTATAATTCTAAAAGTGCGATTTATACGTATACCGGCTTACGTAATAGTGCTAAAGGTTAGGATTTTGTAATGTGTCTGTTAATGATTTTGGTTTCCAAACCCTTGTTTTGTCGACACTCATTTTCATAGAACGCATCGAATTGCAGAAATTTCTTTTCATTGACTGGCTTATTCTAGGCGCAGGAGTTTATGTTTTGTGATGATCACATGTTTAATCCATCCTAACCTATTTAACTGATATTTAAGTTAACCTAAAGGGCTTCAACGGAGAATAGCTTTCCATGAAGTGAAATTCGGTGAAATGATACACCGAATGAAAAATTGTCGGTGTATGTAACAACACAATGGTCTCATTTGATTTTAACTTTTCTTTATAATCAGCTTTAAAAGTAAATGTGCTCAAGAGCAATAAAAGCAGGTACTGTACAATAAATTTTGAAATTAATCAAACAATTTTTCATAAGCTCTATAAGAGCAAAGAAATATTTTTGTTTTCATTTTATCATTAACTATTATTATTATGCAATATAAACCAACCATGTTGGAGCTCCTTGAGAAAGGTTTATCCAGCAGTGGAGGTGTTTCGGTCAGAAATAATCATTGTCTGAGCGATGATTTGTAAAAAATACCCTATCTCGCTGAAATACACACCAAAAATGTTTAAAAATCATGACATTACCTAATTTATTTTGATATTTTGGAATGTGTTGCAACGCAGTACAAGATAATGTTAGGACATTATTACATCCTTATTAAATATTTTTTTTATCACACTTGCTCGAAAACACCCTATTACACGCAGGCGTAAATAGCAATTATAGCCAACTTACCTCCCCCTGGAGTAATGGATTTTTATAACTCCCGGGTAAATTATGAGTTTAGTTTTAAAATATATAACCCACTCATACGTCATTTCTGAATAAGAAGGTTTAAATTTAGCCAAGGTTTATTGCCATACATTTGTTTCATTGTTGTTTTCATTAATAGTCTAATTATTTTTATATTTCCTCGCAAATGTGATAAAAATATTGTGTGTATCACGGGCAATAAACGGATTACAAACTCGACTCATTAAAAGGCCTCCGGCTTCGGCGTGGGCCTTCTAAGACTCTCGTTAGTAATCCCCTTCTTATGTCCCTTGATGCACAATGTGCTATAATCCAAGTATAGATTTATTTTATTCGTAGATGCTTATAAACATCGTGAAAAATTTAAAATAAAATAGTGTAAGACGTGAAAACTCGACAGGATGGGTAGCTTCGTAAAGTAGAAAATGCGATTAAATTAAATTTCCTCTAGCAGAACTTTCAAAGGGTCGTCCGATCGCCGCAATATCTTAAGCTGCCTAAGGTCCGGTGTTTCCTCTTCACCAGACCATTTTCGCAGTAAAGCTCACTTCTACGGATAATTTCCAGTGAAAGCAAAATGCTCTTTAGGGCCGTGACTTAAGTTCAAGTTTTACTTAGCGAGCTGCCCCAGTTCTTGTTTGAATTATTTTAATGCCAAAGTATTTGCTTTTAGTCAGAGGGTATTGGTGTAGTACTGAAGTACGTAGTGCTGTTTTGTGAGTTGGATTTATTGCATGACTCTTAATAGCTCTGCTTTACTCTTGTTAATTACGTTCAGGCTTTAAAAATACAAAAGTAACATTCAGTGTGCGATATAAGGTGATTACTTAAAGACGTTTACAGAAACATGAAACTGTTTGCGAAAGCTTGGTGGTTATGGTACATAATATTTGCGGTGTCTCACTTTTCCACCGCATGTCAGACCTCCGTTTCAATGATTTCTTAAACTTACCATTCCCTTTTACTGGTCCTTCCGATCAGGGAAGTGCCACGCTGTTGCGCTAAACCAAAATAGAGTATGCTTCTAAGAATTTCAACTAAAAGTACGTCCTTTTAGCCCGGGAATAAAGAAACGATCGCCACTAATGCCCGGTCCTTTTGTGAATAGCCTAGGAAAAGTGCATTGCAGTGCAGTTTTATTTGCTCTAAAAGAATCGAGGATTGTTTAAATTAAACACTTAAGCGCATAATGGACTATTTATGAGTTTTGTAGTTTGCGGAAAGAACGTGACAAGTATTATTGTTGCATTATAAATAAATAAATATCATGGGACAATCTTACACAAATGATAAAACTATTAAATTAACCAATTAAGGTATAGGTAATCGGCATGGCATTTTCCTTTTAGCTTAAATTTAATTTAACAAAATTAATGAAGGCGGAGTTAACCACTCATTCTTAGCTGCTCGACGTTCGTTATTTAACTGCAAAAACATTAGCCAAGTTTGTAATTAAAATAAGTTCTAAGAATTTTCAAACTGACACCTAATTGACGAGAAAATTTGTTTAAAATACAAGAATCGCTCCTACGCCCTACCCTTAGAACGACACTGCATTGTGAAAACTCTTCTCCGAATTTCAGATACCAAAGTTGAGTAAAAACTTTTCAATGAAGATGTCGCAATTAATTTTCGATAAAATTAAGCTCGTTAACGTCGAAAATTACAGTCTTTGAAGGGACTCTAATTGAAACGTAGGAAAGTTTTTTCATTAAGACCCTAGAAACGTGTGTTTCTGTTTAATGTAAAAATAAAGTTTCCCTTTAATATTTTATCCTTCGTTTATTAGTTGCTTTAAAAAGGATTTATTTTACGGATGAAAGTGTTAAAAAAGTTAGTTTTATATCATGCCAATATTCACTTCCATACTTAATCCTATACTATTTTAAACGACTAATATTTGTACATACATGCATTAAATCACGCCTGTTTCCCAAAGGGGTAGGCAAAGAACACTTCTTTCTTTAATATTTGTGTATATATTATTAATATATACAAATATTCTCGTTCTCCAAAAACGGTCCTTATGATTTCGACGAAATTTGCAATCAGTACTTAGCTTAAGGGGGTGAAAAATCGATCTGTCAAGTATTTATCTTCGGGAAAATTAGTTTTCTACACGAGCGGCTTGGTCTTGCAACGTGGAACAACAATTCAAGAATTGCGAAAAAGAATGTGAACAAATCGAATATTATGTTAGACATGTTCTAAAAATAACCAAGTATTCCTTGTAAAATAAACCTTTAAGTTATCGGAATCTCTCAAGGGTTAGCTGCAAGAGATACCTTTGTACCACCTTTATATACCTATTGTAATGATTTTGTTTTGGTGTGACACAATAAAGTGTCTTAATACTTACGTACGTACAAGTCAAAATACAACTATTGTCACGCAAGTCTCTCGTATCAGCGGTGTCCCCGTGTTTTTCCATCCAATGTATCATTTTACCATATTTCACTTCATCAAAAGCTATTTTCTGCTGAAGGCTGTTTGTGCTTAGGATCTCAAATATTGTAAGGTTAGACTTGAGGGTTGTACACTGTTTTAGATTCACTCACAGAACTCATTTCATAGAATGTATCACTTCGCATTTCATTGAAACCTAATTTCTGCTGCTGTAACCTTACTGTTTTCAGATTATTTTTTGGTAGTCACAGGTCTAACCTAACCTAACCTACGTAACTCATGCTTAAGATAATCTGAAATTATTACGGTTTCAGCAAAAAATAGCTTTCTATGAAATTAAAATTCTGCGAAGTGAAACATCCTATGAAATGAGTTTCTGTAAAACAAAGGGACACCAGACTTGAGATTATCACAAAATCTAACTCTAAACTCCTGTGTCTCGAAAGCCTGTCAATGAAATAAAAATTCTGATCATAGTTGCAGCAGCTGTGTACACAGCTTTACAAAGCGTAAAATACCGCTTTTTTCCAATCGGATATGTTTCATATTTCCTAATCTAGATCATCCCGAAAGCTCTTTCAACCAAATGTCGAGTTTCGCAATTCCCGGTATTCGATTAAAAATGGATTACAAAGCTACGGTATAAAGTCACCGAAGATACGTATATCTATACATATATGTACGTCTCTCCCGTGACTGATTAAATAGCATACAAAACACGACATAAACTGCTGAAATCTTGATACTAAACATTTTAAGGGATTATTACTTGGGCACCTTAGGGGTGCGCTAAAAAAGGGTTTTTGAAAATCGGCCCCCAATGATAAAAAAGGGGGAATAATTGGAATTTATTTTTATGCGTACAAATCCTCTAGCTATTAATAAATTTAACGCAATTTATGTACTACGCTGTAATCTCTTTGTAGATCGACATTCCTAGTAGCGCGTTTGAGTCCACCCAGAGAAAGTTTTTGCCGTATTTTTTGCACGTCATTCGTATTAAAAAAAAGAAGAAAGGGTCTGTGTTACACTGCGTTTATGTTTTTATTTTTTTAATGTATGTTAACTAATTAATACCTTTGTCATTTGTAAATTTTAAAAGTTATTTTCTCCGTGTGGTATCAACGTCAAAATTAGGATCTTGTGATGAAATCCACCAGAAATTGATGAGTCGCAAAAATTTATAAGCACACATACAGCGATTTGGAATTTTATGCATAGACGGTAACAGTGAGTTTTTTAGAATTAGCTTTTTACTTTTAGTTTACTTTTACTTTTAGTTTTAATGTTCATTTGTATTTTATTTTTATTTTACTTTGAGTACTTTTTATAGTAGCAATAAATGTAATAACATGTATTTAGAGTTAATAATTGTCTATTGTTTTTATTGTTCCAAAGTGAAATTAGTAGCCTTTAAAGTTTCACCATGTCCGTCTGTCCGCGGTTTAACTCATTCAAGTTAAGACTCGAAAGTTCTTATAATAAAATCTTTAATAGGCATTTTACATGTAAAGCAAAGGAAAAAAATCTTAACATTATAACTCTGAGTGAGATACAAGTATCATTAAATATCTTAAAATCATAATGTACATGTTATTATAAGTTTTTGACCATCAAGAAAAAATTTACTCGAGAAGTGTTCTCGCTAGAGTTGCGTGCCCCCTTCCCTTCAGCCAAAACTACACGTTATTAAAATCTGAAAATATCAAACCCTCTATATCACATTACACATTCTCCGATTTAATATCCAAATATCAAATTAATAGTTTAGTAATAATTACAGGTTCAGTATGGAATTAAAGTGTTATAATGCGTGTAAATTTCATGTTGTTTTTGTGACGACTATGATTGAAAATGTTTTTATTTAAATATAATCAAATGTGTGTCATGTGTGTGTGGTTGCCGAGTTAGAATAGAACCACTCCATGTCTTCCCGTGGATGTCGTTAGAGGCGACTAAGAGAATAAGGGCTTGTAGTACTGTTAGGCGATGAGCTTGCAACCTGACAGTAATACACTGGTTAACATCTTAACCTGATTGTGCAAGATTTATAACATATTTTATCAACAAGTTTTTAGAGTTGTAGATATTTTTTTAGCTTTGCTCTGGGAATGAAGACGATTTTTTATGTATGTATGTATAATTAAATGGGATTTTGCGTTCATGACATACCAACACAAGTAATAATTACTTACATTTAATAATGAAATTGATTTGGAGGTATTAAATATAACGTTAATATTTGTTTAAATTGCTTCGAAAATAAATGGTACCTACTGTTTTTGCTGTCTAATATGGATGGAGTATTAACTATCGGAGAAGTATTTAACCGGGCCAAATGTATGCATAATTTTAAGAGGCTTTTGACTTTGACTGAGGGGTAAATGCGTATTTTATATTTGAAAGAAAACTTCCGCCATTTTATCGTAATTTGAAAACCTACATTTGCAGAAAAGAGGAGCAAACATATTTTTGGGCATTTTTCCTTTAGTTTAACCCTCTGTTGCCCCTTATTATGTTCATTGTTATTTAAGTTCATTGTTCAAGCCCCTTTGTTATAAGTTTGACCGCTATTTGTGTGGTTCTGTGGCATGGTAACTATTAAACGGATGAACCGATTTGGATGCGGTTTTCTACCTGTGGTTCAAAGACATGTTTTATCTAAACCGAGTCACCCGATATAACAGCGACCCCTTCTTCCAGAGCTGATATCTCTTAAACGGCCTAACATTTTTTTATAAAACTTTTCTAAGAACCATCTCGAATAATCTAGCTTTATGTTTTTAAAAAACCGTGTCCAAATCCGTCAGTCCGTTTGGGCCTACAATGCCAGAAACATACACACAGAGACACACTGTAAAATTAAGACCCTTTTTTAACACCCGGCGAAAAAATAGAGTTATTGTAAGTTTAATCGAGCTGTGGAAGTCTACTGAAAGATATAAACACTCGAATTGACTAATTAAAGGGTTTAAGAGCAAGCTCTCCATAGAGCTCTTACAACTCAAAAGAGAAAACACTTGTGACTAGAATCCTTACTGGCCACTGCAAACTGAACAAAAACCGGTTTCAAGTGGGTATGAAACAAAAAGCGACATGCAGGTTCTATCAGGAGACACAGGAGACAGCGATGCACATCCTGTGCTCATGCGGACCACTAATGCGCAACAGAAGTATCTACCTAGGGCGACACGTCATGAACCCACAAGAGATACAACTTCTCACTGCCCAAAGCATCTGGAAATTTCTGGACGCTACAGACCTTTGCAGCGAACTATAAATAAAGGGCTGTCACAATAGATCAGCAATGGTCGGAGCGGCACACAATCTAAACCCGCCCAATTAAAACTTTTAAAAATTACTCTTATGGACATTATCTGAAACTGTGTTTTCATCAACTGAGAGTTTTTTTTTGGGTTACTAATTTGTTATTATAAAATTCTGTTTTACACTACACAATGCAGAAAAATCTTTTTTTTTACCTTTAACGTATTTCAACATCTGCTCTGAAAGTTATTTACACAGTTTAAAACAGGCTGCAATAGGGTAAGGATACCGTATGTACGCAACTTGACTAGCGCGGCATATCTTGCTTGGTGCAAATGGAAAAAGTAGGTATGAATAGGCCGCTTCGTCTTAAGGATTGCATAAAGCAAGATATAACAGTCTTGGAACCAGCCAAAACCAGCTGAGCTGGCAGAAGACAGATACAGATGGTCCAATGGACCAGTAGTGTGCGTTGGTATAAATGCAGGGCAATAGTGCCACTGCACCAAACCGCGGCGTTTCGAGGTAGTTTCAGGTTCGCGGCGTCCAAGTGCTGGAATGATCCCCCCCCCTTTCTATCCAAGGAGCGCCCAGCAGGTACACCTTTAAGCGTAAACTTAAGGGTTACTTGTTGATGCTCCAAAAATCCTAATTTCCTATCCAGCACTTTTAATTATTTTTCTTTTTCTTTTTATGTAAGGTTTTTATTTGATTGTCTCATTATAAGGTCTGATTATAAGTATTTCTTTAATAGTATGTTTTAATTATTTAATTACAATTTCATTTAATTATTACTTTGTGCAACGTTCCGTCCGTCTGTCATACTCGGTTTTGGCTGAAAATCAGCGCTGCAGTCTTATATTTTACTGTTTTAACTTTTTGTGTGTCTTGTTGTGTTTAGTCTTTTTTTTTGATGGCGCAATCGAGGAAGTAAAGCGATACTCGTAAGCATGGCCTTAGGTGGTTAGACTGACGGGCAAGAAGATTGAGTTCTCTTAATCCTCTTGTCTCAGTATACCAGTTCTCCTCAGCCTACTAGTTCTCTTGTCATTTGTGCGGTTAACGACTTTAATTGTTATGCCACTATAGAACCGTGTCATAATGACACCGTTTATCATAAATATTAGCTTTCTTTCATGGTGGCATAACAATTAAAGTCCTTGACTTATAGTACAGTCAAACTGTATCACTCTCGTATGAACTTATTTATCCACGAAAATTAACGCTCCAAAAGTAAACACACTGTTTAAATTGTCAGAGACTAATGATAATTATTCCCATTGAAATATCCATCCACCCGATGGACGTTAAGTCCAGGTCTGGAAATTATTCTTTGAGCCAGCGCAGCCGATGGATCCAGCGTAATCTCACCCCTTAGCCCTGATTAACTGAGCGATGAAAATTAACCGACGTAAGTCGATAACCACGCCAGCCAGCACCTATACACGTATCGTATTAACCGGTAAAGCACCGGGAAAGTAAAGTTTCAGGGTAAACAAAATCCCTTAAATTCAAATCATCGTTAGGGATTACAAGTTTAAATCGCTTCTATGTGTATGGGCATGAACAAACTTGTGCTTCGGCACACGCGTGTGTGAGTAAATCACCCTGTACATCATTTACGAACCCAAAAATGCTACTCTCCCGCTTCCTCTCGCGGGCCTCTTGTAATTGTTGCGTTTGTGTGCGTTAGGCGGGGTGTGCGGACGAGCTCGCGAGCTCCGGAGTTTGTGTGGGTGCACGGTCCGGGCCGTCGTAGCCCCCGCCAGTAGCGAGCCGGTCGTAGCGGCACTAGAACGTGCTACGGCGTAGCGGGCGCATTGTATTCCGCTAGCTATCGGACAATAGCACCGGCGACGAGTTGCGGCGTTTTGTTATTTTTTGTCAGATGTGAATAAAAGGGACTCTTTGTGGCTGTCACTCGTAAAAAAGCGTAGACGGCACGCTAAAAGATGACGGCCTTTGTTCATCTACCGGACAGTTTTGTAATACAAACGTAATTTTTGAACATTGATGTATTAATGACACGAATGACGGGCTGAGACAGTTGGACGGGACGTCAGAGACGGTGTGTGATATTAATGGACGAAGCGGCCCAAATCTGTTTGACATGTTGTAATCTATGTGACGTTTGCTTGTGTCAGTGGGAAGTAATTAATAAAGACAATTAAACTTCGAGTGCCAACATGGAATTTCTGTTTCCAGTTCTATTACGGCTGTGAGGTAAATAGTAAATATTTCACTAAAGCTTGTTTGTTTAATTAGTTTGTAATTACTTTAGAATTCTAAAGCAATTATTTTGATTTACATTTAAACCGTTATTTTAAGAAAGTTCTGTTGTTCTTGTAGTATCGTTATTTTTTATATTTGTATTATAGAGCAGTTAAACTATTATGTAGCTAGTTAATATTTATATTAAAAGCGGATATTTTATAAAAAACGTAAGTTTATGTAATTTAAATTATTTATACGTTCTGAAGTATTTTAAACGTGTAAATTGGTCAACTACTGCAACGGTCGTTTTTATTTATAAATATTTAACGAATACAATTTTCTTTTTAGGTAAATAAAACCGTAAAAATCCTCAAAATCAATATATAAAAATACAGAAAAAAATAAGTAGGCTGGCGATTATTTTTAGAATGATAGTAATCCCTAAAGGTTCCATTATTTGTGTATCTTGCCGTGTTTGAATAGGACAGGTTTAGATGTGGGACGACGGGCTGGTCCATTCATTCCGCTACTAGGAGACATTGCCAAGTTAAAAGAGTAACGATAATCTGAATATTCTTAAAGATTCTTTGACAAGGAAAAGACACATGAGCACACAGGCCACCTGATGGTAAGGAGCATTCGAGACCCAAAGCCATTCGAATTCTAAAGTCTACAATCGACTGCTATCCGAATATTACGAATGCGTTACCAATCCCGAGGACTAAGATGGAATGTTACTATGCTAGTAATTTCACAGGTTGTGTAACAGTTTCAGTACACATAGAAGTTTAATGTCTTAGGTTACATATTTAGTTTATTTAAATATTACAATAGACAACATGCATGAAAAAGATAATTGAATTTTATTGATACGATTTAGGAGAACTTGTTAAAACTTCAAAACTTCATTTTAGGCTTAGTTTTTTTTTCGGCATTTTCATTAAATTTACGTAATATGTTTATTTAATGATATTGGCTTAAAACAGTTATTTCTGAAATAAATGCATATTTCTTTACGTATTCCATATATTTTAAACATGGAACAACAGCTGTGACGTCACTCCTGTCGTCGATTTTATATGGAGTTTTGGCAGGGGGTCTGAACTATGGCTTTTTGAAGCTTCATTTCTTATGAAAAAATAACACAACAATTGTTTCGCCAATACAGTCATTCTTCTCTTTCTTACAACTTTCCAGAGAGCGTAAGATTAAAAAATATACATGTTCCCTAATAGGCGTTGGCGCGCAAATTCGTCTGCGTGTCCATTTATTGTAGTTTCTCGAGGCATGATGGTAGAGAATTCTAAAACCTTTTCGTTTTATTTCATAACTTCAGAACGCCCGCAGCTTTATATTTACTTATAGAATTAGTTTCCCGCTACTCTTCCTAATTCCTTCCGAAAAATAATTTTCTAAGTTCAACGCTTAAGCTTAGGCAATACAGTCAAAGACTTAAATTCGTGACCCACCTTAGCTCCGAAGTCAATTTGACATTCTACAGCAATACTCGTAAGGTTGAGTTTCCTCTACGTTACAAACGACTTTGGACTTCTAAGGACATTGACAACTACAAACAGTTTTTTTTTTCTCTTCTCTGGGTCTTATATCTACGCTCGTGACCGTACCTCCAAAGTCAAAATCCCCAGGTGTTGCATTCTCAGTCAGTCTCGGAAGAGGTTTATCATCGTTACTACAAATAGTAAGATTTTTGAGTGGAAATTGCATATACCAGCAAGCAAATAAAGTTCAAATACTTTTGCTCTATAATACCAATTTCAATGTTTAAACAAATAATAATGAACTTTACTGCATCATCAATACAGTTTAAATTAAATTGACTTGATTGTGTACATCCTATCGCACATAATCATGATTAAATCACGCGCCATCGTGCCGAGAATATTTGCAGCGTAAAGGTGCTTTTCCACCGGCGAAGCGTGGCGAAACGAGGCGGTGCGAGATTTTTCATTTGTTTAAAAAACTGTTTCCACAGAAGATGCGTGAACATTTAAATTCTCGTCTTGCCTTATATCGCCTCGCCTGACGTGGAAAAGCACCTTTACCCACTGCACTTCGATACTCGGTCGTTGTGCCTGAAAGATAGTAACGTCACTCTTTAAACATCTAGTTTAATGTCTATGTGCAAGTAATAAAGTAAATTGACAAAAAATGACATATCAAGGAAAAATAATACATCCATAGGTACTTAGAGTAATATTTTTATACGAAAGGTACTACTCTGTTTGTTTGTTTGTTAACCGCAGAGCCGATTGTGATGAAATTTGGTATGGAGATAACTTGATCGCCGGGAAAGGACATAAGAAACTAAAATTGGGCACTTCTTGAGGGAATAGCAATAACTTAGATGTGAATGGTGTCGCGGGAAACAGCTAATTACTAATACATAACGATAATTTTATTAGGGCCGGTGCACATACAGTGAAGCGCAGCGCAGATAATTTTTCACTGCCAAAGCATCATCGTCTTTAATAATGTTGAAATAAGATCCAAATTAATAAACACCACATTTCGCGTCTCCTAGTATTTTTGGTGTTAGTTAGTTTAAATCTTATTTCGACTTTATTTATAGTAACGAGCAGAGCCCGGAATTTTCGTAGCAAAATTTTATGTGTCATAGGGACTTCTCGTTTATCGATTTCCGATATACATCATTTTATCGATACATTATAGAACACAACATATCAATGAAGATTAAAAGTAAAGGTAAACAACTGGCGGTCTTATCGCCAAAGAGCGATCACTTTTATATAACTATTGAGTGGCTGAAAATGTTAAATAGAGATTTGCAATGAAGAGTTAATAGTTAACAGTTCTACATTTAATCAGTTCAGTTCAGTGTTTTAACATTTATCAATTTCATGTTCAAAGTCAGTTTTAGTGCTAACAAATGTTTCATCATTAGTCTATCTATAAAAAAAATAGATAGTCATAATTTTATCTTGTCTTTAAGAGATCGCTTATTCGCCATAAGACTGCATGTTGTTTACTTCTACTCGTAATCATATTTTAATAAATGTATCCTGTATTTATCGATATACACATGTATATTGGAAGTCGATAAACGAGAAGTCCCTATGACAGCTCAAAAGTGCTACGTATATTCCGGTCTCTGGCTAATGAGGCACAAAATAATATGAATATCAGCGTAACAAATAAATTTATTCGTATTTCTAACGACATTTTAGGTATGTTTCCGTTTCAATTTCAACGTGGCTAAACCCCTTTATTCAAGCCGTAAAAAAATGATGTTTTATTTTTCACCGCCCATTGGTATATTTTATTCTGCTGCATGGCTCCACTAACAACTCGACGCTATTTTTAGCTTTGACGGCTTTCTATAAAAAGTAAAAAGACCATTCTATTTTCGTTCCATTTTTTAACAGGGTGTTTAAAAATTTTCTGGTAGATTTCTCATTACATTGTTAGTTATATTTTTAATTTTTAAATGAGTAAACGGGATCGCCAATTTCATGGTTTTAATTAAGTTTCAAAGCTTCACATTACACTAGTTAAGTGCGTTCTGTGCTAAATAACGGCCTTGCGGTGAATGAAATATATTTTAAGAGAACCTGCACATTTCACTTACTAAAAAAGTTGTTAAAAAAATCAAAAACCCGACTGCAGTAAAAATATCATCTGAAAAGCGAAAAGCAAACTCTATTATCTATAGAAATTATGTAAGAGCAATGCACTTACAATGCACCATGCAATTATTTTTTGTTTAACATCTTGCTAGGAATTAAATAATACAATTTATGCTATATATAAATATTACTTGAGTATTTGAAAGGGTGTTCCAGGCGGACACTAGCTAACAATATAAAGGGTTTTTTTATGTATTGTGTAATTCATCATTCATTTCTTGTCCAATAACTTTTCCAATATTCAAGGTATATTATTATGGTGTTATAATGTTAACGAGGTATCAAACAAAGAAATCATTGCATGGTGCATTATAAGTACAGTCGACTAATTTGATTCCTACGCCACTACGGACTATGTCAACGTTACGTTGCAAACCAAATTAAACGAAATCTTAAGTTTTGGTCGACAACTTCACTTTGACGTAGTCCATAATGGCCTAGCAATCAAATTGGTTGACTGTTATAATTTTGTATAAATTATAGAGCTTGGTTTTCACATTTCAGATGATATTTTTATAATATTGCAGTCAATGAGAAACCTTATAACTAGATTCGCCATATCCATTGGAGTATCTCTATCTGCGCGTATTCCAGAGTTCCTTCGTACTAAAAAGCTGTAATATGGCATTGTTAAACATTTAAATTACGCTGACAAAAAAAAAGAAAAAGAAAATATATTTTTTTTATTTTTTCCATACAAATAAAGCAAGTCAAAGTGTATCCGAGAGCGACCATCTGAATAAGATAGGTTACTTTAAATAAACTGGGGCATTGTTTTTGCCGATTGTACTTTTTTATCAATGTCTGCTTATCAAGATCAAACTAATGAGTCCCAACACTTTAAGTCCACGTTAAGTAGACATTTGAGAGTATTGGGTCTTAAATGTTGGATGTTTTTCTATGTATTTACATACTTAAGTACTTTTTATATTTTATTTAGCAACAAATTAGGCCATATTTAATTTAACGTTAAAACGATATGCCACTTGATTTTATATAGACTTAAGTCTTGAATCATAGCTACATGTTATTGGAGCGTTAGCGTACAACTTTGACGCTTTCACTAAAGTTATCTGTCAAAAGTTTCACTCGCGAACTATTAACGATTTAACTTGACGCCTACTTTTCTGGTACTATTCGAGAATTATCAGGCTTTTCTATTACGGTAATAGATAACAAATACGCACAGTGTGGCTAAACGAGTTGCATTCGACAAATGTTAGCGATTATGTTTCGATAGACAAATGTATAGAATTGACGTAAGCCACCGAGATTGTCACGTGGTACTATCTCGGTGGCTTACGTCAATTCCAAACATTTTTCAATCGAAACATAAACGCTAACGATTGTCGAATGCAACTCGTCTAGCCCCACAGATTACGTTGGCACTTTTTTCCTGTTTTGTTACCACTTTTATCATCCATAGTACTTATAGAAAAGCTTTTGTTGTTTTATTTTACCTTCTACAATTGCTAACAATATGCTTATTGTAACAACGCGAGGCAATGTTTTGTTACCATCCACATTGTGTTGCGGTAACAAAACGCAAATGCTGCTGCACAAAACTTGCGTGAATGCGTATCTCACAAAACACATTGTCGAACAGGCGTCTTTCGCGGCTAAATTCAATTTCCTGGCCGTTTACTCGGCGCCCACGTTTGTCGACAACAATGTTTCTTGTACTACCAGACCGCGACGTCGCTTGTTATTGGATACATTTCTATTCTTATAATGTTTCTAGAATGTTATTTGCGTTCAGTGTATAGTGTCTCAGTGCCTCTATTCTACCTGGAAAAACCATATTGCTTTTGGCATGTTATCTTATTGTCAACGTTACAATTTCTCCTACCTATTTACTTGACAGTTATGGTGATTGAGTTAAAAACAATATTATAATATTTCAAAAGCAATATGATCTGTCCGAGTAGAACAGAACCCCTGTTTGTTGTAGTTATTCCTTTGTTCCTCTGTCACGGTTTTTGTTTTCCATATTAAAACTTCAAATACATTCATAGACAAAATAAACCATAAGATTACCGTTATAATAATACATTATAATAATTATCAGCTAAAATCTTTCTTACGTTACTCTGTGTATAAACCAAAGTAACATTATGCGTACCTACTTAGGCATTTACCACCAAAACGGTTCCGTGTTGTTACCATACGTAATTAAAAACACAAACGTTACGAAGACATTAAAAAAAAAAAAAAAGTGTATAAAACAAAAACGTTCGTGTATTCAATTTTACAGAGCAAAGCATCTGCAAACACTGCCTTGTAATATTATAGGCCAGTGTACAAACATTCGGAGTTCCAGCCATTTTAATTTGCTTGCCAACTACCGTCGATAAGAATATACGAGTACTGATATTGTGTTTCGAAGCCAATAAAATAAACGTCCGGTAAAATTGATTTTGAGTAACAATGTTGGTACAGACTAGTGTTAATATATTAAAGTAGTCTCAAATTCAAAGTATCTATTATACACAAAAAATCTTTAATATAATAAATCTTTATTCTAGCTTCGTCCAAACATCCAAATTTCGTACCCAAGCTTCTAATTTCCGACTTGCAATCAGCGCTCGGCAAAATTTTAGGCCCCGCATATACAGCGGGTTGTCTGTTTGCGATGCTCCGATCGACTGGCCTCATTGTTTGACGCGCACTCCATTGTGGGGGATGTCATAGCACCCTGTGATGTGCTCGTACCCGCTTTGTGTACTTACAGTTTTTAACGTTCAGTTTGGGTGTAAATAGCTCTGTTAGTTAAATTTTCGCTACTTAAAATGGAGGTAGAGTTTAATTTTATTTACATAAGTAGTTTGTTGAAATATTTTTTGAAATAAGTCACGACAAACAACAATGATTTGAAAAATAATTACTTTTTATATAATCAGCATCATAATAATACAAGTTTCAAGTATTTCAATTAAAATTTGATGCAAGCGCAAACTTACAGATGCCCAAACAGCTTCAAAAACTCAGCAGGAGGGTTAAATTTATATAAGCATTAAATCAAAATGCCAAACAAAAGAACTAATCCCCTATAAATTAATGTAGCATCAAATAAAAATCAATACCGTGTAATTGCACAGTTGGGGATTAACATTCATTGTGTTTAAAATTCAAATAAGAGATTTTACTCCCGCTCACCCCAATTTAACGGTGTGATTGTAAAGGGTGTCCATTTTTTGATAGGGGCTCGGTCAGTTGATCGATAGGCCCCTTTCAGATGCAACTTATTAATTAATAAGGCGTTCCGCCCTTAGGCTATAACGTGCACAAGTCGTGTTTTTACCATCGCTAGAGCTTAAATGTGTTAGTGGTTGATGTTTATTTATAATTGGGATGAGATAAGATCACGTGTTGATTTATTTATTCATCATCAGTTTTTTTAATTACTATATTTTACAATTATGATTTCTGTTGATTCGCAACAAACCAATCGTGTAAATGACATATTTATTCATTGACGTGTGGATCTTCGCTTATAGAAAAAATCTGTGAAAATTGATTTCAGTGAGCGTGGGTCATCAAGCGTTTCTCTCCAGTTGAATACACAATTAATAGTTATTAGTGCAACAAAAGAGCAAAGTAGGTTTTTGCTGTGAGTGTCGATTTTGAATCCCGAGGAAGCGATGGATTCTAGATTAGAATCCTGAGTACAGTGAGGGATTCAAAGACACAAGATGCAAATGACTTTGTTCTCGTGTAGCACATACTTATACAAATTTGACCTCAGCAGCGAGATCATACCTTAAGATAAAAAACATAACATGGTAAAAATTAAATGACTTGTATATTGGTCCCCCAGCCGCCCAGCGTGCCACACCAACTTAAATAAATAATTTGTCTCACGCTCGCAGCAAAATCAAATCGTACCTATTTATACATTAAAAGCGGCTTTTTGAGGCACTGAGGTGAAAATAAATTTGGTTACTTGATTTTAAAATGCACAAGCTTTTTTATTTTTTTCAATTTCCCAAGCGCTAGCTAGAAGAGATCCCTTAAAGGGATAAGTTTGCCTTTGTACGTCCTTTTGTGTATTAATTATTGTAAGGTTTTGGTTTTTCTTTAGTACGATAACGTGTTTAAATACATTATAATCCTTGTTGCCACAATACTAACAGATTGAAGTTAGACCATACCAACTTACTATATAATAAGAATTATGGTATAATTTTAAGAGCAATTAATCCTTAGTTTTAATTAAACACCGTCTTATGCTGTTAATTTCCTTGATGCATTATTCATGCAACATTTACATAAATCGTAAAAGGCTAATAAATATTTTTCATTTCAAGAGCAGCGTACGGAGTATAATAGAGTAATCTGCGGCGACGGTACCGACCGCCCAACGTTTTAATTATGAAGTAAATAGAAGGGGCCTTTTGAAAAACTGTTACCAACATGTGGTGACGGTGGGGAATTAAAAAAAAGATACCCCTCCGCTGTGAACCATAAATTATTTTTTCGAGCAATCACTGTACAACTTGTAGGTGCGTTGAACAAAAGGCGAGGTTTTGGATGATTTAGTATTTTCTTTTGAAAACGCAGGGGTTTTTACCTAGGGTTCGACGGCACTAGAAAATTGTCCTACAGTAACAGTGTGTAACAGCGGGAAACCTATTGGCATTATTAAAATAACTTTGTATATAAGACACTTAATAAATCATATGGCAGTGAAAGCAGTCTGTTCGTAGGCAAGTTTTGTCTAGTACGTTTGGAGCTAAGGTAACATAGTTCAAAGTTAGTTCATAGTTGTTTATTCAACAACAATGTACATTGTGCAACAGTAAGGCTTACGTTATTATAAAATCAAGGTCACATTGGATATATTTTCTATAAATCGATAAGTCTTTGTGTAGCCTATCCTTTTACTGCGCACGACAGTTTTATAGAACCGGATTAATGCGGAAATGTTTCCGGACCGCTGCTGGCCCCTACTGGTTTCGCAAAGCAACGGCAACGCATCTGCAATTCCTCTCACGGTTTTGCAGGTATCCATAGGCAGAGGTATTCAGTTATCTACTCATCTGTGGGGCTAGACAAAATGCGTTCGACAATCGTTAGCGATTATGTTTCGGTGCTCAAATGTATGGAATTAACGTAAGCCACCGCGATAGTCATCTTGACCGCTTACGTCAATTCCATACATATTTCAATCGAAACATAATCGCTAGCGATTGTCGAATGCTACTTGTCTAGCCCCACAGGTGAGACAGGACAATTGGCCACGTATAGCATAGTTAAGTGAATTTCTTACATCCTCTTATTTACTCTTTTTGTAATTTGAGTTACATTTTAATTTCAAGTAAAGCGCTTGATGTTGAACAGGGTTCCTGGTCGACGGATTTGTCGGGTACAAAATCCAAACCCCAATCATTTCAGGCAATAAATATAAATATCTCTCGAAACGCGTTCAACAGAAAACCCGCAGTCTTCCCGGCCCCAAGGGACCTTAGGCCCGTTTTTGACGCACATGTCATCCACATAAAGCCATTTTGACTATAATCACATCTGTATGCAAATCTCGGTGGACAGAGGACCGTTTCATGTGATTTAATTGCGCGCCGGATGGGTATTCACACTCGTTACTAGGGGAATTATATCTTTATTAATAACCCTACTGAAGGATATACTGGTTATGTTATTACTGAGATGCTGTGGTTGTGGAGGAACAATTCCACCCCGGAAGCTATCTGGATAATTTGCTATGAAATTCGATGATATTCTTTCATCTTTAATGACATGCTGTCGTTGTTTTGCTTTTGTATGTGTTTTCAATCTGCAATTTTTTTACGCTTCCGGTAGCCTTCGGGGAGGGAAGATGGCCGATTGATAAATGTCCGGCTTTTGATTTTGATTTATTTTGTTTACTGATTTACTCTACTCACTTGACATTGGCGAAATCACAGCGGAATATCGCGATAAAAAATAATGAATGAACTTTTTTTACCTACGTGGGAATGGACCAAATAGTTGAACCATAGTTAAGCGTAGTTAACCATACAAACAACAAAAGTGAAAAAAGTTCCGTTATGACACGAAAATGATCCATACAAATGTATGGCAAACTTTCGTGTCACAACGGAAAAGTTTGTTAGAAAAAATGAATTGAGTGAGTTAGCGTGGCCAAGTTTTTGGTCCTTACCCACGTAGGTACATTGATAAATTGCGTAGTTGAGTTGAGTCAAGTTGAATGGCGAGGCTGGCCGACGTAAATTGAAAACGCTATGCATTATGTTATAAAACAACTCAAAACGGGTTGTTTTAATTTTAATGTTTCTTCGATTACTTATTTTGGCGACAATAGACATAGAAGACGTAGAAAGACCAAGCAATCTTCAGTTTATTTATGACGAGCCAAGAACGAATACTATAAGTTCGAAATCCGTACTTATCCAAATGAAATCTAACGCGTTTGGCAACCAGCGCCACCGACAAAACGGCTACCGTTTTTCAGGCTAAAAGTTACCTACGTACGTCGGTATGCGTCGATATTGCATTTCTACGTAAGCACTCTCCTAGGATATTGGTGCTGGTGCGGCGAAGATATTCTCGTGATAGCTTCATGCAAAATGTGCTCGTTTTGTTTTCAAATCTGCCGGATCAGAATTTCAAATATACTTCAGGAGACTTTATTATAATGCCTAAGTATGTCTGAGCCAGTGAATGCACTGGTCCTTACTTTGAGCTGGGTATTTTGCAAATAACAAAAGAACTCAAGCGAGCAAACGGAGTATGGAGATACGGAACCGCCATTGCTTATTAATACACCTGCTCAATCATGAGACAAGGAGGTGTTGTTACGGGGTTTTTAAAAAAGGAAAATGAAAATGGGGATGGTGAATATGATACCTTTGTAGTCTAGACGGTAAGTAAATGATGCTTACTGCTACTGCTTAAAATTCAAAGTTGAAAACATGAAAATAATTATGATGCTACTCTACTTATTTTGCGTCTTATTTCAGTTGAAGTGCGAGCGATGTTGATTTAGCCGGCTCATTTAAATAGTAATACCTTGGAATAGGTAACATTGATACGATTTAAGAGAAAATGTAAAAAAAGAATACTAAACGCAATGCACTACGTTTTGATCCGTTTATTAAGATTTTACATAGAATCAAAATTTGTTAAAGTTCAAAACTTCTTTTAAGCTTTAGATTGTTTTTTTCGGCATCTTCATTTTATTTACGTAATATTTTAATTCAATGATATTGGCTTTAATATAGTAACTTCTGAAATAAAAGAAAATTTCTTTAATAGATCCGTATATTTTAAACATGGAAAAACAGTTGTGACGTCATTCCTGTCTTTGATTTTGTATAGAGAATTTATGCAGGGGATCTCAACTATGACTTTTTAAAGCTTCATATCTAATAAAAAAATAACAAGACAATTGTTTCGCGTAGCCATACAGTTATCCTTCTATTTCATAGCACTTTCCAGAGAGCGTAGGTAAAAAATATGCATGCTCCCTATTAAGTGTTGTGCATACGACTAACAAACTTTCTCTGAATTGGTTAAATAATCCACCGTAAAAACCAAACCAATAAACCAAATCTATCATAAACTTCCCTTTAGGTTCAGTAAAACAAAAATACTGCAAAAGAAAAATAGAAAATATTTTCAAACAAGCCCGTCGATTCCGCAAAGTTGTCGCCAGTCCTTAATCTGGGGCAGCCCGCTCGCCAGCCAATTATCTACGTGAAATAGTGCCCATATTAGAAGCACTTACTTTGTACAGCTTAAATGGGATTAAGTTCACAGTAACTAGCAGGGTGTCGTTACAAGTAATATTTATCGAGTAACGTAATAAAAGTCCAACTGTTCTGCTTGGGTTCATTCATAAACAGTTTCGGTTGTGGATTTAAGTTGTTTTTGAAATTGTATCTACGTGTATTTTTTATCAAAGTATTTTAGTTTAGGGTCGACTTATGGTTATAATTCAAAATTTTCTAAATAAGTGGTTTCACTTAATCACTGATCAGAGCCAAATTTTTATACATAGAGCTATATACCTCTGAACCCAGCCCTCTTTAGGTCTGATCTCGTTTTAGCCTCAATCAGGTCTAAAGAAGGTGCACCCCTACTGCCTCCTGACCCTCCTGTTTCCTTAATCCGCCACTAATCAAAGTCAGTACTGAGAAGACCTAATGATTTAAAGTTTTCTTTTGTTTCAATTTAATATCGCACACGCTGGAGACCCCGTTGGCACTACTTAAAAGTGCCCATAAAATCTGTACTTATATAAATTGTTATAAATGTTCATAAGGCTACGTGGTTGAGGGTTCTAAAGCCGGCTTGGCTCAAGTGTGCTTTAGTCAAGTGAGAATTAATTGTAATCCTTGAAAATACTAAAAAACTAGAGTAAGTGCTTGAACGCTAACCCGATTACGGCTAAAGCTTGTAGCTGTGAATCCAACGCGTCCATTTCAAAACCCTAACCCAAGTGTCTGTTTTACGTCGGCCCCATTATATCTTTTCAGATTACGAAAACTCTTAATGTTTCATTATTTTAATTACCAAAAACTTCCATTTACGAGTAATAAATTGCGCCGAACATGCTTAAAAGGCCACCGTAAAGCCAACCACAATAAAGCTACTTTGTAAATAAAAATGGTTCAGCGTTACCCGATATTATACAGCATGTTTGTGGGCCAGAAATCTCTGTAATGGTTCCCACACGTGTCCTTACTTGGAGGGATACAGGCGATAAACCAAAATGCTCTCTAAAAATGGCTCTCGGAGTATTGACATAGATAATGTACTGGAGTACTTTGGAGCGAGGCTTTGGTGCCCAAGGGAGATTTTGTAAGACAAAGACGTGAAAGCAAGAGGAGATTAAGGAAGCGATATGTACTTAATAAAGGCGGGACGCTAGAAATATCTTAACGGCTTGGCGTCGCTGAGACAGGCTGAGATAACCGCGGGGTGAAAGGGCGGTCCGGGCAAATATATTACTCAAACGAAAATAATATTTCATTTGATAAGTTTCTTGGGTTAATTTTAATTAGGTTTTGCTGCAGCGAGCACCTTTGAATTAATAACAATAGATTTTTTCTAAATCATACGCTTCCTTCCATCTTCATTTAGTTTTTTCTTTTATATTTAATTTTCTTTTAGGGAAGTGCTCTTAACTCCGTTTATCTACAGCATTTATTTATAAAACTACAACATCCCTAACGACGAATGTAACTGGACTTTAAGAAATGTAAATAATATCTTACTTTTATTTTAGTAGTTCAAACACACTAGTTCAATCAGTACCCAAATAATAGTTCCATCATTTTATTGCAGCTGTAGCAGAATATCACAATTCAAACAATTTAGGCCACTATAAACATCCCGCTACAAAGCCAGGGACACCATGTGGCATTCTAAAAACAGACCGAAATGCCATCCCTTTAATCCAGGATACAGGGTCGTTGGAACCCTTCACTCATTTGCATAAGCCGTACCCTTTGTAACAACTGTTGCAAGATGCTGATGTAAAACGTTAAGACTTTATGATGTTGATGAAGATATTTTCAACTGGACGTATCTATTGTTGTGCTTATCACTTTACTTACTTCAAGGTAGGCTTCCGTAGATCGCATGCCGATGTAACTGACGCATGCGACTATATGGCCGCGGCCTATGCTACATTACGAGTATAGATAGAACACTTGGAAAATGTATGGCGCGGCTTCCGAGGTTAGCGGCTCAGTTGCGCGCGGTTCGTTCTACGTCGGCTGCTAACCACGAAAACGGCTCCATAAAATTGTATATTCCTTATTATTGTCACGTCTCGTTTGTGGCGCTATAGCCACGCGGAGCAGTTGCATTCGGATGCGACCCACGGAAGTCTACGTTTTGTGGTGGCGGAGCTACTCTGTCAGCAAATATCGGTTACAGTTTCAATGTGTTAGCTTGGTCTTCCACAGACCAACAAACCTCTGAGAAGTATACCCGTAGTGAGTAGTACCCGTGAAGTAGATTATTGTAGAACTCTTAGGGCTTAACAAGATGCATAACTCTAAAGTTAGTAGTTTCCAAAACTGACTATATTTATTGGATTGACGTATCTGAAGATCTATCCCGACGGCCATTTAAATGTCAATTCCGCGTACATTTTGTCAGCTTATGAAAATCGCTTATATGAGCTTTATGCGTCTTGGTCAGGCTTCCTGTTCGGTCAGTGAGATTGCAAAGCTAGCCGTCCATCAAATACACCTTCACTTCATGCCTGTCTCCCAATGGGGTAGGCAGTTTATGAAATGCCAGGTGCACCGGTCTAAATAAACAACTCTAGCTTCCTCTACATTTATCGACCTCTTCATGCACGTATACGTCGGTTTTGGGTGCTTTTAATTTGGCCCTCATTCGGTACAAAGCGTATCGAGAATTAAGTAGAAACCCATCAAATCTCTAAGTATTTTCCATTTAATTCCTCTTATGATACTTATGCTTGTTCATTAGCCCGCATGTAACGTTTTAAGAGAAAATAATTAATGGTTAAAACAATTTATTTTATAAAGGAAATGTTGGTCTCAAATATCAAGTGAAGTTAAATTCCAAGGATTGAAGTTAAACTTTTGTTTCAACATATCTGTTCGACGTACCACAGTTGAGGCTAACAGACGATTAAATTTCACATTCCAAATTCTAATCGCCGCAGTTAGACTGGAACTGGTCTGAAACTGCCATCAGAACATCGTAACCTTTGATATACATCACATTGAAGTTATAGGAAAGCGATACAGAATAGCTACAATTGGCTAAAAAGCGGCGCCACGCCACAAGTTCATCCAATAAATATCCCTAACTGCCGTTTCGTAAGGAAACAAATGCTCGAGAACACAATGACGATATACAATACTGCTCCGAACGAGTGAACCGTGTCCAACATATTCTGTTTGTTGAGAAAATTGTGGGTTTCATGTTTTTCTCGATAGTACTTTATTTCGTGTCTGACGCGATTACTTTGATCGCATTTTTCATAAAGATGTAAACGATACGTTTCATTGTACGTTCGTATTTTATTAAATTGAATAAGTACATATAAACAAATTCTTTCGGCAGCCGATCAGTCGACTTTATTCCCTTAGTCACCTCTTACGACATCCACGGAAAGATATGGAGTAAACCGGCAGCCACACGGGGACTATTTTTAATTAAAGAAATTCGAGTTGACCCTTTCAGCGCGTTAGGCTCATCAAAAATGTCATCTTTAAGTAAATACACAAACACAACAGTGTTTACTACGATTAATAAAAATATAATTTATATTAAGTTTAGTATAGTTCGCTTAATTTTAAAGCGTCATGATATGACATGAAGAAAATGTTGTGACATTTAAAAATGGTATTTTTCTTAAATATCGTGTAGATTAACAGACTGAATCTTAAAAGCTTTGTTAAAATATGTAACAAATCTTAAAAAAAAATACCAATCTGTAGGTGCTATAGTATTACTGTCGCAGCAGGTAACTGTATTTATTTTAAAGACAAATTTAGAATTTTATTCATATTATTTTCCTTGTATAAATGGACACCTTGAGCAAACGGATATTCAAAGTTGTGCTAGACTTAGACGTTAAATGAGATAAAGCTATAACTATGTATCAACTTGATATATTATTTATGACTCGTCCGCCGTTACATCGAGATGTACGCTCCATTAGATATTGGGCATTAATCTCATTACTGAGCAAAGATAATCAACTAGGCTAAGCAGAAAATAAGCATAATGAATTACGGTCCTAATATTCATAATGATAAAGTTGTTTTTCCCGAAAAATGAGGCGGGAAGCGATATATTGAACAGGCATTGATGAAACGATCTTCGGCAATCCATAATTCTGGTAAAATTATTTACGGCCCTCTTATTCTCCGCAACATTTGAAGTTGGTACAAGTTTTTGATGAACCCTCCCTTATTTTTCCTTTCAATGAGAAACATCTCTGACAAGTGAATAAAGCTCTGTATAAAAGTGCCGTAATTTGAAAATATGGGGACAAATTATATCAAACCCTGTAGCTAATGATAAATGATTTCGGAATCTTTTTTGAAGTCCATATTTATCTGTGAAATTGGTTATGAATATAGTATCCTATTTCATCACTTTAAAAAATACTAAAAATAAAAATAAAACAATAAATACTACAAAATGAAGACTTCATGTTACTGTACATTACATTACTGTGTGGTTTATTTACCTACCTACTTACTATGTATTGAAGCAAATTTGTACACCGTATTTTCATCTAAATGTAGAATTCAATTGATCATTGTCATCGAGTTTTGTAATAAGTTAATAAAGTAGATTTTTACTTTTAGGTTGAAGAGTAATCTTCCAATTCAAATGTAATAATCAAGTCGTCTCTGAATGATATTTTTCATTAACATTATTAGCGTGTTCCTTTTATACTCATACTCCTATATACTTCTAGCATAATGAAATGGCATTCGCAAAAACATCTTACAGGTAACAGGGCGTTTTTTACTTTCCGTCGATAGCCTTTTTTCCTTTTTAATAAACCAGGGCTTGGTTACTTTAAAACTTGGCAAGTAAACTTTGCCGAAGAGAAATGTCGATCTATTTTTACCCGTCATCCGTATAATTTGGATCATGTGGCCCAACCGATTGCGCATCGGGTAGATTATAATAAAGTTAGAAGAGCCTGAAGGGCCATTAATTTTATATATTTTCATAGGTATTTGAGAGGAAACATGATTTAGCCATTTGCGGGATGGCTTTATATCTACCAAGTACAATTTGGCTTTAAGTCAATTCAATTTTCTTTTGTTTTAGATAACGCACTGAGTCGAATTGGAATTTCTTTGTTTTGGTCACAATTGTATTTGTGAATCGTTTTGATTTCAATAACAATGATTCAATTACGTGAAACGCACTACGGTGTTGTTATTCCTAGATTAAATATATAATACAACTGCTGGCTAGTCATGAAAGATTTGCCTTGTACCTTAACGTATTTGTAGGTACTAAGTCTCTCATTACGAATATGTATCACAAAGTGATTTACGAAATTTTACACAAATGCTAATTGGTACATGGATGCTGAACTATTATACAATTATGAATAACCCTGTCACTGTAACGTAACATAGAAACAAATGATTTAGGTTCAAAGTTTACAATTATAGTCGTACCTACTTTCTTACATTGACGCCCTTAGCATATACCTTTTGTTTACCAGAACAGCTTGGCAAAGAAAAAAAAAATAAGAACCCAATAAAAAACCTAGTTAATACCATAAGCAAAGAATAGACACGCCCAATGTGTTAAAGTGAAAATTAAAAAAATACGACATTATACGAATAAAAGAGAAATCGAACTCAAATCTGCGTTACCATTTTTGAATCACAGAACCCAAGGCAAAATGACTTCTAGTTTTTTCTGTTTTTTTTATTTGGGGTAATAAATATTAAAAATTAATGGTTAGTCTTTCTATAATGATTCTGATGATACGCAACGCAATAGTGCGTAGAAATTGACATCGTAAATATTACCACATTCAAATCGCCGAACGTCTATAAATCCTTTCTGTCTATACGCTAGTACTATATCGAACAGGAACCGGCCTGCTATCCCATTCAAGGGATTTCGAACGGGTTTTTATAAGGGTTTTACTTAGAAAAGCCATATCGCTTAAAAGCCGTTCGGTTTGCTTTTAAAACCCGTTATCCTATTCAAGGGGTATCGAATGGGTTTTATAAGTCCTTTACTTAGAAAAGCCGTTCGATATGATTTTTAAAGCGCTATTTATAAGGGTTATCTGTGCTTTAGCTGTTAAGGTTTCCCTTATAGTGAATGATTAGTTTCATAAATAACTTTGTCATGTATTTCGTTCCAAGAGGTTATTCTTTTAGTGGGGTATTCCATTGAGAGGTTAGTCTTTCAAAGGCTTTTATCGGTGAATGGGTGGGGTCCCTGATATCGAATAAGTTAATGATTGATAAAAATCTCTTTTATTACGTCTACATTTTGACAATATGTAGGAAGTTTTTTGCAAGAGGCCGATATAGTGACTAAGCCCGCGGGCTGAGTAGTTTGCTAAGTGGGGCCAGCCAACGAGGCATTTAGGAAATTTGCATCTCAATACTATCGGACTCGATCCTAACGAATAAACTTTCGGGATAACAATCGTATATTCGGTTTAGTAGTATTTAGGCTAGCATTTAGTTTATTTTGCAAGATTCAAATAGTATTTACTTAATTGTAATGGAATTTTAAGAAACGAACGTCGATTTGAATTGTTTTAGTTAAATAAATTAAATCACAGGACAATGTCACACTGATTGTCCCAAACTAAGCTCTAGGCTTGTACTATGGGTACAATACAACGATAAACTTACTTATATAAAGAAATACGTAAATTCATAGTAAACATCTTGGATGTTCACTCAGGAAATCACACAAATATCTACCCTTACCGGGACTTGAACCCAGGACCCCTTGCTTCGAAGGCACTACCAACTAGGCTAGCGTGTCGTAGTTTTTTAAACAACCTTGAGAAGCAAACCTGAGAAGGCAAACGAAAACCTACCCTAGGACTACTAAGATCTAAAAACGGAAACCATTTAAATTAATATAACTTATTTATTAATCGATATAAACGTAACAGAATTGCTTTTCAAAAAACGTCACGGTAAACGAGTATCAATAATGTTTATTTGGAGGCCAAAATGATGGTAAAACGAAGCTTGTTCTTTTGTTGCAAATCTGTAATTAGGCACTATTAATATTAACGGCCGCACTCAGACACAGTTAGTGATCAGTGATGATTAACTCGTGCCTTAGTGACGATTTTTAATACACAAGTTTAAAAAAAGAACCAGTTAATTATCGCTGAAAGTGGCGGTAAAAAAACCAAAAGGCTTTACCTAACCATGTGATGCCAAGGAACGCTACAAACGCTACGCTGTAGGTCAATTACGACAATTCCATACATATTTCAATTAATACATAGTCGCTAACGATTGTGCAGATGCCGGCATCCACGCCTAAGTCATATCTTTATAAAATAAAATCTGAAGTCCAGTATTTGATAACGACCATGAAAGAATATCAACTTTTATACCTAGCAAAATTAGTAAAAAAAGTTTGGCTTTTTCGTTTATGACTGTCAATACCAAATAAAAAAATTACCGTCACTCACTGAATACTTAATACTGCAATGTTTATTGCATTCCCCAAGTTGGTATACCTACGTTTGGGTATTAACCAACATGGATCAGTATTTTAAATTTGCAAATATTGACCTAAATCTACGCATGCTAAACGAGTACAACCTAAATACCATCCGAGTTTATCGGTCTCCACATCGCGTTTTTAGTTTATGAAAATCCAATATAAACTCATAAAAAAATCGTTTTAAAAGTCATGCATTTTAACGTTAGTTTGAAACTGGGACGGAACTAGATGGAGTTTTTTGGCAATTGTATGCTATTCCTACTAAATTATTATAATGATTACATTGTATAAAAAGGTTTAGTTGTTGTATTTCTTTATTACAATCGTGCATGAACGAGTATTTTTATGGCGTGGAGAAGGCAAACAAACATACAGGCCACCTGAAGGTAAGTGTGATCTGAGACCCATACACATTTGCATTCTCAAGACTATAATCTTAACACTGCAAGCGCGTTGCCTATCCTTAGAACTAACTCTAGCTAGTAATTTTACCGTTTGTCTTACGCCTATATAAAACAAAAAAACCGGGCAAGAGCATGTCGGACCATGCTCAGTGCAGAGTTCCGAAGCCGTTAAGTACTACAAACATAAAAATAAACAAGTAATAACTAATTTTCTATTTAAGTCAATTGATGCCCGTCTTAGACGATTTTAGTAGGTATAAACACTTTAATCGCTTGTATCTCAAGAACCAATGATGTTTACTTAGTCGTGATAGTTTTACTTCAAAATTCGTTATGTTTTTTAATTTAAGATTTTTTTTCGGATTTTTAGTATTTGTAGTTTTGGCTGTAGGGGGGGGAACACTTGACTCTAACAAAAATTAGCACTTTACATACATATATACATAACATCACGCCTCCATTCCCAGAGTGGGGTAGGCAGAGCTACAGAAATACCAACAACTCTAAAGACTTACTGATATTTCTGTAACCACATTTTGCACCAACAGGCCAAGAGGTTTACCAGTGAATTAGTGACAGGTTGCAAGCCCATCGCTTAACAGTACTACAAGCCCTTATTCCCTTAATTAGCCCTTTAAAGCTTAATATTTCATAAACGGATTACTTAATTAAAAAACGGGTTTTGCAAACCCATAATATTTTTAGAAGACCTATCCAACGACACCTCACACTATAGGGTAGACGAGACAAAAAATACATCCCTACGTTATGTGTAGGGGAGGTACACTAAAAAAATTTTTTTTTTTACTTTTTATTGTACCATTTTGTTGGCGTGACTAATATGCATATTCATGCCAAATTGTAGCTTTCTAGTAGTAATAGTATTTGCACTAGGCTGCGGACGGACGGACATGGCGAAACTATAAGGGTTTCTAGTTTAACTACGGAACCCTAAAAATATGAACACAATTTTGATAAAATTCAGATTAAACATAGTATACTTTAAATCTGGCATAATTTAATAGTTTCTGTAGGAATAACAAAAACGTATTCAAAAGGCATTGCGTCTTAGTCCTCAGGTTAGGCAAGGCAGTTGCGATCAAAGTTATCGAACGAAAACGAGAAATGGTTAAGTGGCTTAGAAAGTGTGGATTAAGTTTGATGCATTGATATTTTGGAGTCATAGTGTAATTTAATACATGGTAACGCTTTTGAGAATAAGATAACAAGATAGATATACCGGCTTTATGCCAAAGGACGCAAAGATGTACCGCAAGGTAGCGATCTTTACCAGTATCATTAAAACTTTAATAACTCCTAAACTAATTCACATACTTATGGGATAGTTGAAACTAAATTCTGGACCGGTAAGGAAAGGGCTTTCTTACGTAAAGTTTTGGGACACAGTACAAGGACGAAGCCGCAAGTAAACTCAAGTATTTCATTTTACGCAATTTCCTTAAAAGGTTTATTGTGTTAGAACTTGATATTAAGTAGCCAACAACGAAAAACCCAGATGTCTCGAGTAACATAAAACTAGACACCTAACAATTAGTTACGGTCTCGTTTACAAAAGCACTCCATTAAAATAAAACTTAACCAAACGTTTTATTTAAACGAAGAAAGTTTCCAAGTAAATTTTCTCGTAACGGACGAATTCTGGCATGAACCGGAATATTCTAGAATTTCCCGGAACGGGTGTCTCATCTGCGGCTGGTTGCGACCTAATGTTTCGCATTAATAAGCAGGGTTTCCACTGGAATACGGGGACGATTAATTAGTGTCTGAGACAGGTTAGTGAGACAAGAACTATCAGTTACGACGGTTTAGGTGTGACGTACGAGTGATTGTTGACGTTCGGCATTAGGTGCACATTTTGGTTACAATTCTGTATTATCATAGTTTTTTAGGACATGGAAAAGTCAAACGGTTTGAGAACCCTTTCAATCGTAAGACTACAATCTCAAAACAGTTACCCTAAAACTGCAAATGCGTCCAAATCTAAGAAACTCTAACTTCATGTTATAATGGAAAGAGGTACAACAGATGGCTTATAACATCTCAACGGCATCAAAACGATCATACGCCTACTAACAAGTTCCATTTTACCAATGAACTAACGTGGCTTACCACACGCTACTGTTTGTGGTATATTGGTAATTTATAGATGGATGATTTGATTTAACATTCAACATGACACAACATATTTATTTTCTGGTTGGTCAGCTGGAAAGGTAGTAATAAATGTATCAATAATTCCGATATTGATAGTGTGTACTTAATTATAATTATATCTTCTACATATTCATTGAGCATCGAAGCCGCAAGAGGATATGTGGAGCGTATTTTAAGTATAGTATTAACGTTTTCATACAGACCTAATATAAAACTTTCATATTTACTTCTTGAAACATTCGAATTTTCTAATTTATAAAGCTTCTCATTATGATGACATATTTCAAACTTAACTCAGTTATACACCAATTACTGCAGTAATTACTAGCATACTCCCAGTGTATGGTTTTAACTCGTTAAATAATAATTGTAATTTTCCGTTTTATTATGCTACACCATGCCACTGCAACTTTAATGAGCTAGCTGCACGGAATTACAGCGGAGTATGACCAGAGAACTCCATAACATTACTGATTGGACTAAAACGAATACGTAGATCTAGAAATACGAGGGGTTTTAATTTATGTTACAGTAATATTACGCTGGAAATTATCGTAGCTGCTAGAAAAAAAAAACACGGAGTAGTGAATAAATCATATAAATCCAATCTAACATTTATAATCAGCTGGAGCCAATTTATTTAAAAAATATCTCTTGAAGATCATTCGAATACTTAAGTTTGATTTAGCACCTGCAAATTTAACTAAAAACGTTCCTTCAAGGTCTTTTGCTCTCCCCTCAAAACTGTCTCAAACCGTTTGTTAATAATAAAAAAGGAATGAAATAGATAAGAAGCTAAGATAACTCCTAAATTAGCGTCACAGCTCGAGAAATTGTACTAAAACCTCAGCAGAGGAGGGCAAAGGGGGACGGGAATTTTAAATGGTTCATTTTTTCCGCCCTATCATTTGTCACGTCAGAGTTGCAGTGGGGTGTCTTGTGGCCCGTTTTTTTCTACCGATCATTATCAACGCTTATTTACTCATTAATTTATCACTGTCCCCCAGATTAGCTTGTTTCCTGGGGGGATCGAGGGCTCTTAAGATTACTAATATTGTACTTTAAAGTTGGGGTAAAATGTTGGTTTTTGGACAAAGTATATATTATTATTAATGTTGGTTTTGTGTTACTTGCTTATTTTAACCTGCTTGCCATGGTATTGGCAATGACTTATTCTAGACTTAAAATACGCATCAAACGGTCGTTAATGAAGACTGATGTAAGACTAAAAGGTTACAAAAATATATACTAAGCTAATGTTATTAACCGGAGGAGTCGTGACATCTTGCCCAAGCCAAAGTTGGTAAGCTTCGCGTCATTCTCACTTTTAGTATCTTCTAGTTTCGACTGTAATATTAATTTGTAATGATATTAATACAATATTAAAAATGCAATTTCTATTGGGAGTGACATAGCTTTTTAGTTTCGCCAGGTCCGTCCGTCCGTCCGTCCGTCTGTCTATCCGTCCGCAGCCTAGCGCAGAGACTCTTAGTACTAGAAAGCTGTAATTTGGCATGAATATACATATTAATCACGCTAACAATGTGGTACAGTACAATAAAATGTAAAAAAAAAACATGTTTGTAGTACTTGACGGCTTCGGAACCCTACACTGAGCATGGTCCGACATGCTCTTGCCCGGTTTTTTAATCCATTTTTTTCCACAAAGTGGTTTGTGGTCTTACACATATAGAAGTTATAAAATGGTTAAATAATTAAATCAAACTCTGTAACCAACGCTTCGGGTTAAAATGAAAACTTTTCAATAACGATGAATTACCCTGGAAAACATATTGACCGAAGCCACAAAAGTTCGAACGTTTCACGGAACCGCCGGTTTCACGTTTCAACGTATTATCTGCATCGCTTATAAAATAGAATTGCAAATTTCAACCCTTTGTAAACGCTCTGCATTTGGGAACACAAATTCGCTTTTACGGTCATTTGCATGTTGCAATGTCGCAGTTGCGGTGACTTCCGAAATGTTGCAATAATTGCATCGTCATATTAATATTATCTAGAGGTTTTATTTATCTGACTATTACGGAAATGAGAGTAAGATGTCAATATGTACAAACATTTGATATTAAAAATAAAATACTCATAGGCAAAACCAAGATGACGGCCGCTAAACAGTTTTGTTTTGTCAAAAAGAACACAGAACCCATCAATTTTCAGTGCAGAAAAAATGTTTTAGGTCGTATGTTTGCATTACACTTAGGAATTTGAAGTAATCTATATTACATTGTAAAAATAAAAAAAATGTGACATTTTGAGGTTTTCTTAATTTTTTCTTGTTTGTTGTCTATTCAAATATGTTTGTCGCTATTAATTTATAAAAAAATTGTTATTCGTTTACTTTTGCGGATGCTTATTGGGTATAAAAACGTGTAAGTAATGAAACTGATGAATACATGACTGTAAACAGTCGGGTGTTCAAAAGTTTTTAATCCATTATTGAATAATGTTTGCTACGAGTACCTCTGCGGTCCTTCTAATTTCTGTTTTATGCGACGCGCATGTTTGTATGGGTAATTAATAGCGCAAAGCACACTGTTATGATTGCAGACTAATTAGTAACGGATTACAAAGCAAATAAACAAACACGATGCAAGATTTGTGTGCTTAGTTCTCGCGTTGTATGTTAATATTGTTGCTGTTATTGTTGATTATTGTAAGGAACATATCTGCGATGATACCTAAGGCGATACTAAACGTAGTGATATCAGTCGTAGGTGAACATAAAAATGAGTGCCGTACAGTTCGCTTTTGTAATAATTTCATTAAATTCGTGCAGTTGATGTAATGCAAACTTTTTATATAATCAAATACGGAAACACACACACACACATGTTACAAATTGTACTAATAATAAGACCGAACCCATTTTAGCCCCATTTACCCATTAAGATGTACACAAATTGTAACAACAATCGAACTTAGTCAACATTGTAGAAGATAGAAAACTTTTTTATTCTGATTTCAAAACATTCCAATAGCTCGTCTTAAAATGTTTACATTTTTTATGAATCAATAATTTGTTGTTTGTAGTACTTTTAACAATCAGAATTTAAGCTTTTGTACACGCAATTGTATTAAGAGCTCTGGATGTTACAGACAGTAATTCACCCCGGCAAACGTTAAGTATATGATCATATTCCACCCCTAAATCACACTAAGTGCGTGCTCAGCGCTATAAATCAAAGCATGCTGCAAATACGATATTAAATTTCTTTATCTAGGCACAATCTAGCTGGCATAACAGGTGCGCGGTATATTTATGATGCCCACACATGGCGGGAAGGGCTAAATGTATTGCCCTACTTACTAAGGTCGATGGTGTTTTCACACATGTCATTTGTAGTATGCTTGGAAGGTTACGTGTGCTGTTTGTCGTTTGATTTTCTTTTTTTTTTCCTTTTGTTATGTTGACAGTTTTATGGTGCGTTAGGAAAAGGGCGAACGGTTTGATGTTTAGTTGAAATTGGTGATGTAAGATCTCTTGAAACTTCTCGGATTTTTGAGCTGTAATTATAGAAAGTTACACGCTTCTGAGGTTTGTTAGATACAACTCCTTATAATTAAATAATATTTCATATTTTTGGGACTTTGTTGTCGAAGAAAAATGTACGTGTTATAATTGCAACTTTCAAATTTAACAATGACCTTTTTTGCCTTCCAATATTAATCGTTTAAAACAACAATATCTGCGTTATACTATAACGATTAGTATTCATTATTTTCAGGATCAGATTCATCGAGACTGTTCCATACCTTGTTTTTATTTCTGACGCGCACTTTGCAGGTTTTCAATTAATCGTGCAACTACGTATGACACGAGTTTAATAGGTGAAATTTGTCCGTGTTACCATATTAACGAGTAGCCGGCCTGGGCGATACGATAATTGACCCCGATTAATTAGTAATTATGTGTCCCGGCACTACCTGCATCGCATGAAAATAATATTTTAGTAACGTAATACCGGTAAAATAATAGAAAAATAAATTCAAATTTAAAATATTGAATTAGTAAACATTGACTTAACTCTTATTGCTGAGTTCAGACAATGTTTAAAATATGATTTCCGATAAATGATTACGAAGGTGACATATGTGAATTATGCTTTTGATACACAGGAAGACTCAATACTTAATATTCAATCATTTATTGCATTCCATAATGTGTATACTTAAACTTATTTTAAAGCTGGATATCATTATTGACATTGTAGGTCACAGCAACTTATAAACCAGAAAGACGCTTATTTGCTAAGAATTATAATTATAATTGTTTATAATTGTTTATTCTCAATTCTAGACTTAATCTCATAGCCAATAATGAAGAAATGATGTTCGTTAAACTACCTAGTGAACATTTAGCCTCGTTTCATGTTGTTGGCAAAGTAGGAATCAAGTGGCTTGTGTTAAGATTTCGTTAAACATGTTTCTGGTATTAGCACGGCCTTCTAGTTTTTATACGTGGCTGTATTGACAACATCATTAACACACCAACGACATACATCCATAATACGTAGCGAATAATTCACTCCTGTGAATTTTACTGTCAAATACAGACGGCTAAAGTATACAATAGTATCTAAGTAGTTGAGCTAGATATTGTTTAAATAGAAAAGAATGTGTTTGAGAAGGGTACACTACATTACTCCGCTTGCCGAATAAATCAGAATCTCAAATTTTCATAATACCTAACGTTTGCATACTTTCTTCCTTGAAATTGCTCATGGTTATAAAACCTAACCTAATCTAAGATTAGTAATAAAGTATGTATATAAATTTAAATAACTTTAGTATAACATAGATTTGGAAAAGAAACAAAATGCGATTACGAAAATATTCGGAATTCTGGTTCCTTTTTGAAAACTAAAGTACCTGGGCGACCGAGCTCGCCAATTTCAACAAAATGGTTGGAGCCGTTTTTGAGAACGTGATTACAAATATAATTTATAATCATTGCTCAATTAATAGTATAGAATAGGATTTAGGTACTTATAACGCAATACTTTAATAACAGATGTTTAATTTGTTACAGGTAACGAGTAACTGAAGAAACTTAAGCGGCATAATGTTGTGACAAACAAGAGGCCTACATGAGAAGAAGGAGCTTACGAAAATGTGTCTCTTAAAGAATTTCCAAGACGTATTCAATAATAGGACCTTCTTGTTCATAATAGTATTATTATCACTAAAGCTGTGTAGTCCTCAGGACTTGAACGAAGAATTCGTTAACGACGACAGCCTAGACACTATTTCAGACATGGTTGTGCCGGTGAAAAAGGTGATATTCCCTAGAAATGCGCAGAACCCGTGTAGACTGAGTGAAATCCTTTGTGACACAGGGCAGTGTATATCCTTGGACAAGTACTGTAATGGAGAAGATGACTGTGGAGACAAGAGCGACGAGCCTAAGTCTTGTACACGTAAGTATTTGAGTAACTTAGAGCCGTATGAATAAACTCTTGACTGAGATGCCCGTCACAAGATACGTCAATATAAATGTCAAAACAAAGAAACCCATCATTTTTGACGCATCTTGAGACACGCATTACAGTCGAGATTAGGCCCTTAAATCTTCAAAAGTTTCAGTGTAATTTACTTGTTTTGACTTGTACGATTTTTTAACAAGTTATTCATTTATAGAACTACAGTATGTTATATTTAAAAGGAAAATATATATTTTTGTTTGTTTGTAATGAATGAACTCAAAAATTACTGGATCTATTTAGAAATTATTTCCCCAGTAGAATGCTATGTCATTTTATATTATTTATTTTAATGCTATTCATGCATTTCCAACTATTAATGTTGCAGATCTTGAATTACAAATATATATATGTATTTATATCGTCTATTTTTAAAACCACAAATGTAGAGATTCATAAACATATAAAATTATTTCCGCAAATATTCCGGATTTTCTGTAAAGAAAATAAAGCTTTTATGTCCAGTCGAATGAATCATCTTATTGGTTTGTATGGTTATTCAAACACATTTTAATATGCTCCTTCCCCGTTAGCTCGTCGTATGTGAAAAAACTACCTTTGAAGTGAAGGGTTCGGTCGTTAAAAACACGGGTTTTGGAGACTATTTATTTACCCTTTTTTATTAAACAAAATGTTTTAGGTTCCTGAGGAATAAAACTACGTTTTAGGTACAAGGTAGAAGAATTTATTGCACAATGTGACTTAAAGTATTATTTTATTACTATTATGTAATCCTATGTGTATTATGTTATCCGAAAGTAATATTTTTCCAAATAAATATATTCATTCGAAGCACTCTTACATATTAAATATAATTATGTAAATATGACGACGACGACGTAGTTAGCCTGCAAAACTGGTGTGATTTCGTTAAAACATTGATTGGTGTGATATTAGTTTCTGGATTTGGAGTGTTTTTTACGTATTTCACGATTATTTATTTAACAATGTATAATTTTGGTTTGGTCCTCATATTTCTATAATGCTTTTCATTTAAGGCTAGGTTAATTTATATAAAAAAGACATATGATATTTATTTATGAATTAGTTAATAATATAGAGAAATTAATAAAATGGACAATAGACAGTGGCAACACCGGTTTGATAGAGTAAGCTGCCACAGAAACAAGCATTTTTTTCAGAACATTCATACATACATACATACTACATACGATCACGCCTTTATTCCCAGAGTGGGTTAGGCAGAGCTAAAGAAATACCAACAACTCCAAAAAGACTTGTTGGTAATTGTGTAACCACATTTTGCACAAACAGGCTAAGATGTTTACTAGTGTATTAGTGACAGGTTGCTAGCCCACCGTCTAAGTAATAGAAGCCCTCATTCCCTTAGTCGCCTCTTACGACATCCACGGGAAGACATGGAATGGCACTATTCTAACCCGGCAACCATTCAGAAATGTAGAAAATTTCATTAAGATAAGAACAAACATACATAATAGGCTGTGAAACACATTTCACTCCTTTGCGTCGCGCAGTCGGGTAAAAAACGTAGGTAGCTCTAGAATATTTCAAGCATTTTAGAATTATTAAGCGCAAACCCCTAAAACAGACTCTCGTTTTAATTTTTCGAATACTTCACCTCTACTTCTCGATGACGATACGAAAGTCAACGTCAATATCAACGTGCTAAGAAATTTAAGTACTAAATACGGGCACCCAGCGCTGATTCCAGTCGCTATACTCTCAATGACGATACTCCTTCGTTACCTACTCGATGGAAGGAAAATATCGCGCTCGAGGTGTACTTTATTTAAGACATCAAATGTAATTATACGTTATGAAACGGAAATATTTCAAACATAATACTAAGATGTATATCATGATGCAAAGGTATTGGGTTATCTCATGCCGTTATGATTTATATTTTCGACGGAATCCTAAAAAGGTCAGGGGACTCTCATGGCAGGCGAGTGGCTGTGTCAGCGGGCGTGGACCAACTTGGCTTCCTTAGCCTTTTGTGATGTGGCTCAAATAAGAATGGAATCGCGGTCGAGGCAGAATTCGCGTCAGCGACATTTTCATACGACGTATTCTTAGTATGTTAGAAGTTGTTATTTAGGTACATTATAATATATTAGTTATACATCATGTTTATCTTTGTAGTTTAGACATGTGTGCTGTTTGTTAGGGTGCTGATAGGTATCATCATACTTACTTTGTTTTTAAATATTCCTGCTGTTGCTGCCAATTACTTGTGCTAGTAATGTCATTCCATAGGTATTGTAAAATTGTATTTATACGTGTAAAAGATGAGGACATGTGGCCAATTTGCTAAATAAATATTTTGAATTTTAAATACCATGTGATAATTATAATTATTATATGTTCAATTCTGTGTATGGTAGCTACTTTTTTGTTTTACTGATTAAAAATAATGTAAACGTTATTACTTTTATTTAGCAAATTACTATGACTACTTACAAACTTATTTATGTAGTTGACTTGTTTCCGGAAATTACCTTAAAAAGGTTAAAATTTTACGAGTGATTTTCATTCTGTCATTTACAACATTAAGATATTTAAAAGACATACTATTTGCCTTCTGAGATTTACTGAACTCAATATTTTTAATGAGGCCACAAGATTATGCAAGTAAACCTTATTTTATTCCCCTGATTTCATGGTTAAAATTATTCGACTAGCGCAGTGATATTCATCCAGTAAAATTATGCACAGAGGCAGCCAAAACATATTACTTTTTATATTTATGCGTTTTGCCGTCTGCTCTTGGAGAATCTTTTGTTACCTTTTGAGTACTTTTATATTCTTTTATAAAATATCTATCGTCTGTTGTAGTCAGAAGCTACTTTGCCTTACGGTGAACAGCTATTAAGAGAACTGCGAAAAATTTAAGTTATGGAATAAAAAGTTTATTGCCAGTAAATGTTTTAGATTTATTTATTGCATGAAATTCGGGTATGCTGATAATCAACCGCGACTTAAACATCTAAATACATTACCTATCTTCTGTCTGCTGGGACAGACTATATTCGAAGTCGATGGCTTCTACTTTGCTTCGCATTTAGTTGGGTTTGAAAAAGCAAAACAATCCAGGGAAGGAAGTAACTTAATCATAATATTGGGTAAGGGAAAAGTTTCTTCGCATTTTATATGAAAGATTATGTCTATTTGTTTGTCTTGACTAGTATTAGACAAAACATAGCGATACCTATTAAAACATTTTGACAAATCTTTTTATGGTAAAGTCAAATTTCAACCCTTCAAAATCCTTATTTTTTTGCTGTTCTATTAATCTATTAGTCGCCGCGTCATAATGAAGCATGGCAAATCAAATTTACCCTTAAGCCCTCCTAATAAACGATATTCTAGGCTCGGCCCTCGTTGAAGCTGATTCGGCTATAACTTACAACAGGGTGCGTCCAGTCCCTTGGATAACTTTCCTTCGTTTTCAGCACTTCCGCTGTACTAATAAACTCTCAAATGCGAGCAGGCTATAATCGCCCCCGTATCTCCCCCGGCGTCCTTTTTACTCTCGTAAAATACGTTTTTACGCTAGAAATATCCGGAACGATAATTGTCTTACACAAAAGACCTCGAGATGTCCTCACAAAGGGGATTGAAAGAACTAGATTACTGTCTGTTTCCACGATGCCACGTCTCCCGGGAGCAGGGTTGCTACGTCAACGGACGATGACAGCTTCAACATGGAATTCGGCCATTTTTATTTGAATGTACATTTATATTAAGTTTGTTAGTAGAATAAGGTTGGTAATACAATAGTAGATTTTTTATTACTATTAAACACCATTTTATATAAAAGCCCTGTAAATACTATTGTGAGTTCTCGTATTATTAATTTAAATTACAATAGATGTATAGAGTCGTAAAAACATAAACGTCAAGACTTGAGACAGCATTTACTGCGCAATATATATTAAAATAACATCGACAAAGTAATACCTACATAAAGAGCCGACATAAAATATAATCTTGTGCCATCCTTTGATCCAACCAAATCACGCATTATTTAAATATATATAACGAGAGCAAGGGGAAGACAAAGAACTAACGGGTATCGCAGCATACGTTACACACGGTTGATTTGGCTTGAGCCATTTTTATTCACTTCAATTCCGTTTTCCGCATACAAATATCAGACTTTTCGAAGGCAAAGGTATTGTTAAATCACTTAAGTCTTACGTTTATTTACATGTACATAATTATTACATAGAAGTAAATAACTTTCTTTATTTTTTATTCAATCTGATGTACAGAGGGCCTAGCTAAGATGCGTACGCTAATTTTCGGTACCGGACGCGCGCTGACCTTAGTCATGTGTAAATATGTATGAAGGATTTCTACAACCCGCTCCTTGCTAATGCCCAAGGCCCCAATTAATTGACACATCTTAGTTCTTCGATCCTCCAACAATATTTTTTTGACTATAGCGTCGTTTTAGTCAGTCACTACCGATACTGGCCGTCCTGAGCAGGGGTCGTCTTCGATCGACTCTCGTCCTTGTCTAAATAGGCGACTCCACTGTTTAACTGTAGCGTAAGAAGGCCCAGAGATACCATAAATAGCAGCCATTTCTTGAAAAATGCATTGAGGAGTTTTTTTACTTTTCGTGAGGAATTTAATCATAGCCCGGTGCTCGATTTTCGTAATATGCAATGATAATTCAGATACGTATATTTATGCATGGTTAATCGTTGAATACCTCGAGAAATTACAATGGTAATGACATATTGTTTTTTTTTTCATTATTTGTTTTTAAATGGTCTATCTAGTAGTGGCCAGTACCATAATTACATATACAACCTCAAAATACCTTAGGCTTAGAACTTTTCAGCCGTCACTCGTATAGTGTAGTGTTGCACAAAACCGGGGTAAAAAAATTAAGATGGAAAACCACTTATTTAGGTACATTATACGAATATATGATTAATATTTTCTCTAAATTCTTTGCAGTCAAGGTTCTTCGTCTGACTGTACATGTAAAAAAATATCTGTTACAAATACTAAGTACGTGTACTCGTAAATTCAGTTTTTTTTGTAAACCTTACCAAATGACATTCCCCCAAAATGCGCGCTGGAGTGCGACGTATGACCATGATGATTCAATTACCGTTGACCTAGAGCCTCTGTTTTTAATATTATCCCCGATTCTGGGCCACACACTGTATATAAAATGTTTTATAGTAGAAACAACACGATAAAAATCGATCGGGCTTGACAAGCGGCACCGTTAACGCTGTGTGCAGATAAACTAGCTCAGTTGTTAAAACAGGAAGTGTCATGCGCCAGACTCGGTTTTCTGTCCAATTTTACTGTGAATACGTTTTATTACTGACGCTTTTCGTACATATTTTAAACTCTACTAGCCTGTTTTGAACGAAACGAACCCGCATTTGGAACACGTTTGAAAATTTGGTTTATTTATAAACTTCGTTTGTGGTCGCAGTTTTTTAAATTTTTCGATGGTTTATTTTATATGTCAAATCGAACGCACCACCACACCACCACCATGTACACATACACATACACCACTTTTTCTAAAGCAAAGCATCTTTTTTGTCCCCACTGATTGGATTAAAAGTTTTGAGGGAAGAAATATTCGGCTAGACTCATCTGTATGTAAATATAATTATTTTTTATTTAGTAAATTTACAAAAAAATATAATTTGATGAAAGTAGTAATTTAACTATAATTTTAGGCAAAAAAAACTGAGACTATTAATCATTGCTACATTGTAAGAACTTTTGAAGATTGTTTTTTTTTCTGGAATAACCTCTACTTATATCTAAATAAGCTTGTTGGTTCAGAAGAAGCCTTTTCACTCTTAATTTGAAGACATCTTAATTATTATGAGTATGTATTTTTTTACATAATTACGTACTTATGATCTGAAAATATGTGTTCGTAAGGTTTAATCGTATAGAAAAACCAACACAACACCATTACTTGAAAAACTATGTATATGCCACGTCACGGCGCTTGCGTGATTGTATTACTATAATATGTGATCAAACGAACTTCATAAGTGAAGTTCGATCAATATTATATGAGTCGTTTCATTCGAAGATATAAGTATATAAAACCAGGTAGTCCCTTAATCCTACAGGCAACATCGCACGCTTTTTAAAGAATCGATAATAAGAATCGATATTTTTTATCGATAATATAACCAGCCTCTCATCCCTGGTAACGCCCTATCAATCGTCATTTTATTTAGAGAAGACGCAGACCTTTGAAATTTTGGGTGTTTCAGGGCGGGAGGGTTCTTATATCTTCGAATGAAACGACTCATATAATATTGATCGAACTTCACTTATGAAGTTCGTTTGATCACATATTATATTTCGTCGTTTCATTCTTCAGATATAAGTATATAAAACCAGGTAGATATTTAGAGACAAAGGTTTGCGTATAATATAGCAGTGGGTCCCTATCTGACCCACATGACAAGGAAATAAATACAATGTGATTGCATATTTATTTATTTACCATTTGTAATTATTATTAGTTACAACTTGTGTGCACATAATCATAAATCAATATTACTTATACTGATAATAACAAAATTAAAACGCGATTACGTAACTTAAACATATTCATCAGGGTTATACCTGTTGGTTCGACTGTAAACAGATAGCTCGAGCAAAAAGACCCTCTTCTACCAATGGGCGGTTATAGAACTTTGCGAAAGTTTCCGAGTTTTTTGTCCAGCCCGCCGCTTTCCTTATAGTATCGACGCTGACGCCCGCTGCGGCTGCGGCGGATGTGGCGGCGTGGCGGGTGCTGTGTGCACTGAACGTGCTCACGTCAATCCCACTTTCCGCCAGCGTCTGCTTAATCCACCTGCTTATAGACTGTGCTGTAGCGCTCCTGTGAGGGCGCTTCACAGTAATTAAGAGGCTTTGAACGTTCTCTGGTCTTTTATCCCTCGTAATGAAAAGATAATCTTTCAGAACGGTAGCAGGGCAAATGCTGGAATTTTCTCCAAAGAAAGGGAGAAACAACAAAGGTTGGTCGCGGCCTGGAGAAGAAGTCTTTATTATATTATTAATTTTGATTTTTACGCCGTTACTACAAATGTCAATATTATCCGTTTTTATTAGTGAAAACGTCTGGACCCTGTGAGCAGTACATACGGCTAAAAGAATAACTAATTTTTTGGTGAGTTTCTCTAATGTTAGTCCTAAATTTGGATACCAATCAGAAACATAATTTAGGACAATTTGCGGATCCCAAGTTTGAGCATATTTAGGTAAACTTGGTCTTAATTTAAACGCTCCTTTGAAAAGGCGTTTTATAGAATCATTTGAACCTATATTGTCTCCTAAGAGGATTGACAGAGCTGAGCGATGACTGTTCAAAGAACCGTAAGAAGCTCCATTTTTAAATAACTCTGTGAGAAAGTTTAAAATCCATGGAATTGATTGCTCGAAAAATTGTAAATCATTTTTTATGCAAAACTGCCACCACATTTTTAACGTTACGTTATATTGCTGTATGGTATTATCGGCTAGAGAGGCTAGCATAAGGTCTAACGCTGAAGGCGGGACTCCGCGTCGTGAGAACGCTTGCCGGAGAGCACTGCGGCAGCCAGGGTAAGCTTCTGGTGCAGTGGGTGACGGCTCCTGAAATGGGAGCGTACAAGATGCTCTTTAGGACTCAGAATTACTGTTTCAGATATGATCAGAGTTTGTAATAGGGGATACCAAGCTTGTGACGGCCACACTGGAAAAACAAGTATTCCTACTGCTTTGTCTTGAATGATTTTACGAATTGATTTCAGTATTAAAGAGAAGGGGGGGAATGCATAAAAGAATTTATCATTCCAATATACTGTAAACGCGTCTATACACATCGCGTCAGGATCCTTACGCCATGATATATATTGCGCGCATTTGGCGTTGGCGCGAGAGGCAAATAGGTCGATTTCTGGACTTCCTAAGACGGATGTAATTTTTTGAAATGCCTGACCTGCAAGTTCCCATTCGGTGTCAGGATTTACTTTTCTTGACTCCTCGTCAGCCTCTTTGTTGTCTTTAGTGTTAATGTATGACGCGAAAAGCCAAATATTTCGCCTCTCGCACCACTGCCATATTTGTCTTGATAAATCATTCAAGTGCGGAAATTGAATGCCCCCCATTCTATTTATGTAACTAATCGCTGTTGTGTTATCAATTCGGAGCAATATGGAACAACACGACCAGTCAGTAGCAAAGAATTTAAGAGCTAAAAACACCGCAAGTAATTCTAAATGATTTATGTGAAATTTCGTCTCACTTTGTTTCCAAGCTCCATGAGCGCGTGTGTTATTACTGAATGCCCCCCAGCCGGTAAGTGACGCGTCCGAAAATATTTCAAAATCAAATTTGGGTGTTAATAATGAATTTGACGTGTGTTCTATATTTTCTTTCCACCAATTAAGATCGTTTAAAATTACTTCTAACGGATTAAATTTAAACTCATAACTCTTATATTTCTGTAGAACTAGGAACTTTTCTCTTTCTAATGTTTTTGTATAAAGCCAGCTATATTTAGCTGCTGGGCAGGCAGCAATAAGATTGCCAATCAACTTTGCGTATTCCCTTATAGTACAAGTAGGTAAACGTGAATATCTTTCAACTAATTGTAAGATTTTTTGACGTTTTTCTGGGGGAAGACACATAGTCATATTAGCAGAGTCGAATATGAATCCTAAAAATTTGCAACTTTGCTGAGGGCATAGGGAACTTTTCTCGTAATTGACAACAAAGCCTAAACACTCTAATAATTTTAAAGTTTCTTTGACATTGTTTTCGCATTCTTGTCTGGTATCCCCAATACACAAAATATCATCGAGATATACCACAGATTTGTGACCTTGAGATCTAAGATAGGTTACCACTTCTTTCATGATTTTTGTGAATACTCTGGGAGCTATGGAAAGCCCGTAAGGCATAGAATTAAATTCGTAAATTTGTAGTTCTTGCGACTTTTCTGTGTGAAACTGGAATCTGAGATATTTACGATAATTGGGGGCAACTGGCACCAGTAAATAGGCCTCTTTTAGATCAATAGTTGCCATAAAACTATGTTCTGAAATTATTTTAGAAGCGGTTCTATAGTCTTCCATTTTAAAATGAGACTTTACTACGAACTTATTCAGTCGTTTTAGGTTCAGAATAAAACGTTTTTTACCATTAGGTTTCGGCGCTAAAAATATGTTCGATACAAATTGATTTTCTACGGGTGTAGACAACGAAACCGCTCCCAAATGATATAAGTTCTGAATTGCTACGAGCATTTCAACTTTTTCTATATTTGTTAAGTTATTTTTAGGTGTATCTGTCTGAACTACTTGAGTTAAAAATGGTATGGTAATACCGTTCTTAACCCAGTCAAGTATAATCGGATTGGAAGTTATGCTAAGCCAGCAATCGTAAAACTGATGTATACGACCGGCGTGTACCTCCGCTACTGCTGCGCTGGGGCACGTGGTTTCCCGTAGCCCGCTGCTCTCGCCGCGGGTATCTGCGCCGGCAGCGGCGGCCTGCGGCTCGTCGGTGGAGGTCTCCTCGCCGCTCCTCGCCCCCCCCTGCTCGTCGAGTACCGTGAGGGGCCTGTCCAGTTTCCCTGGTAGGGGGCACGTGATGTCGACGGCTGAAATGAGGCTGCAGTAGATTTTATGTTATTAATAACCGTTTTTTTTATCTGCAGGCCTTGCTTTTCTATAACTTTGGAGGCTTTAATTTTATCCGAAAGTTTGTTTCCGAATAACGTTTCGTCTCTGTCACTTTCCTGTAAAATGTTAAGAAACGGCTTGGCTAACCCGGGCGTGACTAATTTTATTCGTGTCTGGGTCTCGACAAAATGGAGATCGGACAATATTCTGCAACCGTCACTCAACAACTTAATAACTTGAATTTTATCGTCGCCCGTTAGTAACGACGTCATTGCTCTGCTAATAGCTGTAATCCCAACTCCTAGTTGTTGTTGTGCGGTTTCCATCTTTTTGTCTCGAATTCGTACACTTTCCATGACCGCTGCGCCTATCTCAACGTTGAGTTTGGGCGCTAGGAGAAGTGGACAATTTTCGGGAATGAGATAATCTTTTAACAACTTATCTTTGGTTTCCTTTGGTAAACCTTTTTTAAGTATAGGAAGCCAGCGCTGCGCTAAATTAGAATTGATGTTGTCTCCGAATTTAGGAGTGTCATCGGTTGCGTCTCCAAGCGCTAACAAAAGTTCTGGGTCAAGCTCTGGTTCCGCTTGCCGTTCCGGCACCAATGGTTGGTCCGACGGCTCTGACAATGCTGGGTCTTGTCCAGGTGTCGAGTCTAATATTGCAGGGTCCGGGTCTGATATCGCCAGTATCGGGGCGGAGTTCGCAGCCGCTAGCGGGTCATGCGACGTGTCATTTCCTAAAACAGATGGGACAAAATGGTACTTATTTAAGCGAAAAGTTCCTCAAACCTTGCACGCAAGGTCAATTGTTTTATTGCCTTGTTACATACGTTCAGTTTGAAACGAATGTTTTATGACAATTTTGCCTTTCGTGTTGTCTCGCAGACAACCCTCAGGCTAGCCACGTTCAAAATTGACTCCAGGCTTAAGATGAGAAACATTTAATAGTCTCGCAATAAAATATTTACGAATGTGGGTAGATTTACTTTTTACTCACCGGAACTTTCTTCGTCTTCGGATGAAGATAAAATCACTAATCTTCGAAAACGATGTTGTCGATCCTCTAATTTCCTTAGTTTTGATTTGTAAACTTCGATTTTCTCCTGTGCACTTCTTTTCGGCATGATTAATCACGGGAATTAATATTTTTAGTGAGTGCGTGTATTCGTCGCCTCGCACGAAATAGGAATGACGATTGATAGGGCGTTACCAGGGATGAGAGGCTGGTTATATTATCGATAAAAAATATCGATTCTTATTATCGATTCTTTAAAAAGCGTGCGATGTTGCCTGTAGGATTAAGGGACTACCTGGTTTTATATACTTATATCTGAAGAATGAAACGACGAAATATAATACACTATAAACAAGGCAAACCACGCGGCTCTATTAAAAAGGCTAAGCAACAGTGAAATTATGTAGCACGATCATAAATTCTTGTATGCGTTCTGCCACTTAGCAAGCAGGCATACAATAGAACCTCCTTTAATTACAGCGATGGCCGAAAACGAGCTTTCGCCTTTATCGCTCCACGAAGGTGGTCATTAACCCAAAATATAGCTACAATTAACAAAAAAAACCTCGCTCCCTTTAATAAGGTGTTAAGTTTACCGTGGCGGTGTTTACAAAATGGACTGACATTAGTCACGAACGTTTACTCTACCTGGATTTATGACTGCGTATTTACTTGTTTAAAAATACAAAATGCTCTTTCGATAATGCGTGGCCTTCAGGAATGGGCGGCGAATCCGTCGGACGTACACAGATCTTGGTGGCAGGAAATTGATGGACTAAAACTTGCTTAGTGAATTTCTGATGGTAAAGTAAAATAAGGTATTCTAATGTGTGGTGATGGAAGGACCCTATAAATAAACCTATAATTTACCTATTGATAAAGGTATTATTGTTACTTTTATGAATCCGATTTGTTAATAATTTGAGTTTTGAAATAAAATAGGTAACAAAAGTGGATGCGGTCAGCGTGGGACCAGCCTTTTGTAAAGCAAGTGAAAATTTAGCAGATACAAATGTTTTCTTTTTACATAAATTGTTTAAAATGCACAATTATTTAAACGTTCTTTTTAAACCGTTATTTATGGTTAAAAAAAGTACAAGAATAATGCTTAGTACCTATGCTTTTCAAAAACAAAGTAATGTCATCTTTTTAAGCTCACAACGCATTAGGTTAATACTAAAGCTCTTGGTCTAATTCTTAACGGATTTTATTTTTGTATTTGACTGCCATTCCATCATGATTTTCTTTGAATATTACAGAATGAAAAATAAAAAAGCGAATAAAATACTTTCAAGAAATATCTTTAAGACATGTTTAGGCATCTAACCTTGAAACTAAGTAGTATACATTTTTAGATTTTAAGTGCATTTGTACACAAACTATGGGTTGTAAAAAAATGAACCTCATTTGTGTGGATTCTTTAGTTAAATAGCTACCCCGCACGCACGTTGGGGTATTCCGAGTTCGTTACCTTAACGTAAACTGCTACAAAAGCCGTAAAACGGAGGTGCGAATAATTCCAATTCCACTAATGTTACTCGCCGTCGGCTTGGAGTTTGCACACAATTAGCAAAGCGTGTGTAATATATTTAGATTAACTTTGTTTAAATGTCGTCAAATTGTAAAGTGGAAACACATCTTTCGAACGTCATGTTTTTTATTACCTTTTGAATTCAGGCGTTTTATTGCCAAGGTCAATATAAACGGCTGTTTTAAATATGTATATTTTACGCATTTTACTGAGTTACTTTATACGAATAAATATTAAATATATATGTATATAAAAAGTAAATATATATATAAATATATATTTATTGCACCAAAACAATTAAAAGACAAGTATTGCATAAATATAGATAATGGACATAGGCGAACTTATCCCATTTGTGATCTCTTCCAGTTAACTATGGAGTAGAATGAGCAAGGATAATGAAAAAGGATAGATAAATTAACAAAATAACGGATAGCTGCTTTAATTACATACATACACAGATAATTAAAAATAATAATATTTACTACCACATTCGTAAACAGCAAATTATGAGTATTTATTTATGTAAATGTACTTTTAAATCTTTTACTGGTAGTAGTTTTAAAAGAAAAATAAATTTATTCACAACAGCACAACATCTGCAAATAAAACGTAACGTTAAACACGAAATTCGCAGTAATTATTACAATCTATGTAGTCTAGCAATTGGTTACATTATTATTATTTCAAGTGAAAACCGTATTGGTTTTGAATTTATTTCGTTGAAAAATCACACCATTCGTCAGCCGTATTGGGTTTTTACCATTTACGAGGGAGTACAGTGTTTTTTGAGTGTATATAAGTTGTATGTATCTTGTGTCCTCTTAAAAACTAAACGCCTCAACTGATTTTAAAGTGCGGGGTAGTGTTTTAGTATTCACCCGAGGAGTGTCTTGATGCAGGGCTAGTCAGGTTCTCAAAGCTTGTTTACGTTACACTTGTTTATAAACGCACATGCAAATTTAATTCAACACTATTTCTAAATATAAATCAACACATCTATAACCAAAACTCGTCACTAGTCTTCACTATTCCGCCTCATGCAATTTTCCTCAGCAGCCAAAGAGAAATATACAGAGTAGAAATAAACAAATGCCACATAAAAGGGAACTAACTTAAATATGGAAATAGCATGTTATAGCCAAAGCCGACTTAGTTTTACCTCAAAAATAGGTACTTAATCGTGGTTCAATAAGTCCCGAGACAAAGTTCTTAAACAAGGTTTTTTCTATATAAATATTTTTTATTCATCAACGTAGTCTCCTCCAAGAGCGATACAGTCCCTCCAACGCTTTTCTAACTCTTCTATCCCATGCGTGTAGAACGATATGTCTTTAGCTTCAAAATAAGCCTCCGTTGCTGCGATAACTTCTCTATTTGAGTCAAATTTCTTACCCTGGACTATTTTTTGAGGTCTACAAATAGATGAGGAAGCAATTCGAAGCCCAATTCATTAATTTTGGCCGTCGTTCTCACGGACTTGTGACGAGGCTTGTTGTCCTGGTGAAACACCACTTTCTTTTTGTTAATTTGAGGCCGTTTATCCGCAATTTCGTACTTCAATCGCTCCAATAAGCACATGTAATAGTCACTATTTTCTATTTTGCCCCATTTCAAGGTACCTAGTCGATGAAAAGTATTCCATGCGCATCCCAAAATATAGACGCCATAACCTTACGGGCCGGTTTCTGAGTCTTTGGCCGCTTCGGGCGGCTTTCACCAGCCACTCTCAACTCCGCTGACTGCCGATTGGATTCCGGAGTGAAATGGTGTATCCATGTTTCATCCATTGTCACATACCGACGTAAAAAAACCTTTTTATTATTATTAATTAGTGCCAAACATCGCTCTGAATCACTGATACGTTGTTCCTTTTGATCAGTTGTAAGCAAACGCGGCACCCACTTGGAAAAAAGCTTTTTCATGGCCAAATTTTTATGTAAAATTGTGAAAACACTAACAGCTGAAATCTCCACTACCTCGCCTATCTCGCGAACTTTTACCTTCCGATCTTCCAATAGGATTTTCAGGATTTGGTTAATATTTTGTTGAGCCACTGCTTCATTTGGACGACCTGAGCGTTCCCCATAATTTGTGTCCATGCGACCGCGATGTTTGAAATCGGCATACCACCGACAAATGGTTGCTTTAGAAGGAGCTGATCTCGTATAACATTTTATAAGCCATTGCTGTGCTTCAATGGTATTTTTTCCCATTAAAAAACGTTTTATCAACACGCGAAACTCATTTTGTTTTTCAAATTGACACATATTTAATTGATGGCCAGTACTTTTTAAAAAACAAAGGAGTCTTTAATATAATATGCGCCATTTCCAAGTTCGTCTCGGGACTTATTGAACGATCTAGTGTAATGCATAAGTACTACGTTTTTACCATGTTTATACATATAGTGTAAAAATATCTTGTAATACAATGCAATGTAAAAGTATGCCAAATAAAAGAGTCTCTTGAGTTGCACCCCCGACCAGACAGACTGACGGACAAATAGACATAGTGAAACTATAAGGGTTCTCTGTTGACTACAAAACCTTTAAAACGTTGCATACTTTAATTTTACAGCTCGTAATTATATAATTCAAACATCCAATTATATCTATAATTTGAAACATAATACTCGTATTATTCCTTTGGCAGATAAGCAACAAAACACATTAAACAGCAGATGCATCGGTAGATGATGCAAAAAACAGTAGCAGGAAATACAAAGTACAACCAATAGAGAACATGCATGAAAATCAGAATTGAGTTTCATTGATACGATTCAGGGGAAAATGTCAAAAAAAGCATATAAAACGCAATACACTAAGTTTTGGTTTATTAAAATTTAATATAGAATTAAAACTTGATAAAGTTTTCCTCATTTACCTACGTAATATTTTAATTTAACGATATTGGCTTTAACAGAGTAATTTACTTCTCTTCTAAGCATGGAACAACAGCTGTGACGTCATTCCTGTCTTCGATTTTGTATGGAGTGTTTTAAAAACAGCTTCAAGTCATAGATCAAACCTTGCAAAAATTGCAGGGGGTCAGATCTATGACTTTTAAAACTTTATATCTTATGAAAAAAATTACAACATAATTATTTATTTCGTGTATACGGTTATTCCTCTTTTTCATAGCACTTTCGACACTCACACAGAGTACTAAAAACAAAGCTAAAGACGCTACTGTCTTATCAGATAAAACCATCGTCAATGTAGACGCATAGGTAACTTTTATCCAACAAGCATCCGTCACACGTCTTCCTAGCGTCTAACCAAGTTCGGAAGAACAATTTGGTTCACATTCAGCGGAGCTCCTAATAGCATCCTCGCTAAGATGTCTCAATTATACCCGCTTAAGCCTCCGACGACGAATACTTTTGTTCGCACCGTCTAGTTTCCGTCTATTCAGTACCTTTTATATGGTCCGTAATGGTTATGTTACGAATAACTAGATTCTTTGTGTATGTTTCTCGTATATTTGCAGGACGGGGATTTGTGGAGATACGAGTGTGTTCTGTGTGAATAGATGTTTGGTTTGGGGTAATGCTCACTTAATTAATTTTACTTGGCTGATATTACATATGTAAATAAAACACTTATTTTGGGCCTTATACCGGGTGAAAACGATATTGCGTTTGGCGAGTTAAAACATGTGTGTGTATTTGGTGTGTGTAGTATTGTTTTCAACTCGGCCGTTATTATTAAGTAAAATTAAATAAGAGGTTTCAAAACGTTGACAATACGGAAACACGTCAAAACCAATACCGTTTTTACAGTGTAGAATCTCAGCCCAGGATGTAAGTAGCCACTTACAGCTAAGGGCAATTAAGTTTTATATAAGTTCCCAACTACTTTTAAACCCCCGACGCAAAAAGAGGGGTGTTATAAGTTCGACGTGTGTATCTCGGTATCTGTGGCAATGTAGCTTCTAAACGCGTGAACCAATTTTAATTTGGTTTTTTTGTTAGAAAGATGACTTAATCAAGAGTGTTAGCTTTGTTTCAAAATCCGTTAAGCCGTTGAAAATTTATGAGCTTGATCCCAATTTTGTCGGTAGTTTTACATAATACTTAAATACGTGACGAAGTCCCTCCAGTGACTGTGGCAGTGTACAATACAATACCGATACAATATAAATACTATTTATTGAACACCAAAAAAAAAAACAGAACACTGAAACAGTATTATAACAGTGTACATGCTCGGATTCCGTTGTAGTTTTTGCTCATTGCTATGAGGTTTTTAAAGGCGCTGATTTAAGAGACTAATTTAATCGGAATGGAAGCTTGGGCCGTCTGAGGGACATCATATTTCAAAGAAAAAAACAATTTTATATAAGGGCTTTTTATCTATTTGATTCCAGTATAAGTTCGTTAAAATTATGAAATATTGATTGATAAGTATATACTCGTAATTTTATTGTATCATTTATGAAAATAAAATCTTTCTTAATATTATTTTTAATCGTTTTATAGAAAAATATGATTAAATTTTAATTGGGAACGATATTTGAACTTATAATTGAACAGTTTAACAAAGTCCGACTTAAAATACACGATATTTACATTATCATCATCATGCGAAAGATGCATGCAAACTTTTTAAATAAATATAATCTTGTAATGTGATGTACCTACAACAAAAACAAGTTTCTAACGTTAATGCATACTAAAACACTTGGTACAAAACAAAATAACAACACCAAGAGAGATAATGACAAAGAAACACTAACAACTCTAACAAGCTCCAAGGCAAGTTCTACATATGCTAGTATCTAAGTGAGCCATTACTCTAGTAGAATGGACTATTTGTTCTACGTCTCCATGCATCGGGGAAAATGAAGAAATCCATCCATTTAGACAGAAGGTAGCTTTGTTGTGTTACAACGAATTCGTGTTAGGCCCTGTTTGTAATGATGCTGCAAAACCAGTGTGCAAGACGGTACCAAAATATAGATATCTGGAGACAATTGGGGTCTAATGCGGATCAATTTTAAACCGTAAAACCTTATTTTTTAATCTTCGAACTTGATTCTAATCTTACAATTAAAGATTTCGACGTTTATTAATCTTACACAAATTGAACTATTCCGGAACTGAGCTTTAACCTTGTCCTCTGGGTACTAGGCAACGATAAACATACGTATATAGAGAAATACATACGTAGAGAACATCCGTGAGTCAAGGACAAATACAAACTCGTACTCATCACAAAAACATTTGCCCTTTTCAGAAATTGAACCAGGGATCGCTAGCTTCGTATGCAGCTTCACAATAACTAGGCTAACAGCGTCGACGTTTTGGAAAGTTGACTAGGGAACTAACTAAGGAAGTTCCCTAAATCCAACGCTTCAGACCAAGTTTTTTACTAAAACTTTATCATTGCTAAGAAGAGAAACTAGAAAAATACAAAATAGGATAAGACATACAATTTGGAAGATAGAACCTTGGTAGTAAGCTTAACAGTAAAATTTTCGGTCATCTACAAAAATAAGCGTAGATAATTAAAAATCTCATATTTCTACGAACAAGTAAACAATTCTAAAGAAGTAAACAATTGTGAAAAATGACAAATTTGGCGTGCGGAATTGAGAATAAGAATTAGTTTGCGGGTTTCATATTTATTCTTTGCTGCACCTCTGTAGCATTAAATGTATTTTTATGTAGGCGTTTAAGTGCAGATGAATACTTTTTTCTATGTAACTTCGCCTATTTCTTCTTCCGCTTTAATGTTGGAAATGCAAGTTTGTAAGAAAATAATACTTACCCGTTCCCACCACATAAATTGATGGTACCCCTTCTTTATGCTAAGTGTTTGATCAATTCAACACAGCAATTTACAAAGGTTAAGAACCTCACTACTTATGAAACGATCAATCAAACTGACTGAGTCACGTTACGTATCGAGTTTAAGTCAAGCCGATTTAAGGTAAATACTAAATTGTCTGGTGTATTCCAGCTTTCATATTTAATTATTATTACAATTTTAGATGTTCTTGAAAGATACTTATGCAAGCATATCGAGCTGAAAAACGTTACCACTATGTTTGATTTAAACTAAAAAAATCTCCTCTTAAAAAGGACTTATATTATGTTATTGCTTACGTAACGGATTCAGAGAATCTGCTCGTTCGTTTTATTCATCGAAAAGATTCGCGAAATAATTTATTCATAGACGCCCAAAGTCGAGGCACCATAATACAATGCCACCTCATACGCGTTTACCTTAAACAAAAACAAAAGAATATTAAAGCAAACAATGATGTTCCACGGCGAAGTGAACACTTATGCCGTGTAATGCGCTGTCAGGGTAGACAAAAGACGGTTTTTTATTTAAAAGAATGTAAAAATATGGCTGCTCCCTATTGTGGCGCGCTTTATTCCAATCTTTTTACTTCTCATTTCCTCATTTTTGTGTGTGAAGGATTAACAACACAGGTACCGCAGCCCGCACCAATTTATTATCTGCTGCATAATTTTTGGACACTTGTTTTGTTGCTGTGAACATTTTTAGATGTTAATTTTAAGCTTGTTTCACGTTTTGTATGTTCAACGTTTGCGTTTGTACAATACTGCATTCACTGAGAAAGATACAGATTATTTTGATCATTATTTTTTATACAAACTAAGAAAACAGGATAAGAAGTTAGGGTTGATACAAATAGTACTAAATCTTATAAGCTTGAACAATTTGGACACAGCTCTAACAACCACAAATTAGTAGTATTTAAAAGCTATACCCATATTGCCCATGCTGGCAACACTTGGTTTCACTCGTATCAAACATTTATCGCCTATAACCGTAAAACTTGTAGGGTTATCTTACTCTCCTGTACATATGAGTCCTGCCAAATACACTGCGACCCTCTAAGATCTTTTGTGAAATTACCTTTCTTGCCCACTCAGCTGTTTGAATGTGTGGCTTTCCTCACGGAATTTTCCTTTACAATAACAGTATAGTACACTTAAGTAGAAAACATCTTTGCTTGCTTAGTATAATTATGGAGGATAACACTAAATCTTTGCTTCAGCCTGCAACAGAACATATATGGGAGACGTGGGTAGAACATACGAGCTGGAGGTGCGGAGACCACGTGAAGACCACCTGCCGTTCGTTTGCCACCTCAACTTCACTGCCACTGGAGGAAACTATGGAGATATAATACAGGTAACATTGGAGTACCCCCGGGCACCAATTTAGGCCCTCCAATCTTCTTTATCATTCATGATGAGATGAAGTCTAGTGTCTTCTTTAAATTCATGACATACTCGTATATACATAATATATATAAATTAGAAATAGACTAAGAAAAAAAAATAACTCCAAGTAGTAACAGTAGAGTTAGTGTTTCGAATATAAATGATAACTTTATAATTATTCCCGGGTAAGTTAGGCTGGTCAAGAGTACAAAGTGTTTGAATAAAAACCGGCCGGCGAGTCGGAATCGCACGCTAAGATTTCCCCATTTAATTTGTTTTGAATATTTATTTTTTCGAGTATAGTGGCAATAGAAATGAAAATTGGAACTATTTACCTATTATAGTTTAGAAGATATAGCCACAAAGTTGAAACAAAGAAAGGCAGTCATACAGATAGTAGAGGCTAGGTAACAGGATCCTATTGGCACCCATTGGGTACGGAGCCCTAAAAACTACAATTTCAGCAGTCGAACTTCTTACATGTTAATATATCAAACCACGTGTTTTTATAATAATGTTAAATGCGGTTTCGTAGTTTAAGAAGCGTAGCTGCAAACGATGCTACGACGTAGCGACAGCGCCGTTCGTAGCACGTCGGAAATTAAATAAGGAACAATTTCAACTTTTCATTAGTTAAATACATTATTTTGTTGGGTTTATTTCTGTGTCATGGGCGGAAACAACTGTGGTGAAATAAACTTTTTAGTTTGTAAAATTAAATGTTTGACAGTCACCGGTTTATTATTCAGGATAATTAAACTTTTAGTTTAGTTTCTGTATTCATCACTGTACTTAATATTACAGTAATTTACGAGTACAAATAATAGTTGTACAAACTAAAACCTTTATTCTGTTTTGCAAAATATACTAAGTTTAATTGAGATCGTCGACATACATGCATTTTTTTTCTTATGTCTCTGGAAAGTGCTATGAAAAAGAGGAATAACTGTATAGAATATGAGGTTTTAAAAAGTCACAGTTCAGACCCCCTGCTATTATACTTCAGTGCTTCGTTCTCGGTATATTCTTACCATGTAGTTTCCTATTGTCACTAGGCAACTCAACGCAGTTTTAGAGCTAGAATTCAAAAACAAAACATATTAAAAAATACTTGTTATCTATGCTTACTCTAGCTCCATAGACTATATCTGTCAAACATCATTCTTATCGTTTGCGCGGCAACCAACGTAACGGATTCCTTGAAAAGTTGTTTTTTGCAGTGTTAGAGTAATTTATATTTCTAATTAGAATCATGCCAAAACGAAGCCATGAACAAAAAATAGAAAGATATGAGAAAAAACTCAGAAAACTTCGAGAAAAAAGCCATCGGCGTCATAAATCGTCCGATCTCGACACGCTTACAGGTATGTTTTAAGTTGATATAACATAATTATCAGTATTTTCAGCTATGAAAACCAGTTCCAGAAGTATAGTGAGGATAATTTTTACTGCAAAAGATATCCTCTCAAGCAAAATAGTACCTATTACTTTCATACACGAGCGGTGTGCGAGACGCATTGACGTGTAAATTTGAATACGGGTGATATGCGAGACATATCGACGTATTACTATTATAATATGGGTGGTGTACGAGATGCACTGACATATTTTTTGCGTATACGAGATGTACACGCAAGATTTTTATACAAAGTCGATAGCAACCACGAGGTTTGCTTTACTATAACAAGTCATAACATGTCGACGCCATCTTTCAGATCTCGACATGGCGTCTCATAGAACAACACGTGAATTGGAAAACACTCCAGATTTCCAAGAGTATGACCCGTTAATACGAGACAACGATGTAGAGACAGAGCAAGATCACCAACCCGAGCCTTCAACATTAGACAGTGAAACACTTCAGGCTCTTGGAGAACCAATTCAAGAGAAGCTCAAGTTTGGCCCCAATATAAATATTGACCTAGCAAAGAGATGGAACATCATTTTAAAAACAGGTTTAAGCAAAGAAATGAAGGAATTACTCCTAAAAGAGTATACAATACCGGAAAACTGTCAATATTTACAAGCACCGAAACTTAACCCAGAGCTCTTAGCCACAGTCTCTGACATCATTAAAAATAGAGATAAAAAGATAGAAGAAGAGCAACAGCAGCTCGGACAAGGCATAACCGCCCTAAGTAAAGCACTGACTATATTAGTCACTAACAACGATGTGAGTGACAGACTAACTGTGATTAAAACTTTAAGCGAGGCGGCTAGGATCCTTAATGATCTTCACTATTGTCAAACAATGACAAGAAAAAGACTCATAACTCCAGTGTTGGATAAGAAATTTTTAGAACTCATCAAAGATGATGAAAGAGATGAATTTTTATATGGTGGAAACCTCGCAGAAAAAATTAAAAATATGAAGTATGCTCAAAAAAGTGGACAAACTATCAAAAAAGTGGATAACTTCAAACCACCAATTCCTAAACCAGGACGCTACAACAACCATGGGAACCAGGGAAACTTCAACGGCCCGCCTCGATATCAAGTCCAAAGACCCTACAATCGGGGCGGGCACAAGCGCCTGCCGTCAGACCGCAATTCATACAAACCACCACAGCGGCCAATGAAGAGGTTCAAGCCAGACCTGAAACCTGTTCGGAAATAAGGGTATGTCATGGTGGTAGATTATCACATTTTATACAATGCCGGCAAAAAATTACAAATGATTTGTCCATATTGAGGCACATTTCAGGTTATAGTATACCTTTTGCTTCTATACCATTACAAAATAACACTCCTAAACCTTACCAGCCAAATTCAGACCATGAAAAACAGGAAATGGAGGATGCCATTTCCAAACTTCTTAAATTAGGTGCCATTTCGTCTTGTGAACCAGTTGAAGATCAATTTATATCTCCTATTTTCCTTATCCCTAAACCTAATGGTACTAAAAGATTCATTTTAAATTTAAAAACTTTAAATAAATATGTTACAACATCCCATTTCAAAATGGAAGATCATAGAACAGCAGCAGCAATGATTAACCAGGATAATTTTTTAGCAAAAATTGATCTTAAAGAATCTTATTTACTTTTGTCTATAAAACATAATCATCGAAAATATCTTAGATTCCAATTCAATAATGACTTATATGAATTTAAAGCATTGCCATATGGTCTGTCTTCGGCTCCTTATATATTTACTAAGCTCATGAGAGTGGTAGTAACATATTTACGTGAAAAAGGTTATAAAAACATAGTTTATCTTGATGATTTACTTTGCCTAGGTTCAGATTACAAATCTTGTCTTAATAATGTTCAAAAAACTATTTCATTATTAGGATGTTTAGGGTTTATTATTAACTTTGATAAAAGTTGCCTGGAGCCCTTGAAAACATGCAACTTTTTAGGTTTTATTTTTAATACAGATACTATGAAAATAGAATTACCTATAGAAAAGAGAAACCATATAAGTAAGATAGTAAATAAATTTATTAATTCTCATAAATGTGTAATTAGAGATCTAGCTCAGTTAATAGGACTTCTAGTCTCAGCATGTCCTGCAGTTCAATATGGATGGTTGTATACTAAATACTTGGAAAGACACAAATACCTAGCACTATATAAAAATAATAATAATTATGATGGTTTCATGGATATACACCCAGAAATAATTACTGATCTTAAATGGTGGGGAATCAACATTTTTAAGGTTTCTAAATCTCTAACATCTCACAACTTTGATCTTGAAATTTATACTGATGCTTCCCGTACTGGTTGGGGGGCCGTTCATGAAAATATAAAAGTCAGTGGTTCCTGGAAACAAAAAGAACTTGAATTTCACATTAATTATCTTGAGCTCTTAGCTGTTTTTTTAGCTTTAAAGTCATTTGTCAAAGATAGAAATAATTTGCATATATTACTGAGGGTCGACAATCAAACTGCAATTTCTTACATAAATAGAATGGGGGGGATCCAGTTTCCACATCTCAATAAGCTGGCTAGGAACATTTGGGAATGGTGTGAAGAGCGAAATTTATGGCTTTTTGCTTCATATATAAAATCTTCAGAAAATGTAGAGGCAGATAAAGAATCGCGAAAAATAAATAATGATACTGAGTGGGAGCTCAATGACCATGTATTTCAGATCATAAAAGACAAGCTTGGTACCCCATATATTGACCTTTTCGCCTCTCGGGTTAATAATAAATGCCCTGAATATGTTTCTTGGAAACCAGATCCTGATGCTATAAATATTGATGCTTTCACTATAAAATGGTCAAATAATTTCTTTTATAGTTTTCCACCCTTTAGCTTAATATTAAAATGTTTGCAAAAAATAAAACTTGAAAGAGCCACAGGAATCATGGTTATGCCCTACTGGCCCTCACAACCATGGTTTCCCATAATGCGAGAAATGCTTATATCAGAATTAATGCAATTTGGACCTCATGAAGATCTTCTGCTCTCTCCTTACAGAACCCGTCACCCCTTACACCAACAGCTTATCCTGGTGGCCGGAATCTTATCTGGCAATCCATGATGAGACAAGCAGTTCCCATGATCTCCCTAGATACAATGCTAGCTTCATTATCGAAAAACACTGTAAAACAGTATGAGGTAACTTTTAAAATCTGGTGGTCCTTCTGTCAAGAAAATAAAATTGACCCTTTATGTGCATCAGTACCAAAAATAATGCATTTTTTGTCAATACAATTTCATAAAGGCGCTTCATATGGATCTCTTAATTCTCACAAGTCTGCACTTTCATTACTTATAGGCTCACGTATCGGAAATGACGAACGATTGTATTGAATACTTTAAAGACATGGCATCCATACTCCTCCTTAACTTTAGAATCATTGACCAAAAAAGTTACAACCTTACTAGCCTTGTGTACAGCTCAAAGAGTACAAACACTTTCACTAATAAAGATTAATAATATAACTTACCTTCAATCTGGACTACATATAAACATTACAGATATAATAAAAACATCAGCCCCTGATCGAGCTCAGCCAACATTAATGTTACCATTTTTCTGTGAACCTGAAATTTGTCCAGCTCTTGCTTTACAATTTTACATTGACTTTACTAAGGATATAAGAGGTACAATTGATAACTTGTTAATTACAACTAAAAAACCTTATAAAGCAGCTTCACCATCATCAATAAGTCGTTGGATTAAAATGACATTGTCAGAGTCTGGTATAGATACAGACACTTACAAAGGCCATTCTACCCGCCATGCGTCCACTTCCATGGCCAAGGTAAAGGGTGTATCAATAGAAAATATCAGAAATACAGCCGGCTGGACTGGATCATCACAAGCATTTGCCAGATTTTATAACAGACCAGTTACAAGTGATAAAAATAATTTTGCTAATGCAATCTTATCATCTTAGTATAAATGCCTTATGTGATACATTAACATATATATTTTTCTAATTATTATTTAGCTTATTAAAACATTTAAATGTTATTAATTTTGTAACAGTTCAGTAGTTAATACTAACAATTACTAAGCAGTTTAATTTAATAAGAATGAATATTATTATTTTTTGTTTTGTATGATTATTTAAACTAGTCTTATGAGAATAAAAGACTTAATTTGTTTTATAAATGTTTAATTACAGCAAATAACAACCTTACTCACACAACTCCCCTCATCTCTAAATATCTACATGGTAAGAATATACCGAGAACGAAGCACTGAAGTATAATATATGATCAAACGAACTTACCTTCAGTGATGTTCGATCATTATTATATGAAGTGCTTCGTTCGAAGGTATATACCCACCCAACCCAATGTATACAAGGCCTATATAGCCTTACATACTTTGCCCTGGGAGTTGTGATGAAGAACTCTGAAGAAATGATGTTTGACAGATATAGTCTATGGAGCTAGAGTAAGCATAGATAACAAGTATTTTTTAATATGTTTTGTTTTTGAATTCTAGCTCTAAAACTGCGTTGAGTTGCCTAGTGACAATAGGAAACTACATGGTAAGAATATACCTTCGAACGAAGCACTTCATATAATAATGATCGAACATCACTTAAGGTAAGTTCGTTTGATCATATAATATACTCTATACAAAAGCGACGACAGGAATGACGTCACAGCTGCAACTCCATGTTTAAAATATAAGAACATTTTAAAGAAATTTGCATTTATTTCGTAAATTACTATGTTTAAGCCAATATCGTTGAACTATAATATTACGTAAATAATATGTGTATTCCGAAAAAAACAATCTAAACATTAAAAGAAGTTGTAAAATTTTAACAAGTTTTGATTCTATATACAATCCTAATAAATGGGTCAAAACTTAGTGTATTGCGTTATAAATGCTTTTTTTACATTTTCTCTTAAATCGTATCAATGAAACTCAATTCTGATTTCATGCATGTTCTCATTTAAACTAAATATAGAACCTTATCTTTGTTACAGCTTACATTCGACACGTTCACAGTAGGCAAGTTCGTGTCGTTCACATCAGATGGCTGCCCCGACGGTCACATGACCATCGTGGAGCGCAGCCCGTCCCCCCCTACTGGCCAGTGGTGTGGCTCGGCCTGGGGCTACACGGTGTACTTCAGCGAGTCCGACTCGATCAATATGACCCTCAGACTCGACCGGCTGAGCCAACAGGTGGGTCAAATGATTCATGTGATCAATTAAATTTACGTTAATAGTTTTTGAGCACCTTTTACAACGGAACTCATTTGTTTTATGATGTTTTCAGGGGTGTCTATTATTTCATCGAAACACCTTTCATTGAATGTGTCATTTTATCGAATTTCATTTCATTGAACGCTATTTTCTGCTGAAACCACAATTTTTTCAGGGTATCTTAAACATCTAACCTAACCTAACCTTCGTAATTAATGATAAAGATTAAAACGTTATGGTTTCAGCAAATAATAACGTTCGATGAAATTACATACATAACATCACGCCTTTATTCCCAGAGTGGGGTAGGCAGAGCTACAGAAATACCAACAACTGTAACAATAATTGTTTATAATTCTGTAACCACATTTTGCACAAATAGGCTAAGAAATTTACTAGTGTATTAGTGACAGGCTGCAAGCCCATCGCCTAACAGTACTATAAGCCCTTATTCCCTTAATCGCCTCTTACGACATCCACGGGAAGACATGGAGTGGCACTATTCTAACCCGGCAACCACACGATGAAATTAAATTCGATGAAATGATACATTCGATAAAGTGAAATTCAATGAAGTGATGAGTTACCTGTTTTCAGAATGATTATTTTGTAAAAATTGCATCTCGTTGATTCGGTGTGTCTAATGTAGGATGTAAGACTTGTATTTGAAGTGCTTTACTGTCTTTGAATTAGTACGTGTCAATTCGTAGTTGAAACATTCTCTATTTCCAATTTTAAATACTTTAAGTACATGAAATGACAAGCTATTTTTTTCATTATGTGATACACGCATTTTTTGTTATTCCAATTAAAACAAAACTGTCTCGTAACTAATTATACAATCAACCGACTGTTGATGAGTTCAGTGATCCTGTATGCAAATTTAACTGGATTTCGATATGCGATGAAACTCACTCAGTTTAAATTGTATTGAACAAAGTACAGGACATTTATTTTTCCCGAACAACAAATATTCAATAAATTCCAGCTGAATGTGAAGTATAATTAGTCATTTTTATAAAAGTAAATTTGACTTTGTAATTCTCATTTTTAAGGGTATAAAGAGCGTCAAGCATTTCTAAATTTACCCTGTAGTAAACACGTTCTGCCGCGATAAATTACGCCATAACAAATCAATAAAATATATTTTTATTGTTTTAAATTAAAAGGGTTTGTAACAGAGTTTTTTTTATCACCAACGTTTTTCTGCTCATTTTGTTCAAAAACTTCATTATAATATTAGTTTTGTGATTTAAGCTATAAAATAAATTCATAGTGTAAACTTAATAACTCTAACGTGATACTAATAAATTCACTTAACGGATTACCCAAAGTTAAATTTAGTATTTCTCGACGTGACAAAGATGAAAGCACTAGAAATATTTAATTTTCTCCGTGTGGTGGCCGGGTTAGAATAGTGCCACTCCATGTCTTCCCGTGGATGTCGTAAGAGGCGACTAAGGGAATAAGGGCTTGTAGTACTGTTAGGCGATGGGCTTGCAACCTGTCACTAATACACTGGTAAACATCTTAGCCTGATTGTGCAAAATGTGGTTACAGAATTATCAACAAGTTTTTTAGAGTTGTTGGTAATTCTGTAGCTCTGCCTACCCCACTCTGGGAATAAAGGTGTGACTTTATGTATGTATGTATGTAAAATTATAATGACCTATTACAGTTTCGAAACAACTCTTACGTAAAGTGTTTTTTTATATCAGCTTCTCAATGATAAAAAAATTTAAAACTGTTTCATCCTTGTATAAAATAAGACTTACACGATTGTTTCTAAGTTAAAATGTCTTGATGCTCCCCTAATACAAAAACAAATTGTGCTATAATAAAGCAATAGGTTTCAGCTTTCATATTACATTGACATGTCAACATGGATTCCATTTCCACGGGTACAAATGTACAATCACACTTCTGCTTCGCGGAATAATTACTGCCGAGTTCAAGTATTGATTTCTTTGTTCAAAGCCAGGCTTATCCAGTTTATTCTTGTATTTAATACTTCAGAAGTGCTGAGCAGTTCGGAAAACTCAATTATATTATACGTTCGAGAGTTTATTAGTTCAACTGAATATAGAATTATGTGAATTGAAAAGTAGTTGAATCATTGTAAAATTATAGGCTAAGTATAAGAAACCAATCGGTTGGTATGAAATTATAGTGAGTAGATGCTGATATTTTTAAGGTTTATTTAATTTACGCAATGAATATTTTCTATTTCAGTTTGCTTTCCGTAAGAGTCGAGTTGACTTTGTAATAACAGAGAAAAAAATACCTATTGTTAATTGACAAAAATTGATGTTTGTTTAGCGATGTACGAATTTAGATCTTTTCTATAAAGTAGTAGGGCACGTGCGTTATTTACCTTTATGTTTATAAAACGATTTCTTAGAAAGCAAAATATTCAGCCCTTGAATTTAACATCAGCTAGATAGTATCAACCCTAATCTATCCTAAGCGTAATCTGATGGCACCCCTATTCACAAACTCGTTTAAACTGCGAGCATGCTAATTAAGTGTATCTTTTCGCACATAGTAAAGTTAATCCTTATTAATGAACAACGATATTTATCTTCATTAAGAGCCTCACTAAACATCCCTTTGTTTTCTAGTAACGTGACGTAACTACGTGTTTTCGCTGTGACTTGACTAATATTTCACATCACCCCGCTTTTAACAGGTCGCTGCCTATCCTTTATCTGCCGCTAGCAGCCGTATATGCAAGGGTTGAACTTTCGATCAATTAATTAAGCGAACCGAGGCGCGCCCTAGGGATTATTAAACGTTCAAATTCATACGTAAATCAACAAAGAATCGTTTGTTTAGCGCTTAATTGAAATACTTTCGCTGTAAATACGTCTGTGTAACTAATAACGAACTAACTGACTGGTGTTTGTAGGGCGTTGGATACAATTTCGCCTTCAAGTTGGCTTACAAGTTTCTGAGACGGAGCGAGGCGCGGTTGCGGTACGGGAACGCGACGGTCGGGGCGTGGCGGGGCGAGCGCGTCCCGGGGACGTACTGCGACCGCATCCTAAGCGACTGCGACCTGCGCGCCTGCCGCATCCAGTCGCCTAACTTCCCAGGCGTGTACCCACGTAACGCCACCTGTACCTACCGCATCGAACACACCAAGGTAAGCGACTCGTTTGTCATTGTTTTGACGGGCGAGAATTTTCTCGAAGAATGGTTTCTTTGAACGCAAACGCTATTGGAAAACTAGCGTTTGTAATATCGGTGTTCCCACTTGCAAATAACTTTTATTTTATAAATGAAGGTATGAATAAAACCTATATTAAAATTATCAAATGTATCGAAAACAAAAAGTAAACATTACATTGTAGGGTACACACAATAGGGTACTCTCGGCCTATAGGGAGTCAAATTTTTATTTTTTTTTGCTTCTCTCGCCATTTTCCGTCCTTTTTAGCACCGCCGCAAGCGATAAATCTCGTAGTTACAATTGTTGCGCACGTACATTACACATACATAATACGTATGTCATTTATGACATACGCCGTTACCTTTGAGAACAGTCAAATTTTTTTGACGACACGCTAGCCTAGTTGGTAACCCTGCCTTCGAAGCAAGGGGTCCTGGGCTCAAATCCCAGTATGGACCCGATATCGCGTTTGACGTGTTTTAGAATCGTTTATGTCACAATCGCCATTATTGTAAATGACATAAGAGTTATCAAAACGTTGACAATACGGAAACACTTCAAAGAAGATAATCGTTATTACCGTATATAATCCCCGTCTCTACCGGTACCGAAAGCATTCGTTCAAGGTTTGACTATTCAATGGTACAAAAACAATCTTGTTTCATTCACGCAAGGCCACAGCTACAAAGCATTTCTATTTTGTAAAGTCCTATTTCCTCCCTAAACAAATTATTCATATGAATCTATTAGATAAAAGCGTCATTGACCTTAGTCACAATTCAAATAAATCAGCGTTAATGATAATGAATGCGACAGGATTCAACGGTAAATATTTTAGCGCTTTCGTACCTGAATGCGTATAATTAAAAATTACCGTGAAACCAGATACGTTCGAGCCGTGTAGCTGCGGTTTGTGGCTTTTGTAATTAATAATTAATATAAAATTCTCACTATACTACATTGTAAATAAACAAAAGTTTAACATTCTATTGAGAAACGTTCCTATATTATTATCAGAGGGCGGAATTCTCATGGCAAAAAAATAAATGACATAAGGATAGAACGCAGTATTTTATCGACTATCGAGTAGTTCTGGTTCACGTAGCACAAAATCTTTTACGAAATAGAATGATACCTAAATATCGATACATTATACGTAATCAAAATAATTTACCAATTTTAAAAAAGGTTTCTGGTAGCGGTCTTTTAGATTAATATAGTTTTAGGCTAATGTAGGTGTAGTTTTATTATTATTGTATAGTTCTATGTCTTAGATTTAGTTTTATTGCTAGTTTAATTTTCATTTGTTATTTACCGTTTATAAACACATATATTTTAGAAAAAAAATACATTGTATTTACTACTTCAATCTTAAAACTTCACATATTGTTGAGAACAATAACTAAATGCGAATACAGAATTTGAAATTACATTTAAATTTTAAATATAAAAACATAATTAAAATAACAAAGAAAATACTGATTACGCAATATCGATAAATGGAAAAGTCGATAAAACATAATGTTCTATCCCTATGGACATTAATTTCTTTGCCATGATAAATTCCGCCCCCTGATTATTATAATCCAGCCAACGCTGGACAATCCCTGGCAGCTCTACGTTATATTAAACACTACCCTTTCCTTCCCTCAAATCTTTTTCAAACTTGTGTATAATTAATCTCACTCAGGAACGAATTAATGTTTTCGTCATAGGTATTCGGCTGTCTATCGCTTTCACACTTCCTCTAGCATTGCAAATGTACTGACAGAGAGAGTGTGGGAGCCGATGACTATTAATAATGTACCTACTCCTATTTATGAAAAGTAAGAAACAAGTGTAATTATTTATATGAACTGTCCCAAGGATCATCCCAGATCTGAAGGTTATTATGACATAGCTATGCGGTTCAGTTTACGCTGAGCGAAAAGGAAAAAGTAGATAACTGCACTCGCTGTCAAATGAACTGCATAGCCATGTGACATTAGCCCCAGGTCAACTATACGGGACCCATATTCTAACTGGGTAAAACCAAGTTGCCTCTGAAGTGTTATCAAATTGTATTTAACTAAATAAGGGCTAACGTAACGTTGACAAACGATATCATATCAAAGGTAATATGATTATATCGAGTTGGATAGAGGCTGGAACATGTACTTAAGTTAAACATAGAAATACATTAATATAAATGTTTTGATAACATTACATACTAAATAACGTAATATTTTTCAGATGCCGTCGGATAAGCATGTTTTAATAGTAGTAAGGCAGACAAATAGTCATAAAATACATATCAAAGACCAAATAGTCAAATATGATAGAAGTCAAAGAGTTTTGAAGTAAGTATTCAAAGAAAGATTACATTTTCATGAATATTTGGGTTTTCATTCAATACTGGACTGTGTTACATACAACTTGGCTATATTTTATATCAAGAAAGTTAGATGTTTAATTAATTAACCAATTTTATGGAACAAAACGTCATTTGTTTTGTCTAATTAAACTTATTAAATATCATTACCTATGTTTTTCAAATTACAATACTTACTTTTGAAAACAGAAAAGTACATTTAAATTTGTTTCAGAATATGGGACCAGTGCAATGTCGTCCAAGACTATCTTACTGTTTGGGACGGCTCCACCCGCGAGTCCCCAGTGTTGGTCAGGTTATGTGGCGGGGATGCAGTGCCGGATATCATAAGCCGAGGGCCTAATATGCTGCTGGAGTTCCATACATCTCCATATGACAATCCTTTTCATCCTGTACCGCTAAGCTACTTGCCTGGATTTGAACTGGAAGTTCAAGTAAGTTTTTTTGCACGGATAAGGCAAAAGAGCGCAATTGCGTATTATAAATAGAAAAGTAGATCATCTCCGGCCTTTTAGGAGTTTCTTTTACCTATAACCACTTGGGCGCTCGGGTTATCCATAATTATAATTATGACATTTACGTGACGACATTATTGCGTTAATGCACGTCGCTATATATTTTTTTAACGTGGCGACGCTGCGCGGCCCTGTCTAAACCGGCTCAGTCCGGCTTTTTGAGTTTGCTTGTGGTAGCTCACGGCGCGTACGGTCGAGGCACGCACACATGCAAGTCGCGCGATATACCTCCGTTTGAAAATGAATTACTGTTTATACTGTATATCCTGAGGCACAAGAGTAATATTTTGGAATCTTAGTCGTTGTTTTAATCTAGGTAAGCGATAAAATATATCACATACCATAAGAAAAGTATTCTACAACATCTAATGATTTTATAAAACAGTCAAAATTAATGGAATTATGACTAGTGCGATCGAACGGCCCCTTACGTCAACCCATATTTTATTTGATTGTGTCTGTCGTCAACTTACGCAGAATGCAACTCTAGGACCTTGTTCTATGTTTTTTTAATTTACAAACAAGCTGGTTTTAAATTAACATAAATATTCGGAGGAAATTTACGCCAAAAAAAAGTATTGTTTTCTTATCGGCATTACGAGTACATCAGTTTGCGAAAAAAGTTACTCCTAGGATTAAAAGTCGGTTAAAGTTGAGTTATTTGATTTATTTATATCTATAGTGTCGCTCGATTTTTTTTTTCAAATTATCCGGACACATTGTCGTGAGCATAGATACGAGTATACTACGCGTGTTAAAGTGCAGGTACAAAGGCAGTTGTTTTTCCAGTACATACCATAATCATACATAAGACAAGATATTCCAGCAAATTGATGTATAATTTCAGGGTGTGTATCATTTAATCGAAACATCTTTCATCGATTGTATCATTTCATCGAATTTCATATCATCGGACGCTATTTTCTGCTGAAACCATAGTGCTTTCAGGGTATCTATAACATCTAACCAAACCTAACCTACGTAATTAATGTTTAAGATACCCTGAAAACATTATGGTTTCAGCAGAAAATAGCGTTCGATGAAATGAAATTCGATGAAAAGATACATTCCATGAAGTGTAATTTGATGAAGTGATGAGTTACCATAATTTCAATCGTATAATATTTCGATATTTTAGAAAGTGGATAAGGGAACGTTATCGTGAAAGCGAAGGATTGAGTTACATGAATACTCAGACCCACTTGGGAATATTGTTGTCACGGACGTAGGCATTTTTTCTGAGGGTAAACTGGAAAACATTGTATAAAACAAGGTTCTTAGGATAATAACAAAACGTAATCGACTTTGTAATAAAAAAAATTCAAAAGATAAGAATCATTTGTTACTTAAGTGGATTGACCGCCATTAAGGCTGATTGTAACTTGTGTTTTATTTAGATAGGTACAGGATATTGATGTTTACTGTAAGCTACATTAATATATAGTATATTTTTTATTATATCGTGTTGTTAATAAAAATAGAAAACAAATGTCATACTTACATTCATACATACCTTCACGCCTGTTTCCGAATGAGTTAGGCAGAGACACAGAACGCCAAGTGCACCGGTTAAAACATACCTCTTTCACCTCTACATTCATTAAACTCTTCATGCGCGTACGTCGGTTTGGACTGCGTTTAACTCGGCCCAAAATAAATGAAAACTGCAGCAATTTCATTCGTTTAGTCCGCTCACTGATATAAAAATGCGATTTTCATCTCCCCAGATGTCGTAGTCTTGCTTAGAATTCTACGTGGTTGCAGTTGAAATATTTTTCTTTGTCAGGTGCTGTACGTGGACAAAGATTCGCATTCGTACGTGCGTTTGGACGGTCGGTGCCGCTTTGTCCTCCGCTCCTCAGACAAAACTAGCGGAGTACTGAGAAATCCTCGGCATTCACTACCTCCGAACACTTCGTGCGTCTATTATTTTCAAGTAAGCAACGTTTTATTCGAAAGGAACATTTAATGGGAGTTTTTCAATTGAGGAGAAATGTAGTTCTTACTGAAGCCTCTAATTATTTTAAAATTTAAGTGGAAACGAGGACGTTCTCATTAAAATAATGACTAATAGCTCATTGTGATCTGTAATTACTCCTACTCATTTTAAAATTAAATAGAAATATGAACGTAAATATGTTTTCTATATAGGTATTAAAGTATGTATTTATCATACCAGGATACCTTTGGTTCATATTACCATGTCTATCATTTCCATAGTAGGTACCTACGAGCATAGAGCTTAGTTTGTAACTAGGTCAATAATAATTGGTTGGAGACTGTCTTTCGTTTTTATAAATAAATGAAAATTGTTATAAATTATGGACTATGTCCCAAATAAATGATTTGAAAATTGAATTGAAATTGAATTAAAATGAATCGCAAAATAATTTAAATACAAAGAAATTTAGCAAAGTACGCATCACGCAAGCACTGTGTTTTTGTATGGTCTGTGGCGAACGTGTCGTCACTAAAGCAGCTTTTACATCAGACTCAGAGTTAGTGGCGTGCTTTTATCAGCCGACTCTTGACAAAAATTGACGCTGATCGTCGCAGTGAATAATCAAGAGAGCGGCTGGCTATATAATAGTAGTTAAGTAAAGTGTCGTTTTGCTGTAAATCTGCTGCCATTTAGCCACAAACCATTTACTGTAAAGATAGCGTGGATGCTCTGTTCGAAATACTTTGTATTGGATCTCGATGGCACAGTGAGCAAACTGTTAAGTTGTTACCACAATTGATCGATCGTTGGTTGTCGACGACTGTCAAGCGATTAGATAAAGCTAGCAAAGTTAGTAGTATTTAGAAGTAGTTAGATTGGTCAACGATCGATCGATGATTGAATTGAGTGTGAATTATCCTAAACTTTATGCCTCCAAGAACTGCATCAACTTCAATTACCTAACTGCTCCTATTCTTTAATTGCTAAGTAACTAACACTGTTACGCAATAATGTGTCAATCCACAACTATTTAGCAATAAAGTGTCGATCCTTGGTGTGATTATTCTGGGTTGACATTTATTTGCTAATTAATTGTGGGATGACGCATTTTTGCGTAACAGCATCCAGTTATTTAACACCACAAATATTTAATAAAAAAAATCAGATGATAAATCTAAAAGAAATACTTGGTAGCATTTTTTTAATGTTTTTTTTTGTTCTTAGGGTCGCCCAAATGAAATAGTGTGGGTATCATTTGTGAAGTATCACTCTGCCGGCACCGAACCGGCTGGGTTCGACCAGCAAAAAGACTGCTCCTCACAGCTCACTATATGGGATGGAGCTGCACCAGACGCAGATCTAGAGCGAAAGGTATCTTTAGTTACGAAGAATAGAGGTCATATTTATAAGCTGTGTATAAAGATACGATGTACTTCATTTGTATAGGTTAAAGAGCGATGCATATGCGAGTTACGGCGATGAACAAGTTAACAGTGTTAACACCGCTAGGCAAAGTTTCCACATTTCGCGTTGATGTTAATGTAACATGATTGTTCCTTGGTTATAAGGAATATAAGTAGGATTTTATGGTTGTAGTGGACTATACGACTGGACATTGCAAACATATATATATATTTACCTAGGGTTTTCTATCTTAGCATTCAAAACATGAATCAGTCTGCAATTTGTCTATGGCCTAAGTTTTGTGCCAAAATGATAAATGTAGTAAAGTTTTAAGTACAGTTGAGTTAATTAAATGAGATTTAACAGGTAAATCAAGATATATTTATGTTACAATTGAGTTTTAGGTCAATTTGTTTTTGTATGGAAACACTATGCTGCAGCATAAATATGAAATAACATCGGACATACTATTGTATCAAATCCTTCCCCTAATTGTGCCCCATTTATCAAAATAGCAATCATTTAGTAAGTACATTTTAAAAAAAAATGCCTCATTAAAAAGTCATAGTCCTAGACTATGGATAATGGAAGCAACAATGTAAAAAATAAAAAAGGTTTTACAATCTACTTCGCAAACAGGTCAAAAACTTTGAAAAATAAAAACAGCAATCAAGTACACTTCGCTTCAACTTTCATAGCTCACGCCACTGTACTTTGTAGTTCGAAGAACTTTATTAAAAGTTTAATTTGAAAAGATTGTTCGCTACTTTTTAATGTTTAAGGCTTGAAATACCTTTTTACGGAGACCTTTTTACACTCTTATATTGGGGTAAATACAAAGTATTTATTGTTCATAATAATGTTCAGGTGGTGCATGTTTATTTCTTCCATATTTTTATGACGCCAATAAAACATTTAAACTTCATAATAAATCAGATATAAAATTATGCTTGTTGAATATGCCACACAAATAAAATAAATTTCTATATTTTTTATATCTCAAAATAATGAACCGTGAAAATTTATTCCATTTTCGCCCAATAAAGTCTTCCAAATTCGTATTTTAACTGGCAAAAACTCGCCAACGTGTGGGGCGATGAAATGTGGATTAACTTTGCGCGTAGCAGCGAAGCCTTCGCACTGCGGAAGACTAAACGCGATGGGTACAAATACTGTAGCGATATAAAATTGGGTAGCATTCTCACCGCCTTATTCGTGCCATTTCACTTTGCCAACTACCGCTACCTCCCCACTTGACGTCGGGAGCCAAACATTAATTTTCTTTAATGTGTCTGAGCACTTTTACCGACTTCTCCACCAACTGCAGTGCGGTGTTTCGTTTCATTCATTTGCTATTCCTCCGCCTGCATTAAGAATAGATAAACGGGAGCGGTTTGACTCGAGTCATTTAGTTGGTAGTTGAATGAAAAAGTTTCTATTAGCGGACGTGTTGTAAATATTCCACCTCGTCTGGACCATTAAAGCGTTTACGGTACCATTAAACATGGTTATAGTACAGTTACGCTCGAAACTGGCACGTTTCTCTCAAAATTTCATGCATTTGAAAATATGGTGCTTAGAGGTAATAATGGCGCACGCAACAATTTGGCAGTAAGATTCAGAGCTACGACTGTTTTTATGTTTTAACAGCGGTTTATTGTGGCTCTTTATGGCTGTGATTATTGCCTGAGCAAGAGCAATTCTTACGTCGTTAACTCAAATTTACGTGTGCGTTAATTGTTATTTCGTAATCTGGTATCAATAAAGAAAATTAAAGTAAACTTGGTCTAAGAACTAGAACCGTTACTTAACTCCCAAATTGAAAAATTGAAGGTAACATTATAAATCTACACTTATTTTTGTGAACTGATTTTGGAAATTATTTCACCAGTAGAATGATATTATGTTATCACTGAGGCTATGTTTTTTTTAAGCCAAATTAGCAGACGTTGAAGTCTTTTACAAACCGATATCGTATACGTATATTTCATAAGAGATATTATTTGTGACAAGTATTATCTTTCTACAGCTGGATATGTCAGATAAGAGATCGCTCCTAGGCTCGTTCTGCCGCGAGGAGTCCCCGCGTCTGTGTGACCACGCTCTCTTATCTAATGCCACGCGAGCCACTCGCCCCTGCGCCCCTTCCGAGAGCTACATTACGTCTGGACCTGCTCTGACGATCCTACAGGTACGTTTATTATTGTGGTAACCTTGCTGTGACAGCGCCAGTCTCATCTCACAGTGCACTGCATCGTGGTATCAAAGTTTCCCCAGTCAGTTGGCCTATATACCATTGTCTTTTCTTCCTACAATATTGAAGCTTTTACCTGGAGATCTGCAAGCATTTCCAGCAAAGCGTTCGGTTTAGCACCATCATGTCATAAGTGATAGACAACACGTCTTCCCCCCTAAGCCAATAAGCAGTATCTCAAATTCAATGGCCAAAGCAGATTCAATCCTATCCTGTTGGTAATAACGTTGCATTTGCAACAGGAATTTTATCTGAGATACTGCCATTTGTGTTAGCAAGACAGATGTAGTGCAAACGCGACATGCTTGCCGTACACCAGCAGCGCACTTTTAACGTATAGAAAATTCAAGAAGAATAAATAGCATCGTTGTATACGCGCTAGCAAATCACCCGTGTGGTAAAAACCTAATTTCAGTTGTATGACTGTCTACGGTTTACTAAATGGATCTATTTGATTAACCTTGTAAGACCCACCATACCACAAACAGGAAGATTTTTTGTGTATGGGAATTTGTACCTAGCAGCAAGGAGATTAAGTTCAAATACGTTTGTTCAATAATGCCATTTAACATTTTTAGTCTTAGAATAATGGACTTTATACTCATTGCAATGTAGTTTAAATTAAATTGCCTTGATGATGTACATCCTAACGCACATAGGGCCTTACGAGGTTAACGTTAGTAACTTCTATGGCTGTGTCTTATTCTGTAATTTTCTTAAGCTTAATGGAAACAGAATTATTTTTCGTGAAAAGCATTTAAATGCGTTATCAATTTGTTATTTCTATTTACTTAACAAACTACTCGTAATATGAAAGCGGCAGATTTTTCGGTTAACTACTTCCTATTATTATAAATAATAAAATAAGTTTAATATTTGTTGTTACCTATCGGCTTTTGACTACTTTTAATAACCCAGTCTTTATTATTTTAAGTTATGTGAGGCAAAAAAACTGTAACACTTTTTTCAAATTATTTTTCTCTATACATACAATTGAACGTAACAGCCTTCTTTTCTTGGATAAGAATTCAACAAGACAACAGAAGGAAACTCAATCAGCAAGAGGAACAAAACGACAACTTTTACGAGAAAAACACATAAGAACAACATTCAGAAGCTCTATACGATTCCTTATTACTTATCTCCCAGTATTTCTTGTTAATTGTAAGACGAACCAGATGAATAGTTCCCATTTCCGCCTCACAGCTCCGTGTTTGCCACGAGATAATTATTTCTTAACAGAACATCGCTCTTCGTTCACGCGTTGACTTTACTTCACTTCGTTCCACGCGTTCAATGTAAAGCGAGCTGGGGAACATTTTCGTTTATTGTTAACTCAAGACTTGGTGAAGTACTCAGAAATGGTAATTGGTGAAGATTATAGCACATTATGCTAAGAAGCTGTGGTGACAATAATACGACTAAGAGGTATTATAACTAGTTAGGTAGAAAGGAAACTTGAGGCGCAATTAGATAGGTAAAATTAGTACAAAGGAGAAATCCGATTACTAATTAGGCATTTGGTGAGAGAATTGTAGTAATAATTTGCCAAATCCATGTGTTGTTGTTTAAATTTTATCGTTATATAGAACAAGTCAGTACATATTTTACTTAGTCATTTAGGTATGAAACTTTTAAATAAGATACACATTATTTTAGTAAGTTTCTTGTTACCTTACAATGTATTAACCTCGTTAGTTAAGATATGAGTTTTTGAAACAACTAACACTTGGAATTTAAAGTCGAGATTTTACTGCAAGCCCAAATCGTTAGCTATGCCTCAAAGGTCAGCTGCATAGAATTTTTCCGCTCGGTAAAACATTCATCTGGCACCAGATAGATAAGTCACGTGCGAGCAAAGCATTGCATTTGCCATTGTGAATAATGCAAGTGGCACGTGCGCGCCACTCCACTCCGGTCGTGATAGAATGCTTTAGTGTTGTCGCGCGAAACACTGTAAGGATCTGACGTGTACGTAAACCCAGAAATGTTCTTTTTGCAAATTTTCAAACGTATTAAGCCAGTACTTCTAAACATGATGGACAAGTCACATTTTTATTTACACTGGCGTAAATAAATCAAAAAGCTTGTTTTTTCTTTTCAGCCTGTTTTATTTTAGTTGCGTAGTTTTAAATTAAATGGTTTATAATTGCCTGTATAATTTTGGAGTGGTGAACCAATTTCATTTGCTTCTGTTAGTTTAAATCCCATATTTTAATCGCAAGATTGTTCTCCATTATTTTTATATGAGTAAATAAAAATACCATCATCATGCATTAGGGGAACAGGAATGCCCGAATTAATGTAGGAAACCTGGGCTTAAGCAAGTTGTTCAAGTCACAAGTTGAGAACTGCTTTATTATTCAATACTAAATTCAACAGAGGAAGGACTGAAGCAAGTTCCTTAACTAAATATTTGAAGTTTTACTATACCGAGTCGCCTTGTGTCGAGTTAAAATCGACCTTGGTGTTTCTTACCAGGTTATCTTATATGTTTCCCAGTACAAGTGTTATCTACGCTTCTACACTAATATTATAAAGAGGAAAGATTTGTACCTATTTTTGTATTTTTGTATGTTTGTAATGAATAGGCTCAAAAAGTACTGGGCCGATTTAAAAAATTCTTTCACCAATAGAATGCTACATTCTTCCAATTTGACATAGGCTACATTTCATTTTGAAAAAAATTAGGGATCCTTGGTAAAATTTGAACAATGTAACCGAAGGTGTAGAAAAATGAGCGGGCGAAGCCGCTGGCGGGTCGCTATATTATATAATTTGAGACTATTTGCATATAACGTATCAAACACTTTGTCATTGAATTACATAATGCGTTGTCGTCGAGCGAAGTACCTAATCATCTCTTTTCCCACAGGAACTCCGTCAAGGCTCAGCGCTGTACCCCGTCTCGTTCTTACTGCGGTACGAGTTTGTGGACGTGAGCGAGCAAGGACAACCGTTGGTCGATTCCCAGTCAGCCTGCGACAGAATTTTCAAATCTGCTCAGACTTATTCGGGGCGGTTTCAATCTCCTAGAGCTATTTTCTATTACGGCCGAGGTGGTGCTCAAAATCTATCGTGTATCCTACGGTATGCATAACTTATTGTATTAGCTCTTGTATCGTTTAAATTTTACGACATAAAATGAGCACTCGTATCTTTTGCAGGTTTGAGGCAAAGCAAGGAGAAAGAATACAACTCACTTTTACAAGTAATTTCTTTGGAAATAAAAATTGCAATACACACAAAGACTCCCGGACTGGCCGTTGGAAATGTGATAGGCCTGCGAAAAGAACAATTGGAGGCGAAGGCTACGCTCAGATTATTATTACCGAGTATCCTTGGGAAGGAGTGCCCATTCAAAGGGATTGTCTGTGCACGAACCGGTCGGAACCCTTGACTATACATACTCTGACGGCCCCCGTTGTAGAAATCAATTTCACTGTTACAATGATGAACATAACCGAAGATTACGACGACTTTACATTTGAAGGTCAATACAAATTTGTTCCAAGCGGACCAGGGGATGAAACGGTTTGTTCGACTGGCTGGGGTGAGAGAAGACTCAGAGGAAGCAGTGGTGAAATAAGGTTATTTGATAAAAGACAAACCCCGTCAGCGCCAGAAATAATTGGTGATAGACATGTCATATCTGAAAGCGTTAGAGCAGAAGTGGCATGTGTTCACAGGCCGTGGCTTATAGAACCTGGAGGAGACGAAGTCACACCTGTGCAGGGAAGGTACTTATACGTAAAAGTACCAGGATTTGAAGTAACGCAATCAAAACCTATGTGTAGTACTCCTAACAGACTTTTTATTTATGAGGCTCGAGACACTTTCTCGCCCCGTGAGGTATGCCCCGAAGGGCCGAAAGCTATAGAATTATTTTCACCTGGGTGGAAGACAACTCAAACGCCTTTAGAGTCATCTCTAAAGCAACACGCCCGAAGCTACGTTATCGACTTTCTACAACATGAACCCGCAGATTACTCGATTAAATGGATAGAGGTTATGAAGCAACCGCTTTTCGAACATGATCCGGATTCTAATGCCATGCCTAGTTCTGTGTCTTTGGAATGCCGATATAAGTAAGTTTTTCACAACTAATTCCTCTTTACTTTATTATATTTTGTGGATTATTATATCAAACTGTTTTTTCTTTTGTTCAGTTGTCCAGAGCTCAATGCTTGTATTCCGCTGTCATTGTGGTGCGATGGAAGTCCTCACTGTCCTTCAGGCTACGACGAAGATGACTCAAATTGTTCATTCCGGATATCTCTACCACCACCTTACGTAGCTGCAGCGGCCGGCGTCGGTCTTCTGCTTTGTGCTATCGCAGTGGCACTTTGTGCATGTCGAAGACGACGAAGAAAAGATAAAGAGTTTAAAGCTAGGTTAGACGGAGCGCTGCCACCGGAAGAAAGACCGTACGACCGTGCCAAAACGAATGGCGTTCCGGAAGCCACTCGCCAATACGCAACAGTGCAGAAATACGCCACTATTGACAAGTACAGCTTGAGTCAAAAGTATTGTGCTGGTTTGAATGACGCGAGGTATTACGACGAGGTAGCACAGAGGGATAAGCTCGCGGATACAAGGTACGCTAGTTTAGGACGCGCCGGGCGAGGCCTCCGCGACGGTGCTGGAGGGAACGGCTCAAGAAGAGCTATGCCCGATCTAGGCTATCCTGATCTAAAGGACAATTTCTGTTGACCCTCCCCGGATCTTATAGAAACCACTGTATAGTGCGAATACCCGTTTTATTCCGAAAGCCGTTTCGTTGTATTAAATGAATGTGCTTCTCGTGTAACATTTGAATGAAGACTGATTTGGCGAAAGTGCCTCTTTAATATTTGACGGAACTTTATAAAAAAAACTGTGCTGTTGAAAACAAAGGACTTGTATAACAATAAAATACTGGCTTCTGATATTCATACATGTAGTAATCTTGGAAATATTTTATTTGAAGTCCTTCAACAACTAGGTACTAATAATTGTAAATAGAATTGAAACTTAACTGCCGTTTTCATTTAAGTAACTTTTGCGCAAATAGAAAATAAAATTTGAAATATTACATTTAAATGACTTGACCTAAAATAACCATACTATCATCTAAACAAGTGATTAATTTATTTCAATATCGTCTAGAATTGTGTACTCAAATAACATATCTAAATGTATATAAAAAGCTTGACAATACAATTTTAAGATACAATTTAAACAGTGTATTGAGAAGTAAATAAGTCATGTCAAAAAACTAGTGAACGATTTGTGTGTGAAGAACTAGTAAGATAAATGACATATTAGTCATGTGGAACACTAAATACTAATATCACCTACCTTTTGTAAATACAGGTTTTGTAATACAAAATGTCATCAAAGTAATAACTAAATATCACTTTCAGTATTAATAATTAGATAACACAATTTAAAGGTTTAGTTCTTGTGTGTATAAAGCTGTGTAAATAGAAAAAAAATAGAAATTTAAACATATATTTTTTACATTTGGCGTATTATAGTTCTGATGAATAAACTTTTTGCCCAAGGTAGTGCGCATGCAAATAATTATGCATTTCATACAAATAGTAGTTTATGATTGATAAACCATTTAGTTTTGAGTGTTTTAAATTTATGTGCTTATTTATTTAGTTATTTGAAAAAAATCACTTACGAAGCTGTAAGTATTATACTGTAATAAATAAAATATAAAATGAAATGTGATATAGGTTGTAAAAACGGTAGATAAGCGTTCACAAACTGTATAACTTAAATGGTAAGTAAATATTTTCCTTGTGTACAATAAAGCAGTATTATAATTAATTGTAACATTTGTGAATAAATTGTCGACTAAGATTTTTAAAAGTCTGTACTTGTTTCACGGTAAAAGGAAAATTAAAGTCATTTCTAAAAATAACATGAAACGTTTGTTTTACTTTAAATTAGCTATTAAATCAATTCAGAAATATGTTTTTTTTTGGGACCTCTTCTTTTACTGAAGGTTAGCAGTCAGCTCTTTAAATCTGATATTGCCAAGAGCGAGTCTGAACAATTGTTCCTCTATTTTAATGTCAGTCCACTCCAAAAAATAAAAAGTTATTTTGAAATGTAAGTACAAGTAACGTATTTTCTCGTACAACGCTACGAAATAATAAACAACTATACTCGCTGGGGCTATATTCCACTCGGTAAAACCATATTGCTTCTGACATGTTACCATATTATCATCGTTATGATGGCAATTTTTTACTTGACAGAAATGGCGGCCTATTTTAGAACAATATGGAAACATTTCAAAAGCAATATGATTTTAACGAGTAGAATAGAGTCTCTGTTTGTAATTCATGAAGACTCACGCGACTACTTTTTTTGATACTAGTTAAAAAAGTTTGAGGGGCTGGTATTTGTAAGTGTAAAAATTTAAAATAATCAGCAGTTTTAGATTACCATCTATAGGAATAAACACTTAATGGCATATTTCTACGTTTAATAGTTAAAACTGTGCTTCCCTATCAGTTAGTCGGTTTGTCGAAATCGGACCGGCCATTTAACCCCTAAACGCGAATAATACTTACACGTAGTTCATATTTATCTTGCAATCTGAGTTAGCTAATCGATATCGATATCGTTAGTTTAGTTAAGATGAGATTTCATGTTAAATACGAACTTATTCGATAAAATGTAATGTCAATATACGTACTGTTTATATATGTACGTTTTTGTTATAAATGTCAGTAAGAAAACCTTTCAAAAAGTTAAATAAGAAAAACACAGAACATGAACACATCCGGTATTAAAACGTCCCTTGCTAATTTAATTTATTTATAAATGCTAATGTATCATTCAATATTTTCACTAAAGAAATACATTTAACCGAAAACACAAACATTACTCAATCCAGTAAGCAAAAAAGCCTGCTTTTAAAATACATAAACAATCCCAAAGAGCGTGTCTAAATCTTGCACCCAACTGGGTAATAAAACAAGAAAAGAGACTAAGTAATGCGAAGAGAAACTTTGTTCACGACAATGACATATTTTTATTTAGTATACAAAAAATGAGGATCATTAAACCAGCGCCGAGGGGTGGCAACGGGCACGACCGACTTTTCCTGTGTTTGCGTATTTTCAAATTAAGGATAGACAGCGAAGAAAAGGAGCCTAAAAGCAGAAAGCCGTGGAAAGGTAGGTTTTGTTATTTAAATGATAATGCTTATCATATAAAAAGAGATACTAAATGTACTGAGGTCATCGTGTAAGCTGTTTATGAAGAGTTTACTAATAGTTTTACTATATGTTTTCACCATCACTTTGATTGGTCTTATAAGTCTATTCACATTTTTTGAGAATTGTGTGACGGCTTTCGCAGGGTTTAAAGTTTGCAGAGGTATTGGATAATTATTAAAACCTCACGGTTTTGTTGATTTCTCTTAAATAATTAAGTATAAAAAAAAGGTTTTTGGGCCTGTAAATTTTTATATACGTACTCTTTTTAAACGAATAACTACCGGTAACGTAAAAGGCAATAATTGGGTTATCCCATAATTTTGTAATGTATAGTGATTCAAAAACCATTTCGAGAAAAATGGTTGTAGAACCATTCCCTGTTATCAAATTATTTTACAAAATTAGTATTAAATAGTTATTTCTAATTTATCATTTGACATTATTTGACCTGTAATTTAGTGACGTCACGATCTTCATTGGTAAGTTGTGTCTAATCTGTGATCAACATCAAATGCATATAATATGAGTCCGGAATGCAGTAATAAATAAATAATGTATATCGAATTTTGTCTTATTTATTTATGTTTTATTTTAACGCTTATTAAAATTAAGACAATTTTTAACTGTATATAAACATGACAAGGTCAGATCTTTTAAAAAATGGTATGATTAAAATACAAGTCCGTTTTGGAACCTCCGCCCGTAGGCTAGTCTGTGGGTGAAATTGTCAAACTCAACGAACTAAAAATAAAATTTCGGTTTGTTTGGTGTGCAACATATAACTACTCGTTTTCTGATTTTCTGCATTTTAACAACATTGCTTCAAATTCTACGGAATCTGACGATCCTGCTACACATATTGACCATCGCCAGATCTTGGATACCGATATTCTTGCTTATAATGACGACCAACGCTGTACTTAAACATTATTAAACTTTGTAAGGGCTGATTCCACTAATCTACCCAAAGTGGATATAGTCAGGATATTGACATACTTGGGAGACAGCTCCAATCACAACGTAGCTGAAATACGTGGAGCTAAAGCTCTAATGTAAGTATGATTTAGGTATAAGAATATAACGTTCACAATACCATTAATACTTTAGTTTACCTATATTGACATGACTTGACATTGACATTTTACGTGATCTGACAGAAACGCGTACTCTCAAACGAATTCAATAGTTTTAAAGCATTTCTCAAACAAACCAGCTTGTAGTGACGTCATAAAAACATTTTCTTTAAAAATTAAAATAAATTAATATATTGATTTAAATGCAAAAACCGTGAAATTAGTGTCTTCAACTAGTCTATTTTATCGAAAAAAAAATTAAAAACTAGTGGTTTTTTTTTTTGGGATAACCCAATTAGGTTATATTATATTTTTGCAAACTTGTGTCTTGCGGTTAGAGTTTACAATCCTTAGTTGCAAGAATGCTACTTATGAAGTTTTTTAAAGGAATCCTTAAGTTAGAGTAAGGTAATAAACATACTTAGCAAATTAAAATAATGAGTAAATTGCACTGAGCGTACACCGGGACGTACAGAGGTGTACTCATTACTGTAGTGTTTTTTAAGAAAGTAAAGCATAGACTTAAAATCGAAGGTCAAACGATTATACAAATCAATACACAATAAATAACCTATAATATTATATAACTTGTAAACTTGCCTCATGAACAACTTTTCACTTTTCAATATATCAACGATTATCTGGAAGACATTTCTTAAAGGAATAAGTTTGCATTTGTACTCTCACGTTCATCATCATCATCAACATAGCTTATTCACTACCACTTAACAAACAAAGCTTTTATTTTAAACGATTTTTTTATGTAGATCAGTGTACATTTTCTGTAGTGCTTAGGATACGATAGAACATAATTTAAAACAACACGTGTAAATACAATTCACTATTTTTTAAGAAAAACCTAACATACACATAGGTTAAAAAAATGTTACATATAGGATGTTTGTATAAAGACAAACAATCCTCACTGTAAAAGGTGCTACAAAAAACACAATTTTTACATTACTGCAAGCGCCGGTTTATATATTTATGTTTGATTATTAATCTTTGACAAATAATTTAACGCAGAAGATATTTATATATGGTTAGACTTACTTTAATGTTACTCAAAATGTATAATTCTTTTTACCTATAAATTCGACGTTGGGCAGCTATACAAGCATCTACTTGCTTGTATAGCTGTCTAACGTCGAATTTGTAGGTAACGTATAAATTTATATCAATCATCACCATAATAGTCATTTGGCACATAAGTTGGGTGCTTCTTGTTAATCAAAAAAAAATGACACATTTCTAAAGACGACTATGCGACGTCATCCAGTGGAATTAGCTAAAAAATGAGCAAACTATGACAAAATTGAAAGATGAAGTGAAAGGTAGTGTTAACCAGTTTTGAATTAAGTTTGACAATCATACTAAGTGAACAGTGATTTGGACATATCAGAGTCAACTGCCTGTCAGAAATAAAATAAAAATAATATAATAATAATAGTACTTCTGGACACGGCACGTATTGTGAGAAGGTTCCTCTCTCTGCAGCCCTAACCACTTAAGCCTTGCCCCGCTGCCGGCGGCACCCGTTGGTAAGGTTTTTTATAAAATTAAAATAAATGAGTATTGTTATTTTATTTTATTTTTTAATTTTAATATTTACTGTAAATAACCTAATCTACAGAAAAATAAAGAAATATCTAAAATAATAATATTTTTATTGCCGAATCATAGCGGAACATTATACTTTAAAGTCTTACCCAACTACGAGCATATTATTTAAAATTCAATAACTTCAGTGAGGAAAGCAGGATCTATCGTAAATATAGTTTTAATGTTTTATTGTATCCGTTTTCAGCCGCCTGCATCGCTGTTGCATTCTATAAAATATCCGTTAGTTTAGATACGATTTTACGTGGTAGATTATTTAAAGGCATCTCGTACAAACTGCGTTAAGCTGATTACCTAGAAGTGTTACGAGCGGCTACAAACGTAGTTATTTGATAAACGAATTTCAGGTGATGAGGACTTATGTAACTCTTAAACGATTTTGGCCTTTTTCCAGTTTGTTTGAATTACACGTTATCCTTTCGTTACCTTTTTATTTACTCCTCAAAGACGGCAGTTCGGCATTGATTTCTATAGGTTTTAGACAAAGTGTAGCCTTCGGCTTTTAGCCTTTCGACTAAGCTAATTCAGCAAACGGACGGATAGTGCGTTGTGAATGTATGCTATTTCGGACGCTATTAAAATTTATGCTTATAGTTACTCTATGCTGCAATAACATTTACCACAAAGTTAGGGAAACTTCAAAAAGACATTTGTCTATCACTAGAGGCAATTAGAGCGTAATTATTTTTAAGCCCTATAAGATAAGGTATCATTAATGATTGTAGATATATGTCGCATTTGGATTTGATCAAATGTATTATTTTTTGTAGGGAAATTACCATATTGTAATTTTAACATCTGCAGTGAATTTATTGTAACAGTTAAAAGATTTGATCAATTCCCATTTTCATTATTTCACTGCGACATAATAACTATACAAGTAAAAAAAAAAACATACATAACATCACGCCTTCATTCCCTGAGTGGGGTAGGCAGAGCTACAGAAATACCAACAAATCTAAAAAGGGTTGTTGATAATTCTATAACCACGTTTTGCACAAGTAGGCTAAGATATTTACTAGTGTATTAGTGACAAGTTGCAAGCCCATCGCCTAAAATAACTTCAAGCCCTTATTCCCTTAGTTGTCTATGTCTTGTCGCATTGTTGTATTAGGCATACAGCATAAAAATATTAATAGATAAATAATTACCACTGAAGTTCAAAATTTAGAACCCAATTTTTTTGCTCGAAATGCTTTCACACTTAACTCCTGGGCCCGGAGGGGAATAAGGTGGTTATGTAGGACTCACCAACCGAGAACGGCTGGAATACCCACTTAAACCCAGCGATTCTTTCTCCACGCCGTTGTTGGCGGGCACCACTCGTTCTGCTTGCGTATTAGACTATGACCCTCACTGGAAAAAATAGTCACTGGCCTTGACACTCCACCAAATATGGCTAAAGCAGCGGATATACTTGCATTCAATTGCTGCGACAAATATCCGAAATGTTGTGTGACAATCCAACCTGCCCTTCGTGTCGCATAATGTTAATTTTCCTAAAATGTTCGTTAGCCTGCAAAAAAATATTATGCTACAAAAATTAGGATAGAAAAAGTTATCCCCCAAATTTAAATAGACGTATGTATTTGTGGTGTTTACGTTACACAAAGATAAAAACAAATGCTAATTTAGTTCAGAAAATAAACAAATTGATAGCATTGTGATTTCTAGAAGCCATTTTATTTTTAAGCTGTACAATTTTACGAAACATATTTTTATCATCTTTTTCGTTTCCATTAATTTGATGAATTTGATGGACATGACATAGATTCAGAACCTAATCGACTAAGTGCTTCGGTCAATGGTTCCGTATTGATTGATGTCGACAGAAATACGAGTATATAAAAGGAAGCAAGCAATCACGCGTTTTGATTGAGTTATATAACAGATGCGTCGTTTCCAGAGCAAGACTTTTATTTTCTGTTTAAAAACTTACCTAATTTTATATCATAGATAATTTATAAGCTGAAAATTGGTTGCCAAAGACAATTTTGGGAATTAATCATCAATAACCAATTCGCAACGGAATGATTTCAAAAGTAAATACTCGTAATTTTGTTCGCTCATAAGTTTTACCTTGTTGTTGAGCATATTAACATTTATTTTGGGTCTCGTACTACTTTTATAAGCATATAATAAACTTATTGTTCTTTAGCCATAATATTTGTAGCCTTCAATTGAAATGTAACAAAAGGAGCACTCTTACATTTTATTTCACAAGACTCGTAATGTTGGAGTACGGAATTACTCAAGGCGTCTTGGACAAAGCGCCCGTCATAAAGCAGTATTGTGTATTCAATTATAACTTAGTCTTTTCTCACAGATCTTTTTTATACGGGAAGTATAAGAAAATAAATGAAGGCAAGGTAAAATATTCACGCTTTGGTCTTCGGAATTAAGTGACAGATATGTTTTATTCGATGAAGAAAGGTAGCAGTAAGTTTCTTTAGTAGGTAGGTACATTTACTGGTAAATTATCACTCCTGGGCCTCTATTCCATAATTGTATTGTATTGTATAGTCAATATTATTTATCACTTATCAACAGGTGATTACGATACTGAAGCAATTTTTTTTATATTTTAACTACTAAATATAACGTTGTTGTGGTTTGGTAATACCTTTCTTAGGTCAAAATAAAGCAATAAAACGAAGGTAATTTTTTGCTCCGAGACAAGAAAGCCGAAGAGTGACATAGGTTACTTTTTGTCCTGACAACAGTAAACGAATAAGCGGACGAGATTGCTGGCAAAAGCTAGTCAGTGAGTCATTCAACTTTTTTGATCAATGACGACAATGACTTAAAGTACTTGTTTTTCATCTAATATTTCTAATACCTTTGGACTAGGTCATTTTGTGTGAGATTGTCACCTGATATTATTTTATTTATATTTTAAAATTAACGACGCTGACAGATAGAATTAACTTTTTTCTGTTCACGCATAAATTATAGACCCTACCTTTTGAATTATTAAGTAACCTTCTTTATATTAAACAAACAAGCACTAGTGTGGAACTACTGTTAGGTTACAACTCTTATATAAACCTTCTATTTACACAAATTTTGAGGTAGTAACCTCAAATTCAAATGATTTATTACACATAGGTTAAAAAATAGGGTGTTGCAAATATCATGTTAATGAGTATTGCTGTGTTTTGCCGCTAGGCATACAAATACGAGTATGCATGTCATGATAGCGGATGCACAAAATGTAGTTATTATTACAAATAGAAGCCACCTATAGTTAGGTATGCTCTTTGCTTGCGTTTTCGGCTATAGCACGTTGCTGAAGAGATCGGGAAAAAGATCGTTGCGAGTCGAGCACGAGTTCTCGGCTGCGCTATATACCGCAGCCGCCCTGCTCGGCCGAGAGGCTTATAAGTATAGTGCTATTCTCCAATAATGCGTGAAAATAAAATACAATTGTTCAGGGCTCGGATACCGGTTAAATTTTCAAACAGTTATTACTGGACGCAAAACCTTTTCATTTCGGTTCCGTTCGCATAAACCGGTTTTTTAACGGGTTTTTGGAGGAACTTTCATATAAAGTTATTTTTAACCGGTTTAGAGCTCTAAAAACCGGTTAATCCAGGCGCACGTCATGCATGATAATCAAGCGCTGCTTAGAGTTTTTATTCAGTACAAAACTTTGTGTCTCGGTTCGCCGCTAGTGGATTAAATCAGTTAATTCAGGTTAAAATAAAGTTTTCAAAATGTTTGCGTTACCTAGAAAAGTTCAGAGCAAAACAAAAATAAACCGGTACTAGCCGGGATTTTTTAAAACGGTTCCAAGCCCTGCAATTGTTAATATATTTGAGAACCGTCCTAAAACTCCCTTGGAAAAAAATGCACTGCCGGCTTTTTTTAATTATACGACGTCACTCGTAATTACATTAACATTCAAAATAGGTTTAGTATAATATTAAAACGTACCATATAATAAATCACAAATTGAATGGTAATGAATCTATTAAATAAGTCTAATTAAGTTATAACATTTAAAACACGTTTAATTTTAATCGCAATGTTTTAAAAAAAGCTAATTTGTATTTATGAGACACTTTTAAGAACGCTGTTCGTACTGATTTCCTTTTTATTGATGTATGAAATTATAAAAAAAGTAGGATAAACATGTGAGAATTTTGATTGTACGAGTGCTTGTGTACAGAGTTTGTTAACCTAGTCCAAAAATAGTTTTAAAAGTAAAAAAATGCAGGGTATAATTAATTTCAATACATTTTCGCAGTCGCTGCCTTTGGTAAGTAATAATATTACTATGTATATTTTTAGGGTTCCATAACCTCATAATTTACTTTGTTGTCCGTCCGTTCGTCCGCCATTCTGTCTATCTGTCAAAACCTTTCATCTCAGAAACGCGTGGAGGTATCGAGTTGAAATTAAAAAAAACCCTACATTCAAGTTCACAGTCCTTTGAAGCTGTGAACAAAACAAAATAAACTTCTAGGTTAACGTGTTTTTTTTTATCACATAACAAATGCGATTGCTAATTTATTTGCAGTTGGTAAAATAATCGCGACCTATGTCGATTTATGGAGACAACAGTTTTTCAACGGTAAAGTCAAGTTTATCCTTCAATACAATTTTTAATTCTTATAAGTTTGTACGGAACCTTCGGTGCGCGAGTCTTTTTTAATTTTGCTTTAGTCTAGAGTGCAGAACTGGGTGTACTGTTTTAACACTAAGGTTAACAGGTTATTTTTTTTTATCAACGTTGCTCGGAAATATTGGGTTGCATAGGTAAAAATAAAGTCTGGTAGATATTAAATGATCATCCAGACTGAAGAATATTTTTCAACTTTTTGTTGTAAAATTTCGCTGCCATTCTGTAAACACTTTTGGCATGTAGTTATGGTCCCGTTTATTATTCATATTTCCAAAACATTTTATATATGGCCAGTTTACCACTTAAACAACCATGCATATGATCGGCAGTAAAAGCATTTCACACGATCGGTTGCACACGATCTCTCTTTGATGTTGCAGGTTAATTAATATTCCGACATGGCTCGTATTATTTCGTTAATTACAAGCATTACAGAATTTATGCATTGCGGTCCGTTAATTTCCGTTCATTGTACAATAGATTTCATATTGTTTGGGTATGTGTTTTGTTAGTATTTGTAATTTATTTTAAAACTGCTGCTTATTGAGGAATAAGCCATAGAAAAAGTATTTTAGTTTAGCAATCGGAATAGAAGTTACTTTAGGTGGTTCATGGAGAGTAAACATTAAAAATAATAACTAGGCAGCTAAAAAAAACTCACCGAAAATAAATGCCTTTACTTATCAAGACAGGCTTTTAAAAAATGGTCCGGGTATGACCGGGTTTGTATCGGACTTCATAAAAGGGGGAAAAACATACATACATAACATAGATTTTGAAAATTATGTTTTTGTTTGATGGAAGTATACCTTATACTTCCAAGGTGGTTTCACTATTTACCAAGTCAGTATCTGATAAGAGGATCCGTGAGGATTGAGGGAACTCCTCAAATATATAACATACACATAGCGATTTTGGCATTTTCAGTAACAAGACCAGCATTTTCATTCAGAAAGTATCATTTGGTGAAGTGGAAGTAATTATGAAGACCACAGATGTCCACTGGCAACCTCCTCATTACATCACATATCTCGATTAAGATAGTTGAGCGACTATGCCGAAACACATTTAAATGGTTTAAATATACACGGCGGAATTTAATCGGTGATCAGGAATCCAAAAATCTTAATTATCAATCTACATAGAAACCAATACGTGAGATCTCGTGCAATATAGCTCACAATCTAATTAATCACACTTAATTAACATCGGTAAAATGTACACTGACTGAATAAATGGACACCCTACTTTTATTGAAGGGAAGTTACTCGTTAGGGTACATACGTCAAGTGCTTGCTGGCTTTGGCGGGAAACTAGACAGATCAGACGTCAATAAATGATTGCCGCCATTTGTTATGAATTTGACAATGACAAATTGACAGCTTATTGCTCATTTATGTTTTAAGTTTCTATGGCTGATAGTTTGAAAAGAGGTATTAAACTTTTCAGACTAAACCTTTTTAGACTCTTTAGGGTGACAATAAATTTTAATTAAAATTTAATTTCAACTTAATGATTAGTTATGATAAAAAAAAACTTGGTTCCACTTAAGTACTACATAAACGTGACCGCCATCGATTACTGAATTAGAAAAATGGGTTCCTGTTCACCGATTAAATTCCACCGTGTATAATACGCAATACATGCTATAAGTTTCTCGCAGCGTTGTGCGCTAGAAGTGAGAGTTTATAACAGCATATATAGCGATCACTAAAAAGTATGAAATAAAATAAAATGTGTTAAATAAACCTCCTTCCAAAAATCAAAATTATTTCTTTTCAAATGATAATAGGTCCGTCAAGCTAAAGTCGGCATCCAATATTTTAACTAAAAGACGACTAAAGTTGCGTTGACCTGTTAACATTTTGAAAAGAAGTTATGTTTGCGTTTTATGACGAGGTTCATTCTTTTCGTTTCGGGGAACTTATAATGATGTTGCACAATCTGGTTTTCATAGTGATAAAGGAGAATTATCCACTACTGTACCAGCTTTAACAAATCAAATTGAACGAACTTTGATTACAAGCTTTCCACTTAAGAATCCTTTGTCTATTCTACAAAAAATATTCCACATGCATGAGTACACACATCTAAAAACATTATCTCTTTTGGAACACGCAGACCACTTCACTTAATAGGTAGGTAAGCATCTCTTGAATAAAAACAACGTTTCAGCGCCATACGATATCTGAAAATAATTCCGCTCATTCTTGGCTCGTTGAGCCGTGTTTTTGTGTCCTAACCCTTTCTCTAACAAGAAGTTATTCAAGCGTTACATGAACTTACAAGTAAATGTAGCATGTGTTTAACCAGGGCCATAATTTTGGCGTTACGACCGTCTACGTGCAAGAGATAAGTCGAAGTTTTTGGGGTAAGGTATTTCTGCTTTATCGCACGCACGTTGGAAGAAATTTTAATGAATGTGGTATAGTTAACGTAAGATTTATTAGCCCGAACAGTTCCGTGTTGCGTGCGGCTCCCGAGGATTAGCTTCGTTGATTTATAAATGGAAGTTAATGGTCTTATTACGTCTTTATCTTTAGTATGCTTGTCAATTATGCTAGTGCGTGCTAACCAGGGAAAAATAAATAAGCTTCTGGTGTTTAGTAAATTACTTTAAGTGACCATAAGTCATCGCCCTTGGTGACTACTAGCAAGGAATGGTTTTAATGTGGCCGGACATTAAAAAGGGCGTGGCGCAAAATTAAGGCCTTTTTCAACGGGAAGCGGCCTACAATTACTTAAGTTAACAACACACGCTAAATTACAATTATTTTAAGTGATAGTTAATGTAGTTATACATCTTATGTTATAACACAGTTAAACTACTAAATAAACCGGCCAAGTGCGACAAAGGAATCAGTATCATTCATCATCATTCAGGGTGCCTTTACTTTTTAATTAACCTTAATTGTTAATAGTAGTTGAAATATCGGCCATAGAACTACACACTGTGAGAAAATTTCAACTTTTTATATATTATGGTTCATGTAATGAGACACAACGGAGGCTTAGTGATAGGGCAGCAATAGTAATAATACTGAACTACCATCCTTCGACTACGGACACTAAAATCACCGTTACCAACATCTGATTACCAACCTTTAAAACATTGTTTTGAGAGAAATATGAAAATCACTTTGTAAATTAGTGAACTAGAATATTACAAAGAAATACGAATACCAATCATGATTATATTACGTTGCAACTGGACGTTAAAACCTCCTCCAACCGCCGTGACATTCTATAAATAATTCAGATGTAAATCGATTCGTCCTCGAAAAGGGTGAAATAATGGTGTCCTTTTCTTCAATCACAATGGCTACTTCTAACTGCTTCGTCGCGGAAAGCTCAATCAATTTGAGAGTCGGAGTCAATTTCTTAATACTGCCACAATGAAGCTCTATACGATTGACTGTAGTTAAATATTAGAAAGATTATAGTTTGATAAATAATATCAGATTGAAATAAGCGTTAACACAACAATTAAAAAAAACTGGAAGATTCTGGATATAAAACGGGCTTGAAATAGAAACAAGCAAAATAAAACTGCGGGATATATTTATTGTGTATTTAAAATTATGTAACCCTCACTAAAAATACTTCTTAGTTTTGACATGAATAAAGAGTTCCTAAATTGTAAATATAACAACAAAGACTATACTCTTATCCCATTTGAAAAACGTTCATTTCAATTGAATATCACAGGTGTCTTAATGACACTAGTGATTACCTACATTTGTTGAACGGCATAACTAGAGCATATTAAACCAAAAAAAAACTTAATTTCTGTGTTCCGTGATTCTTGCAAAAATGCGAAGCATATCATAACATTTTTATGTAAACTCTTACGGCTCGAATCCAATTGAACCCATTTCATTTTCAATAAAAAAATATTAAATAATAAGAATCTTGACAAATAATGGTACTAAATAAAAAATGGCAACTTTAGCAATAATTGAAGTCACTTTCAGGTTTTAAAGTTAGAATAAAAGCTTGTCTAAAAAGTATTTTGAATCATAATTACGTTCAATTATCTTCTCCGTCGCTTTTAAATTTAAATTTACTTAAAATATAATAATTGTCCGTGAATCTTTTATTTCAATAAAAAAATCTAATAGCGCCCTTCTAACTAGGGAGATTAACCAACAAATCCGTCGGCGTATCGCAATTTCAATTATTAACATTTAGCTCTTACCGACACGGGGTTGGGCCACCCCCTATCGGGAATTATAATTATCAATTCCACCCCAATTACTTCAAGTCGATCCTTTTCACTTCCAATATACTTTGTCTCCCGGGGTTTATACAAGGTGATTCATAAAGCCTCATGCTTATTAATTTAATTCAAATGTTTTGTCTTTGTAAAGTAAAAGTTTATATTAAGTTTCACAACCTTCGTGTATAAAGTTATTAAGGTTCATTATTCAGACGTAATTATTGATCGACAAGCTTTAGTCAGCAACTCCGTCCACGTGACGTTTGTATATCATTTTTTAGCAGCAAAAGCTGAAATAAATATGTTTTTGTAAAATACGACACTGGTTTTTTGTCGGCTGTACGTGTACCTACATACATCACGAGTATAAGATTACGTTATGTTAAGAAATGAGCACTAATGGATGCATGGAGGAGAAGTCCTGTCGAAAGTTTTTTGTTGCTTTACGCGAGGGGAATTTGTTTCAAATTGTATACTTGGATGGATTAGGATTATGCAATGAAACTGTAAAATCAAAGCATGCAACGTTATTTTTCTTAAATCAAATTTAAAACTTTTATAACCAATAAGATAAAGTAGTTGTATTAATAACTCTTTCACTCGTAGATATGTTATAAAATTAACGATAAATTTAGTATCCTTCTACAGTAACAAAACTTGTTCTATAACGCAACTTATTTATCACTTCACATAAATATTCATAAAATGTATAAAGCCAGAATACCGTTGAAAATTTCATCACGAAAATTCCAGCGTAATATGCTTTTGCGGTATATAACCGTCCCTAAAAGGTGTCCAATAATTATTCCATTGGCATTAGGGCTACCCACAAAAGTGGGATAACTTTGCGTCCCCCTGTAGGTAATATGTCAGACGTTTGAGGACGTCGAGCACTCCTGGAGGAACCCTCCGGTCCTTGACAGCCCTAGCCAGTAATCCGTTAAAACCGAAGGGTCACTTTTCAATTACGGAGTCTACATAAAACCTAGTCGAGCGAAATTTTACTTTTTTTCATTTCGCAGGGTCTACACGTAGGTACGGTTTCCGGCCGGGTTGGGTATTGAGATTTTTTCCTTAGCATGAAAGGAATGTGCTTGGACTGTTTTAGTACAAGGTACAGGCCGTTTCACGAGCGCTGGCCCGACTGCAATATACGGAATTGTGTCAATCTAATGCGGGATCGTTTTGTTTGGTGTTTTTTTTTTTTTAATGATTTGATGTTCATGTTTCCTAAGATCCGTGGTTTTTCGTTCACTCATTTTATAAAATAGCGCAATATGAGTAGGCCTAGCCAAGATGCAAAGACTGCCCTGCCCACGTTTCTGTTTTCTACCGATTTGATTTTCGATTTTCTAAAAGCGCTAACTTAGCGATGTGCATCTAGACGAGGCTCCTGTATTTAGAGAAAATTTTCTTAGAAATTTTACTACAAATCTGAAAAATTGTTTATACGGAATACACACGTACACAGGCATTTATCGAACAGTGTTGTAAAACTAAATGACATGTGAACAAATACGGCGGTGTGGGGCTTCGTAGTTTTTTTTTGTACATGTCTTTTATGAAAGGTTATCGTACAGTCAGGTAATTTTTTAAAACTCGTTTTATAATTTGACGAACGAATGAGTAACCGGCGAGTTTAAGTGTCCCTTCAGAGCATAGAACAATATTTGAGGGCGTGCGTTCTCAATTAGGTGGTTTAAAGTCGCCCGTACAACTTCAATCGACTGATCGACAAGAAACCGTTTTAAAAAAATATCACTTCAGGCAAATACAACATAATATGCATTTCAAAATAATGGGATTTTTTCTTATAGACTTTACCATTAAAAAAATATGTACTTTCTAATTTCATAATAAAAAAGTAGGTAGATATGCTCAGAGTTTGTCGCTCACTGTGACATTCAAAAATGTCAAATAGTGATATGTGTCTATTATGAAACGGTTACCATGGAACATGGTTTCGAACGACAAATGAAAAGTAAAGTTGAAACACAACGTTAGGCAGACATTTCTCATTGTAATTATAGCTCAAACCTATAGCCAAAAAGGATTATTCCTAGTAATTATCGTACAGCATTAACAATTACATTATTAAATTTTCCACCTAATTAATTATTTAATGACAAAGGCGCGATAATTGGATTAATTAATCTCGTACCTAAGTTGCCCAAAGATTATGTCAGACTAGTTTAATTCCTTACCGAAAATCAATCATTTAAGTAATTTTAAGCGTTTAATTAATAGTTTCATATGTTATTCTGAGGTAGCAAACAGTGTTTGTAATATGTTTATTTATCACCTGCATAATAAAGTATTAATTTCATCGAGAGAGCTTATAGTGAATTTTCGATCAAGATCCTATTATAAGCCTGCAGGTTTCATTTTTGAAGTTAATTATGAATATTTCCTTAGATATATTGATTTTGAGTAATAGCAAAGCAATTTCATAGTAATTATGTCAATACATAATTACTATGAAATTGCTAAGCAACAATTGCCTGCTGGCACAATTGCCTGTCTATTTACTTTTGTTATACCTGGTTGGCTTGGTTTATTATTTTTACTTACTAAGGATTTTGATATGGTCTCTATTGATAAAATTTATAAATACTGTGTATTATATGGTTTGTTAATGTGGTTGTTTGGTAGACGTGCAAAGAGGAGTAGATAAATATATAAACGAATAAAGACTTAACTGTACCAATAAGCTCCATTTAAAAGATGTTAAAATTAAAAAAAAAAAAACAAAAATTAATCAAAATAACATTTTAAGGGATTTCTTCCATCTTTGGACATTTGAGAAATAGTATATCTAAAATAAACTAATAAATAAGCTTATCAACACATTTTCAATGCCCTAGCAATTACACAAAAAGGAAACAAGATATACTTTTTAACCTTAACCAGTATTTTAAAGCTTATAAATTTAACAAAAGAAATAGATTGTTTTAAAATGCAGCTGTATTTTAAACTTTATGAACCGAAAATATGTTGCCGCTACATTGTTTAGTGTCCGGTTGCTAGTAACTTTTAGCGAGTTTCTGAGATCCCCGTTAGTTTTAAGTGAAGGCAAGACCCATGCTACTAAGAACAAAGGTTTTAAACCATTTTCAACACGGTGAGCATTAAAAAACTCGTCTAAATTATATTTTTTGAAAGGGTTACCGTTTTAAACAAAGATTGTGTGACGTGTATTTGTTACTCCTTCACGCTGCAACAGATAAACGGATTCTGATGAAAATTTAAATGGAGATAGCTTATGCCTTGGATTAATACATGGGCTACCGCAAAAATAATAAGTTCTTGAGGGTATAACGATAATTAAAATCTACGCGAACAAAGTCGCAAGCTGAAATAAAAGGGTATCTGTTTCACTTATGTTTTAGCCTATCTTGCTTCCATAATGTAATTTCCATTTGATTATTGACATTGTGGCAGCTCTTCCTTCCAATAGAATAAGCACTATTTTATAACACAATGATAATGACATAATGGAATGAGAAAGTCATAACTCATAAACTTAATCAATTTGCTGCAGTTTATTTGTTAGTAAGTATATTAAATCAAGATGTGTCAATACAATGTGGAAAAAGAATAAAAGAAAAAAATATTCAATGCACACAGATGAAAAATAATAGAAAAATATAAATTACTATTACTTTAAATTAGTATTACTTTAACTACCTATTAATATTTCATATTAAAAATACCGTCTTTATTTTGTTTGAAATTTCGCATTTCATTTTATTTGTTGTTATCCGCCAACTACGGGCGGCACTTTCATTCCTGTTTTCGACATTTGCGAATGTTGTGTTCCCCAGGGATTGTCTGAACTTTCGCGCTGATGCCTTTTTGCAATATCCAACCGCCTTTGTTATAATACCGAGAATTTAAAGTTCCTGCAATTGTTTCGATATTCGTCATCGAAAACACTGAGCTTTTGAGGATTAATGAACGACGTTGTTCGGATTTATATTAATTGCGAATTATTTTTACCGCAGGGTTAAATAAAATTGTGTTTTTCGACTACCTTTCGATGTTGGTTGATGAAGTTGCTTTATGTATTTACTTAACAAATGGAATGCTTAATTGCTCTTTACATGGGAATGCTTTTGAATAACTAACCTCGTAGTTCAATAATGCTTTTAATTAGTATATATATATACATCCATAACCCTTTATTATCGCTACAGCGGTAGAGTACCATGTTAAAAGTAAAATTTGGAGGCTAACTGTTCTTAAACGCTTTTAAAAATTCTACTATTTTGTCCTAAGGCTCTTTTTCCCAGTATACTGCCATTTTGAATCTATCACGTGAATCAGTATCTCTAATACAATAGTTATCACATCTGACAAAAGGAACTTATTTTGATAGCCTATATCAATGAACTGTCTTTGCAATAGGCATGCTGCCTTTAGCATGCCTATATTGCACTTTATGAACCTACATGTGAAAATATAATAAAAATGAATGAATTTTTTAAACCCCATATATGAACGTCATAGGTACTTAAAATAGTACATGTATCACGCGTTAAGGTCCGGGCCGCACGCACATCGAATTCAGATCAACCAACCGCACCCTCCCTTGATGGAATTTTGATGTCGCCCCGGCGGTCGGTTCATGCGCATTTTATTGATTTTATCTTCTGTATTCGATAAATTAATAAATAATGAGCTTTAAGTGTCTTGCAGACTTTATTGATCGTGGCTAAAGGAAGTTTTGTGCCTAAACTTAGTACGCAGACGCGGAAATTGCTAAAGTTTTAGCTATGTGACTTTACCAGTAAAAATATTTGCAATCTACGAAGTTTGTTCATTGAGTTTAGGAATTTAATTTCAGTATTGTTATACACAACACATTTCTTTGTGTTCTGAAAAAATATTTCTTTTTATTTGTGAGGAACCAGGGGGTATCATGAATATCATGATATAGCTGTAGTTCAATTTACAGCGAGAGAAAAGGACATAGCTATGTAACTGCTATAGCTCTGTCCTTTCCGCTAGCTATAAAATGAAATGCATAGCCATATTATGATTACCCCCCAGTTAATACAATTGAACCCGTACATTGTCTGATAGGTAAAAAAAAACTGTAGTATAAAGAATGGTCTGATTAGTATAAAATACAAAATTATTTACATTTTTAACTGCAGAATGTGGTTACAGAATTATCCAGAAGCCTTTTTAGAGTTCTTGGTATTTCTGTAGCTCTGCCTATTTCACTCTAGGAATGAAGGCGTGATGTTATGTATGTATGTATATACTAACTATTGTGAAGAAGTATCAACTAACCCACACAAACTCGTTCTCGCTCGCTCCGGTACTAAACTGATCTTATGCATCCTTTAAACTTGTTTAGGCTCACTCCTCATAAAAACCGAGTACCTATAAAGCAAGTGCATTGTTTCAATAAGCGTGTCTAACACACCTAATAAAACAGCATCGTCTGATGCGCTGAAAGCTCTCGGTGTGGTCCATCTGCACCCGCTGAGCTCGCACCTAATTACTAAACAGCTTAATGGATGGAACGGCCTCATTAGAACGGAGTGGAGCATTTAGAAGACATTCTGTCACCGTTTGCACTTCGGTGTGAGTTCAGTTGATGCATTTATTGGGAGTCGTATTGATTGCGGTTGAGTAGATCGGATGGGGTCTGAGCCGTTTTAGGAGAATAGACAACCCGTTGGCCATAGTTTAAACGGTTGAAATTTCACAATATCTTAACCGTTTTCATGAATAAGGGCCTTGTTTAGGGTCCATCCACCATGGTCACCATGTTAACTTGTCGCCAAACAGCAATATTCGCATTTTTATGTTCCGGTGCGGGTGAAAGATAACCGGCGAAATGACTAGCACCGAGGCGACGCATCTACATTCGCATTTTTATCGTAAGATTGCAATGTTAAGACTGTAAATGTCTATGAGTTTTAGTCCACTAACCATCAGGTGGCCTAAAAAAATTTGAATCAAACGTGAATAAAACCGAATCGATATGGGGCAAGACGCAGTTACAGAAATGGATGCATAGATGAATTGTAATAAAAGCTGCTTTCGTTTACAAAAAACCGCATTCTAATCGGTTCACCCATTTAAGAGATACGGTGCCACAGACAGACACACACACACACACACACTTACACGTCAAACTTATAACACCCCTCTTTTTGCGTCGGGGGTTAAAAATAGAGATGATCCGACGATTGTAGGATACTTCACGACCGATTTAGTAAGAATAACATACAGAATGAACTAAAGTTATTTAGTTTGATAATTCACTACATAACAAAAAAAACTTCATGTATTTTTTATAATTAGGCAGTTATATCTATATTGAGTGGTTGAATTTTGTTTTGTTTTGATCCTTGAATGAGACACGATGTAAAAATATGTTAATCCTGCTTCAAAGAAGCCTTAACCCGTTTAATAAAAACGTGAAATTGAAAACAAACTTGGCCCCGGTTATCAATTTTGTCAGCCATTTTGTTTGGTCTCCAACACAAACTCAATTTCTCTTTAATATAACTCTTCAAAACGAGAAAACCAATAACGACGATACAAATTTTGTCCCAAAGAACAATATTAGGTGGGCACAAAACTTTGATTCAGAAATTGAAATTTATTTCGTATCCCCGATTTGAATTTTCTTAACGAAGCTAAACAAATACAATCAGAAGACGAGAAAGGGATATTAATTTGGGCCCCATTGGGTAGCATTTGGGAGGCATTTAATTTGCTTTCTTACTTTTGTCAAGAATATGACAACACGATTTCGAAATCAACAAAAGTTCTCGATTTTAAGTTGCCGAATATAACAATATTACGCTTTTCGTCTGATGATGATAACAGTGTTGGACATTTTATTATAAAACCATTTGTTTGGTTCAAAAAGGAATGATTAGTGGTAAAACTTTTCTTTTATACCAAATAAGGGCATAACCGTGTGGTTGCCGGGTTAGTATACTGCCAATCCGTGTCTTCCCGTGGATGTCGTAAGGGGTGACTAAGGGAATAAGGCGATGGTCTTGCAAGTCATGCAACCTGTCACTAATACACTGGTAAACATATTAGCCTGATTGTGCAAAATGTGATTACAGAATTATCAACAAGTTTAGAATTGTTGGTATTCTGTAGCCTTGCCTACTCTGAAGGTGTGACATTATGTATCACTACATAGTATAAAACAAAGTCGCTTTCTCTGTCCCTATGTCCTTTTGTATGCTTAAATCTTTAAAACTACGCAACGTATTTTGATGCGGTTTTTTTTAATAGATAGGGTGATTCAAGAGAAAGGTTTATATCGCCGGGTCAAAGGCAAAACTGACTATTTCGTCCAAAAAAGTCACTATACGTTTTGGAGAAAACCCGTTTGGAAAGTTTGGAATTGAAATTAGGACCTTATTAATGATAAAATCTCAGTCATGTGATCAACAGATTATATTATTATTATCTATGTATCAAATAATTACATCAACTATGCAATTGATAACCATCACTAGAACAAAAAAATTGAAATAAAAACATTAACTCCATCTTTTAGTGGTTTTTGCCTCTATATTACAAAACAAGCATTATCTGCAAAAGTATTTGTTATATTTGAAAGAGATTAAATAAATATGTTTGTTTTAAAATATGCTGCCAATTTGACTTACAGGGCTGTTTCAAAAAGCATCTGTTCTTATCTTTTTTTTTTTTTAATTAAAAAATAGTTGGTTCTGCCATTATATTTAAATATACTATGAATTTAAATATTGAAAGCAAAACTGTAATAACCTTATGAAATAACTGGATTGTATTACCTAATAAGTTAACGTGACGGTTGCGTAATTGTAACAGACATTATGACATGAGTGAGGTTTGACGACACGCTAGCCTAGTTGGGAGTGACCCTGCCTTCGAAGCTAGGGGTCCTGGGTTCAAATCCCGGTAAGGGCAGATATTTGTGTGATGAGCACGAGTATTTGTTCCTGAGTCTTGGATGTTTTCTATGTATTTAAGAATATATTTCTCTATATAAGTAAGTTTATCGTTGTCTAGTACCCATAGTACAAGCCTAGAGCTTAGTTTGGGACTAGGTCAATTTGTGTGACATTGTTCTGTGATTATTTACTTATTTATTTTATTTTGTACCGTAAGGCGAGTTTCATAATAGATTACACGAGTGTTGTAATGATAATTACGCAGAGTCGCGTACAATACTTTATCTACACACATTATTAGAAGTACTCTAAGATGGGTTCAGAAGCCAAAAGGAAAATGACCAGGATTAGCTATGATAGTAGGTGACAGCGATGACAGCTGTAACGTAATGAAATTACGCTATCGAATACTGTAATGTAATGAGTTTGAAATTTGGAACATCTTAAAAAATTAATAGCTGTCATCGCTGTCACCTACTACCACAGGTAATGCTAATCATTGCCTACGGATTTTAAACGCGTAATAGAGAACTTTCGATATGTGTGTAGATAAAATCGTTTATTATTTCCTGTCTGTATAACAAAAAAAATTAACGAAAACAAGAGAAACTAACAGATATCAAGAGGTAGCAGTTTTAATTATTTTAAATGAACACAAATTACACGTATCTTAAAAAGAAATATTAATTAGACAAATTAATAAAATGTTACAAATGGGATCTCGTTAATCAGAACACTAATATTTCAATCAGTATCGGTGCCAGGTTCTTCTGAGTCGTCAGAAACCGTAACATCAGGCAATCTATCTACTTTTTTACCATCAGCTGCCAAACTTTGAAACCAGCCACGATATTCATCGGGAATGACTCCTTTTTCACAAAGTTTTCGTTTTGTAGAAATGGTACTGCTTTGAGTTAGATCTCTTTGTATTTCGTTTTCTACCAAGGACAGTTGTAGTTTTGATCGGGTTTACATCTACCAACTGTAAAATCATATTTTTTTTGCAGTATAGCTTTGTTGAGCCCATTATTTCCTACGAATTCTATCGCGGTCAGTTTCACTAAAGTTCACGGAGCATTTGAATTTACATCTTGAGCAGTCTACAGTCTTTGGCACCTTGGCCGGCCTGCATGTATTTTGAGTTATGTAAGGAAGGCCATCAGCTCTCCTTTTTTTTGCCACGTTTCTCTTCCAAGTCTTGGGCTCTGGTACACGCCAGCGACTTTTGGGTTTGATTATTTTCCAAGCTCGCTGAAAGATTTCGCTTACAGCGGTAGTGGCAACCGTTACGGAATCCATCTGTTGTATTTTATTACTAACTAGCGACCCGCCCTCGCTTCGCTCCGGGTTAAAGTATTATACTTACTTATAAACCTTCCTCTTGAATCACTCTATCTATTAAAAAAAACGGTATCAAAATCCGTTGGTAGTTTTAAAGATCTAAGCATACATAGGGACAGACAGCGGCAAGCGACTTTGTTTTATACTATGTAGTGATGACAATCCAGCTATTATCAAATATTTCTTTTAACGTCAGTGTGGTAATAAAAGATGCATCAGCGAAGCTTTCCGATTCTAGCACGTGAGGATCGTCAAAATTGTCACTATAAGGCTCGTCAAAAGGTTCAATATAAGGCTCATCAAAATTTTCATTAAATGCTGATGTAACGGGCCCTCTTAAGTCTTCTAATGTTATAAGGTCTTCCAAAAAATCTATATTTTCTGTACTTCTGAACTCACACGTGCCATTTTCGCCTTCTACATCTTTGTCTTTGTTCTCTTCCTCAGGCCTTTCTCGTTGCATAATAAAGACATCATTTTCATTCTCCAATACAATTTATTATATCCACCTGAAAATAAAAAAAGCATTAAGTAAGTTTTTTTTAATTAAAATGTTCATAGACCAATTTAGGTACAATACCCTAATGCAGAATCTACTCATAACATAGAAGAATTTATCATTAACTGCCGCACTCAGAGAAGTCAGTTATATTTAATGCTTGATTAAAGTGCTGCTGTCACTTTCTTTGCTATAGCAATAGAATAAGACACCACTAAACAAGCATTAAATTTAGTTCACGTCTCTGATAGCGGCAGTTAAAAACTTTTATATTTAACTAGCTTCTACGCGCGACTTCGTCCGCGTAGATTTCGATGATCGATATTCCCTCGGGACCGTTTACATTTTTCGTTATAAAAAGTAGCCTATGTGTCAATCCAGTGTATAAGCTATCTTCATTCCAAACTTCATCCAAATCCGTCCAGCCGTTGCAGCGCGAAGAAGTAACAAACATACACACACACATAAACTTTCGCATTCAGAATCAGAATCAGAATAATCTTTATTCAAGTAGGTTTACAAATAATAAACTCTTTTGAAACGTCATAGTAGCGACTTAGCCTAAATTGACTGCAGGTTCAAATCGCGACCGATCAGAGAAGAACCTGTAAGAAACTCTGTCGGATGTCTTTTTTTTTTTTCGACGTTCGCAACCTTTTGTCGTAAGGACTAAACATTTTATTACAAGCAATTCAGTCCCAAGCATTGTTATCATTAATATAGTCTTTAATACTATAATATGCTTTAGAAATTAGTTTACGCTTAACGTAACTCTTAAATTTATTTACTGATAGTTCAGTAACATTACTTGGGAGCTTATTATAGAACCTAATACAATTACCCATAAAAGAGTTTTTTATTTTATGGAGCCGCGTGAAGGGCACTGCGAGCTTATATTTATTTCTGGTATTAACATTATGTATGTCACAGTTCTTTCTAAATTTAGCGATGTTTTTATGAACATAAATAATGTTTTCATAAATGTATTGACTGTGCATGGTCAATATATTAATTTCTTTAAACTTATCTCTAAGCGAGTCTCTCTGGCCCATCTTGTAGACAGCACGAATAGCCCTCTTCTGCAGAACAAAGATGCTATTTACATCAGCAGCACTACCCCACAGTAAAATACCATATGACATAATACTATGGAAGTAACTAAAATAAACTAATCGAGCGGTATCTAAGTCTATTAATTGCCGAATCTTATTAACTGCAAAAACTGCTGAACTGAGTCTACCCGCCAATCCAGCAAGATGAGGACCCCATTGGAGCTTGGAGTCTAACGTTATACCAAGAAACACTGTATCATTAACTAGGTCTAGTTTGTCATTTTTAATAGTTACAGTAGTTTGACTATTTTTCACATTAGTAGTCATGAACTTTATACATTTCGTCTTTTTTTCATTCAGTAATAAATTATTAACACTAAACCAATCGACTACTTTTGATATAGCATTGTTTACATTGACATTAAACTGCTGTTGTCGTTTAACTTTGAACACAAGTGACGTATCATCAGCAAACAATACTATATCATGGTTGTCCTTTATAAGGTAAGGTAAGTCATTTATTTAGATGAGGAATAAAAATGGACCCAATATTGAGCCCTGTGGTACGCCCATTGAGACCAATGACCCAGGTGATCGTACTCCATTCACGTCTACCCTTTGTATTCTCCCGTATAAGTACGTTTTTATTAAGTTTAGCGCAGTACCTCTAACTCCATAGTGGTGTAGTTTCCTGATCAATGTGTCATGGTTAACGCAATCGAAGGCCTTGGACAAATCACAAAAAATACCTAAAGCATCCTGTGACCCTTCCCAGGCATTAAAAATGTTTTTAATCAACTCAACACCAGCTTCGGTTGTCGAGCGACCCCGAGTAAAACCAAATTGTTTATTGTGTAATAAATTATTATACCGAAAATGTTCCGCTAACTGTGACAAAATCAAATCATTTATAATATTGTAAGTAGAATTTAGTTATAGGTTAATGCAAACTGCTGGTCTTACCTCGTTGGTTCTTAACATCAGATTGTGTAAGGAATTGATCATAGGCTTGACAGATTAACGAGTCGTCATCATCTGATTTAAAATTTTCATCTTGGATGTCTTCTGTAATAAAAAGGTTTAATAAAAAAAATATTAGGTAGGTAAATAAGTAAAGCAATCGTACTTTCCTAGAAATCTTTTCTTTCAGAACTTAAATGTTTATCATAGTTTCTAATACCTAATTTTAAGAAAGTTACTGTCTTTAATACCTAAACAACTACACTGTTTAGGTAGGTGGTAAGTACCTAACTTTGTGCCTGACAGGCGTAACAGTGTAATTGTTTCCGTAGTTACAAAGGTAGATAGATACTTACTACTTCTACAAATTTTAAGAAAATTATTGTCGTTAATACCTAAACAACTACACTGTTTAGGTAGGTGGTAAATAAGTACCTAACTTTGTGCCTAACAGGCGTAGCAGTGTATTTGTTTCCGTAATTACAAAGGTAGATAGATACTACATCATGCAAGGTACCAGAGCAGCATTTCATGGCTCACACTTTGCTTTTAAAAAGAATAGGATGACTTGTCGCGTGAATCACATTGCTGCAATTATTAACCTTATAGGTACCTACTTAAAGCGCCTGCTAATAGGACTGACTGCTCGGTCACACAATAACTTGCATTTTTATAGTCAAATCGTTTTATCTAATTGTTAATTTATTAATTAAGTAATTTGAAACTTACTTTACCACACCGCGACCGTTGTAATATAACCTCAAAACTATTTAATACTTAAAAGTACTTACTCTCTGGAGGTACCCCATGTTTTAAAGATAATAATATCTTGGTTTCTGGCTCATCACAAATTATTTTTCTTGATCACACCACACGAAACACAAAGAAAAACTTATTAAATCGTGTTATACACGTTTCTCAACCTCGCCGTTCGCCGCAAGAGTCGACTAACGGTCGGTAAGCCGAGAGGGGGGGACCGACACGCGCGGGGAAGTACCCACTTCAACAATTTAATCGGTTTTGCTTCTAAACTGTTTGCTTTGATTCCGATATACCCGATTCCAAAACCGACTATATTCACATAGTATTTTATTACTTTGAACATTTTCACTATTTCACTACAATATTCAAGATCAAAAAAATTATAAATATAAATATTTTTTTTTTCCATTACTAATTATATTTTTTTTTACATAATTATTTAGAACTAAAACCAACTAAAACAAAATTGTATTTTTTGCATATGTATTTCCAAATACTGCACACAAATTATTAGGAATTATTCGTTTTTGATTCTCGAACTATTAGATTAAAAATATTTTTCTTGAACTAGTTGCTTTTTAATTCAACCAAATAACTACATAATCGTTTTATGCATTCAATAACTCGGTAATGATAAGACCTACGACATAGTGGGTTTTACCACTAGATAGAAAATAAAATTTCGAGTCGAATGGTATATAAAAGTCAAAAACTGTAAATTTTAGCTGATAGTTGGTTTTGCCTTTAACCCGGCGATATGTATAACACTTTAATCCGGAGCGAAGCGAGGGCGGGTCGCTAGTGTATGTAAAAAGAAACAATTCAGCTGGTAAAGACATGTTTGCTTTGACACGACGGCCTAGTTGACCCTGCCTACGAAGCTATGAGTAGCAGTGCCGGTAAGGGCAGATATTTGTGTGATGAGTGCGAGTATTGTTCTTAGTCTTGGATGTTCATATGTATTTAAGTATGAGGAAACGTTGGCCTAGTTGCGAGTGACCCTGCCTCCGAAGTCAGTCCTGAGATCAAATCCCGGTAAGTGCAGATATTTGTGTGACGTGCGCGAATATGTTTCTGAGTCTTGCATGTTTTCTACGCATTTAAGTGTGTATTTCTCTATATAAGTATTTTTATCGTTGTCTAGTACCCATAGTACAAGCCTAGAGCTTAGTTTGGGACTAGGTCAATTTGTGTAAGATTGTCTCCTGATATCTATCTCCTGATAAGTAAATTTATTGTTGTCTAGTACCAAAGCCTACCTTGGGTGGGACTAGGTCAATTTGTGTGTCACTGTCCCGTGATATTATTTGTGATATTTGCCCGACAATAGTACCTATTTTAGTTCAAGTATTTTTATTTAATGCACCCCGTCACTAAAACATTAGTAAACTTCTAGGCCAGACTGTGCAAAATGTGGTTACAGAATTTATAAACAAGGTCTCTTTAGAATTGATGGTGTTTCTAAAGCTCTGGGAATGAAGGCGTGATGTTATGTATGCATTTACGTATTTCGTATTCACTTTCTGTCAAATACAAATGTCACATTACTATCTCTAATGTAACTTCATTCCCCTACCCTTTGGTGGTTACCCTATGGTAAAAGCATATTTCAAGCATACCCCATGTGTATGCTCTTTATTAATTAGTAAAAAACCTAACCAACCGGGACGACTTAGATGCATTTCGAAGCGACTGGTCAGAGATTGCTATAGAAGTACAAGGTTGGAGATCTGAGGGTGAGGCCTTTGCCTAACAGTGACACTAATCAATGCTAAAAAAATACTATTGGAAAAATGGACCCCGAACCTATCATAGAACTGTGTCTCAGTGACATTTAGTCCGACTCCTCTCACGATTTGATTTATGAGAGATGATTTTGCCAAAAGGAAGTAAACTAAAAACGAACAGTGAAAAACACACATTAAAATGATAGCATTTAAAAAACAGGTCGTCTATTCTATTCTATTTTGACGTATTGTCGTATTTTTTTTAATTTGGTCACCATCACTGACCAGTAAATAAGAGCTATCAAAGCATCAATACGAAAACAAGTCAAAATCAATAAGGTTTTACCGTCTAGAATTACAGCCCTGGGCCCCTATTCTACTGCGTTAAAACGATATCGTGTTTGACGTGTTTTAGCATCGTTTTTAACTCGGCCGCCATTATTATCAATGACATAAGAGTTATCAAAACGTTGACAATACGGAAACACGTCAAAGACGATATCGTTATTATCGTGTAGAATCCCAGCCCTGAACTCTTCTTTATAGAATAAAGGTCAAAATTGCGTACCAACTTAAACAACATTTGCCTTGAGTCAGTACTAATTTAAAATCGACCTCAAATACGAGTATGCTGAAAACTTTACGACGAGGACCGTCTGTACACAATCAATCTTTAACCTGTTAGATACTCATATTCCTGAGCACACAAGTTCTATATCAGTTCGAGTGGCATTCACGAGCCGGTACAATTGCTATTGTGCTTCAAAGCCTAGTTCGTATCAATGGTAGTGAGAAACTTCGATTGAATCATTATTACGTCGTCTGGTAAGTTTATTTGACATTAAAGGGACAGGTTACTTGACAAGCCCTTGGTTATAATTTCTATTTCAAGGAGAACTGAATATGTGAGTTGTGAGGTATTTAATATAATGATAATTGAAACCTTATTTTACTGGCCATCAGATATTGTGTTTTTTTATTGTGACGTGTATTTGTAATTTTTGATAGACTTCTGTTGTCTCTTGTGTTTGTTTCTTTAGGGTATGGGAAAATTACGAATATTCCTTTAATAATTTATATTTTTCTATTCAGTTTTATGATTTAATGTATGTTTCGCAAATATGAGTGTCCAAAAATTGGATCGCTTTAATATTGAAAAGTTACGCGGGCTTGACAATTAAATGGTATGGATATTCGATATAAATCTTCAACTTACCATGCACAAACTGCAAGATATTGTGAAAGGTGTCAAAAATGTTCCGGTACCGCTTAAAAATGACGCGTTGGCTGAAGAAACTAAAAATTATCACAAGAAGCTTACCCAATATGAAGAACGCGACGTATTACTCCAATATATCATTGGTTGTAGCGTCTTTACAGAACCTAAACGTCATACGCTCACTGCCAAATCCGTTAAGGGAATGAGGGATATACTTCAATCAGTACATGAGCAGAACAATGATAGAAGATTAGACTTGTTGTATTGCCAGCTGTTCACCTACACGAAAGATGAAGCTGATGATATCGCTACGCACGTCTCTAAGCTACAGACGTTATGGCAACAACTTACTGATGAATTAAAGGAAGAAGGATCTCTACCTCAATCATTGTTAATGAATAGGATACTGAATACTTTGCCCTCAGCATATCTTGACTTCAAGAATGCTTGGGAGACCGCGCCTAATGAGAATAGAAGTATTTCCACCCTTATGGACCGTCTGCGTCTTCATGAACAGCGTCTCTGAGACTTGGATGCCAAACCTCCATTTTTACGTCTGACATCGTTTTTCTATCAAATAAAAGAAAGAAAAAGTAAAATGCTCAAATCGCAATAAAATTGGACATATTTACAAACAATGTCTTTTACTTAAGAAACAAAAGAAACGAAATAAAGACAACGAATCCATACAGGATGAAGGTGATGCATTCCTATCTCGACTTGATGACTCAAACTCAAACTGGATAGTTGACTCAGGAGCATCTCACTACATCACATCAAGTGCCAATTGGTTCAAAAGCTGCTCATCTTTTGATAACCCAAGAGACCTGCGGTTGGGCGATGATCGAACTATGTATGCATACGGCCAAGGAATTATTGATGTTGAAATGGTAAATGGAAACGTGCTTATCTGAATAATGTTTGGTATGTACCTCAAGCTGGACAAAATTTATTCTCAGCTGGCTCAGCCTTAGCCCATGGATATGTAGAGATAGCTGACAAGGATAAACGAATCTTCAAATATAAAACCAGTCAAGTTAAATCTATCAGTATCAGAGATGGTAGTCTTTACAAACCATTGATGAGAGTATGGACTGTTAATGCTTGTGTAATCAAAGAAGGGACTAGCCTGCAAATTTGGCATGAAAGACTTTGTCATGTCAAGACTGTGATGGCTGTGTATACGGAAAGATGACCAGATTGTTACTTGGTACAAGGTAACATCGAGGCACAAAACCCGGTGATCAAATTAACGCAGAGGCCTGTGGTCCTATGTCAGAATTGTCACTTGGCGTAAAAAAATACTTCGTTGTATTCAAAGATGATTTAACAAAGTTTAGAAAAGTATATTTTTTAAAACAAAAATCCGAAGTAGCCAGTGTACTACTAAAATTTCTTGCTGAAATTAAAACAGCTTGTTATGTTGTTAAGGAGCTACTCACAGATGGCGGTAAGAATTCAACAATGCCGAAGTACATCGTAGTACTGAAGGAGTGGGTTAACACCGTCACGATGGGTCGATATTTATAAACCAAGAAGCCTACATAAAGACTATTGCAAACTCGGTGGTCATTCCTATTGACAAAAATCAAATTGCGGATAATTTGAACTACTATGACAATGACACGAGTGTCAACAACTTTCATTATAGAGAATTTGTTGGAAAATTACTATTTTTATCGGTCGTGAGTAGACCAGATTTGTTTTGCGGTAAATGTTTTATCGAAACACCCAACAAACGCCACTATGCGATCGCTAAACGAGTCTTGCGATATCTAAAGGGAACTCAATATCTTGGTATATTGTTTAAGACATTGTCAACTAAAGAAAATTCCTTCGTAGCATACAGTGGTGCAAACTATGGAGATAAGGATACGAGAAGGTCGACTTCTGGTTATGGATGTCTGACCGCAAGGGGAGCAGTGTCATGGTCTTCAAAAACAAAGAGATGTGTGACTCTTTCAACGACTGAGGCGGAGTTTGTGGCGGCCAGCCTTGCAGCCCAAACGGTTATATGGCTCAATCGTCTTTACAAGGAAGTTCGAGGAACGGAGGTTATACCCCGTACAAGTAGCGGATACGTTTACGAAAGCTCTACCAAAGGAAGGCTTTCTCACAGCACGATCTTCACTGGGTATGGTGACTAAGTCTGATCTGATGTAGGGGGAGTGTTGATACCTTATTTTACTGGCCATGTGTATTTGTAATTTGTAGTTGTTCTAGGAGTATTTGTTTCATTAATGGTGAATATTCAGTTCATTTTATTTATACTGAAAACGAATACTATAACGTTTTACTAACTACTAACTCATAAACAACCACACGTTAATTGAATAGCAAAAAGCAAGAAAAGTATTTATTTGTCTTTAAAAGTGACATAGTTTCTAATTTTTATAACCATTAAGTTACTATCGTTGAATATAGATGTGTGATTGATGTGTGATTTTTGCTAAAGTTATATACCTGAACTGGTGTGATCTCAATTTCTCTTAGCAATGTATTTGTTATTGTATACAATTTGATAAAATTTAGAGAAATAATCTAAAATGGTAATCCTGCTCGAACAATATTTCTGGAAGAATCTCTAAAACTTTTTAGAAACTTAAGTTCATGGCTTCACTGAATGCTTGGAAACAAAATACAGCAAAATGGTTCCGTGAAAGGATTTTGAACGCGGCCATTCAGCTAATAGCGATGTTTAGATCCGCTTTGCAGACGAAAATCTCACCCGAGATCACGTAACGTTTTCATAGCACTGGAAAATTCCAAATATATTACCTGCGACCGTTGTATTGTGCTGGACAGAAAGTGGACAAGAGACTTCATTTTTAGTTATATTAAGTCTTTTACACTTACCGATCTACGTGCGTTAGTATAAGGCAGAAGTACCGGTTTTGGTCATCTTAGTACATTTTTGGCCACTGTAAATTTAATTACCAAATAATAAGTACTCATGTTAAAGTAATTATTTTTATATAGAAGTTTGAAACTTGAATATACATCTATTTTTATATTTATATAAATCTATTATTTATTGTATTTATAAAATGATTCGAAAAAATATTTGGACATAAATTGGCCAAAAAAGTTTCAGAGGCCATAAACACTACCGTCCTACAATAAAATACATTGTTTTCAATTTATTGTAAAGGTATGAATTTGTTTATCAGGAGTGTATTTGACTTCATTTAAATCAAATTGATTTAAAAGGAATTCTTGCGTTATTTGACAAGTGTAAACATTATTTGAATTTTAAATATTTAGAGAATACTCAAACACAAAACTGGTAAAAAAGTTGAAATAAATTCAAAATCTTGTTATTTACACAATGTCAAGGGATAGACCTTGAAGCGATTTATTAAAGCGATAAGTTTACCTTTGTACATGCCCATTACGAAAATATTGAATTTTGTTTGCTTTCTTGTGCAAAAAATTATTAACATTGTAACATATATGTTTGTGACATACGAGTATTTTAGTTTGTTTAAAAGTCTTATTCGTATTTTAATAGCATACCTTTAATAAATAAAAACACTCGTTATTTTATAACTTTATTTTGAATTCGAAAAATATACTGAGTTACATCACAGACTTATAGGTTGAATAGGCTAATTGCTAAGAGAATGGCGAATACTCTAACCGCGATTTTTTTTTATTAACGACACGGCCTGCTAGAAAGAGAAATATCTTAAGGTTAGTTACTTTAGTTAAATAAGACAGAAGGCTAACGCCGTGTCGTACCACGATGTGAAAGGTTGGCGGAGAATAGAGAAAAAACACAAAATAAAACACGTACAGTCAGCTTCAGAGAAAAGTAACCCCTGAATAGAAGTTAACTAGCAAGAGGGTTACGTTATTCTAAAGCTGACTGTACCTACTCCATCTACAAGAGCGTAGCTCTTAAATAAATAAAACAAGGTAAATTCATAAAATGGGTGTCTATCATTTCATCGAAACACCTTTCATCGAATGTTTCATTTCATCGAATTTCATTTCATCGAACGCTATTTTCTGCTGAAACTATTATGTTTTCAGGGTATCTTAAAAATCGAACCTAACCTAACCTACATAATTAATGTTTAATATACCCTGAAAAGATTATGGTTTCAGCAGAAAATAGCGTTCGATGAAATGAAATTCGATGAAATGATACATCAAATGTAAGTGTATGTATGTATGTACGTAAACTCTTTATTGCACAAACAAAAGATAACAAAGTAAAAAACGAAACAGAAAAACAAAAGGTATGTTAAGGTACAAAGGCGAACTTATCCGTTTCAGTGAAAGTGATGAGTTACCATAATAAAATATCATGCAAATTTTCAAGGTAAGTACCAAGTTACGTCTTGACGTCCATAAAGATAAAGCCTATATCCATATGTTTCAACTGCAGTTATAGTGCCAAGTAGGCCAAACAATGCCTATTACAGGCCACCATCAGCGATATTTATGGATTCATGCAAATTATGCGAAACAAGTACTTTTCCTTCAGTCTGGGTATTTGAAAGTTTGTTCTCAGTTACTCCATTCTTATGGGCGTGGAATTTAAGCTAAACATGACGTGGTTAGCATTATAAACGTTTACGTGCTCGTTACTGTTTATTTATTGTTACTTATTGCTATATAAATGGCACAGTAAAGTCTTGTTTAAAATGGCACCGTGTGGTTGCCGGGTTACAATAGTACCACTCCATGTCTTCCCATGGATGTCGTGAGGGGCGACTAAAGGAATAAAGGCTTGTAGTACTGTTTGGCGATGGGCTTGCAATCTGTCACCAATACACTGGTAAACATCTTAGCCTGATTGTGCAAAATGTGGTTACACTGGTTACAGAATTATCAACAAGTTTAGAGTTGTTGGTATTTTGTAGCTCTGCCTACCCTACTCTGGGAAACGGCGTGACGTTATGTATGTATGTATATAAATGGCAATGCAAAGTCTTGTTGAAAATGGCTCCGGCAAAAATGTGTAAAACAAGACCATAAGTAGTACGTTTTTAATCAAATTCTAATTCTTTATGTCGAATAAATATATACTCACCCGCACTAAAAACCACCCACTCGTATTTTGTAAATCATGAACCAATGTATTTTATCCGTGTTTGAATTATCTTTCAGGGCCGATATACGAATACACGCTTAAAAAAAACCCCGGATTAAAAAAAAAAATTGACATGTGTGTAAAATTTAATATCATTTTAAGAAAATAGTTACCAGTAGGTAAACTAAGTTACTAACTAGGCTACTATAATTCCTATTAAAAATATTTAACAACAAGTCATGTCCACACGTTCGCCAGTTCCCGCAAGACGGGTGCACGTGTATCGCCACGGAATTTCCTCGTTGCATTTACCGCTGATGACGCCCCGCCATTACCTCGCGCCTCGGACATCGTCAACTTAGACTTTATATTTCGTCGCAATCTTGCAGTGACATTACTTTTCATAAGAAAACTTGTCGACACTTTTAAGGCAGATTGCAATTATCAACATGCCTTTTTTTTTTTATTTGGCTGTGACATTTTTAAATTATTTGTAGTTCGATACCGTATTTTAATACTTTAGAGTGCAGTACCTTAAATTGCTTGATAACGTCTGGCGTGCGGCTAAAATTGTTCACTTTTTATCAGACATTAATTTTAGTCATCGGTAGTTCAATTAATAAATTTATGTATGAAGCTATTGCAGCTTCAATAAATTAATCCATAAGATCAATTTTTATATTAATTGTCAATTAACTTATTTCATAACTGTACATGTCCATGAACTGTTAACCCCAGGAATATTGAGCAACGATGTTACACCCACACCGATATCTTACATAGAACCGAACCCGAAACACTTGGAACTTACTCATTCTTTTCAAACCCTGTGTTATCGAATTTACACATTTCAAAAATCCAATCGAATAGAAGTGAACGGAAAATGTCACAGTAAAATAGGACTTCATAATACAAGTGGAACGTGGGCCAGGCAATATGCTGACACCGCTCTCAGCACTTGAAACTCGATTTTCACCGTTACGACAAAATCGTGAAATAAGTAGTCCAGTTTGTTGGACCGTTTTCATTGATTCCTTTTGACAGTGTCGACGGGTTTTTATTATGAGGGTAAAAAGGGAAAATATTGTTCAGGCATTTGGTAAAATGCTACGGATTTTTTGAGCGGTTTAGGTCTTTTTTTGTACGACTCGAGTCGTAACAAGGTTGAGAGAGTAGTTTATTTGTAGTGGTAGAGCGAAGTTTCAGCTGGTTACCAGTAGCAGCATAGAAATGCTCCTGCGGAGACCAGGTAACTATTTTAAGTAAGTATGGTGTTTCCACTTTATTTAACGATAACATGATTGTACGTGGAAAATAAGAAAGAGTATGGCACGACTTTGGAAATTAAAAACCCTTTAGTTTTGAGATGGAGACGATAACCACGTGTCTTATCTGTGTGCGAAGCTTAGTAGAGCAGTATTTGCACTACGCAAGCTTAAACCAATAGTTTCTGAAAATGCACTGCTCCAAGTATATTTTGCTTATTTCCACTCCATTTTATCATATGGCACAATTCTTTGGGGTAACTCAGTAGACTCTAAACATGTTCTCACGTTGCAGAAAAGGGCTCTTCGTATACTGGCAGGTGTAAAACCGAGGCACTCGTGTAGGGAACTGTTTAAGAAATATGGAATAATGACGCACTATTCACAGTATGTTTTTGATGTAATAATGTATACTCGTCGCAACTTAAATCAATTTAAACGTGTGAACATCCCCGGCAGGGTCACCCGGCAAACGGGCCGCCTCCAGCGAGTGCCGCGGCGGTTGGCGCTGCTCGACAAAAGCCCGCGCGTAATAGGGCCCGCTTTCTATGAGCGTCTACCCGCAGACGTAAAAAACGAATCTTCAGACGCAAAGTTTGGTCGCCGACTAAAAAATCTGTTATTGACGAAATCACTATATTCTGTCAAAGAATATAGTGACGACTAGATAATATATTGTTAATTTATTATTTTTATTACTTTAATTTATATTCTGAATTGTGACATTTAAAATTTTATTGTATTTTTGACATTTTCTGACTGTAGCATTTGAGCTATCTATATATTTTTTAGTGTTTTATTTCTATTTTAAAATTGAGTACTTTTTGCTTTTGTACACTTTGACATTATTTATTTTTACATTTTTATTTTTACTTTATTTTTTTACACTGACGATCTTATTGTGAATTCATTATAACTATGCGACATGTAATAATGTAATTTCCAATACGAAATAAATGACTACCTACCTACCTAAGACAGGGTCTCTTTCAGTTGCTGCTTATTGTCCACCCTGTCTTATTTTTTTCTGCTTATCTTTATACAGGGTGTTAGGTAATGAGTGGATAATCCTTGAACTACGGATAGAGGGCACTTAAGACGTTATGAAAAAGCTAAAATAGGTCTAGTAAAAGTCGCACGGTTTTGCAGATACCTACTACCTGAAACACAAACGCGGGGATTTCTTAGTATGGAAAAAGTAACTTAGTGAGTTTACTCAAAAAGTTGTCATGAAAAAAACTTGGCATGTAGCTTTAAAAACTTCCTTAGTTCATAGCGATTCTAACCATGCAAGAAAAAAGTGAAAAAAATATGAATTAATACATGAAATTAAGGGTTTTTCGTAACATGGACATAAGGAAAAATGACAAAAAATCCGATTAAAAGTACAAATATCTCGAAAACCGTGTGACTTTTACTGGACCTATTTTAGCTTTTACATAACGTCCTAAGTGCCCTCTATCCGTAGTTCAAGGATTATCCACTCATTACCTAACACCCTGTATATTGATAATGCACCATTGAAAAACTCATTAAAAATAATCACATCAATTATTCAGTAAATGGAACACATGGCTGTTTTCTCGATTTGAATCTACTAGCGCTTTGGAGAAGAATAGTAGTGGGCTTTAAAAAGTTGTATTCTAGGATCGCTAATGACTTTAAATGACATAAGCGCCCGACGCTACCGGCCAACAGCGGAACCTATATTTATTTTTATTTTGGAAAGCCTAAGGCTTCGAACGGATGCATGCGCAGGTCATTGCCCGTGGTCCGCCTAATTAGTTCACCTCTGTGGATTGCGGAGACTAAACTGATTAAAACCTATAGGTAGGTGTTATGTTAGTTCTTCAGGGGGCCCGAAGGGCCAAAATACCTCAGAAATAGGAGCTCCGCGATAGCGGAGCTCCGTCGACTCGGTTGAAATGTCCAGGTGGACCACGGACAATGCCGGCATGCGCGTGACTGCGTTGTATACTTGACACATTGTATGAGGATTCATACTATACAACGCAGTGGAACGCGAACGCGCACGTGTGGCTCAGCCTTTAACGTTCGCAATACAATACATGTTTCCTGCGCTCGCTGATGAACTAAAAAGAAGAATCTTAGAGAGACACTGAATATGATTCTCTTGAAACCTTCCATGTCCATTAATTCTTTCAAAGACATTTCGTTCTTGGTTTGTTATTAGCATGCTTGGTATCACGCTGCTCATAGGTAAGTTTTAGACAGTCTGTCACGTCAACTTATCGGTCATAATTTTGCACAACTGATCATTGGACATCTAAATAGAGGACACGGGTATATGTTTCGATATGCCTGCGATCGATTAACGTTGGGAGGCTTGACGCGTGCGGCTACGTGCTCATGATAATAACGTATATCCGAAATGATGGACCGTGTCTTGGGACTGTCTTCGGCCGTTGGGAATGGCGCCGTGAGATGACCAAGCAACGTGTATTGGTGTTTTTGGAGAATTAATAAAGGCAGCATTTATTATGTGCACGTATAGATGCATTCATTGCTTAGTTTATTCAGTATTTTAGTACTAAATGTTTCATAACAGACATTATAATTTGTCTGTGTGTTAGGTTAACAAATATTGGGGTTCAACGTAGTATTTGTGTATTGTGCTATGCTGTACAAATAAATATGCTCAATATCTTGATATTATCTTGACAAAAATAAATAAATACGTATCTAATTAATAAACATACATAATGAGAATTTAAACACTACCTTTTCTTATCACATGTTTACATAACGTTTAGTATTAATCTGGTAATGCGCAATTCTCAGATCCTTATTATTCTGTTGTGAGATAGATATTGTAATATTATTCTATTTAGTACCAATTTCACCATTCGATGTTAAATTTAATCAATGTTAATCGACTGTTACTTCAAACATTTTGACAACTGTTAACGCTCTGATCGTCTGTTAAGTGGTTAACATCGTATGGTGAAATTGCCACTTAATTGTTTAAACCACTGTTACCACTCTTGGATTTTTTACGAGGTTTAATTAGCATAAAAGCCTTCTTAGAAACGCTAATACTCGTAGATTAAATACATTACACCGACATGTAATAGAACCCGAAAGTAAAATAAAATTACTGTAAAATTTTTATATTTACTGTACTGTGAAGGTTTAATATTATGTTTTGTTCACGAAAATGTGCTATTCATTATATTTTACTTAAACGCACAAAAAAAAAAGTTTTTTGGTCACAACCAAATAGACGCCTTTGTAAATCATAATATATCTTTTGAGATACTCGTACAATATTATTCGTTTTTCTTCGTATTTGTGTCCTCAGTTATTTCTCTTACAAGGTTGTCTGGAAGAGATCGCTATTTAGCGGTAAGACCGCCTGTTGTATACCTATGATTTAAATGTACTGTTCCATGTTCTGCTTTAATTTTTTTTTTTTAATTTTTGGTGTTCAATAAAGAGTATTTGTATTGTATTGTATTGTAATATTTTACTGTTTTAGTCCACGGGTACGAGATTAAGCACAACACAATTACAATGTAATTTATCATTAAATTTCCTTTTTGAAACAGTGACATTAACTTGTCATTTCTAACGCATCACTCCAATACAGTCAAAATTAACAGGACAAAATTTACAGCAATTCGTGAGCAAGAATCCGATATTCTCATTTAAGAGTTAGCTTTGAACAAAGGCTTGTCTACGCGATGGCATTTGAAGCAGTACGTATCCCAATGGAGAACGAGGCGCTCTATCTACAGTCGGATACAGTAGGTAAAATGATACAAAGGCTGTAATAAAAGTACATTCGTCATCGTACACGGCTTGTTGAAAACTTCGTGTGAAGTGTCTTTCAGTGTATACACAGTTATGTATTTCAAATAGTAAGTAATTGTAATTACTTACGGGTTTCTAAATTATTTGCAAAAAACTTAAGGCATGGTTTTCTTTTAATTACATGTTTATTATCCAGAATATCTATCTTAACATTATAGGAGAGTTAGCGGATTTTATAAGTTTGTTTATAGGAATGAACCAAAAATGAAGGATTATTATGTTTCAGATCAAGATGAGCTATATAATTTAACTTGGCCAAAGTTGGGACAGGCTGCTCGTGATTGGAATTTTGTGAGATGTATTTAGCAGTAAAGCAATATATTAGACTTGAGATTTCAATGAGTGTTTTGACGTAAAATGAGTGAGTGCACGGAAACCAGGTTACCGTTTAATTTTGAAGTTTTATTGATCTATAAGTTCAGTCCTGCTGTAGTTGAATTATTTGCAAATGGCATAGAGCACGTCCGTGATTCTGAACAAAAGCATAAACCCACGGAGACTTCCTTGGATATTCATTATTCACTTCCCGGGCTTGCCACATTTCCTTGTCTTCAACATACGTACAAACTAGACAGATATTTTTCTTTTAAAAAGACAAAAAAATCGTAATTTTTGTAAAATTTTCTGGTACATATTAGAAGTAAAAGCAAGACAGTAAAACGCAATTATTTAAAAGTCTATTAAAATGTATCTGCCGCAATGCCCGCTTTTAGAAGTAAGTACCACCTTTGAACATATTCCTGTTTCTAATACTAAGTCGATGGACTAGTCTCATATCTAGTTATTATATTTACGCAGAATTTTTTGCCCGTTCATGCCGCATGCCCCAGCTGACTCCTTGAAGCTGCAGTTACTCGCTACCGGCAGGAACGAGCTCCAGCGAAAAACATTTTATTGCTTTATTACGAGTATGCAAATAAAACCAGGCTCGCGTGGTTGCGGCGACCTGGAAAATGGAATGGCTGCCCACCGTACCTTGAAGAATGCAAATCTAGGACACAATCTCAACCATATCACGCCACTTTACGTTTCCTTTTAATAAAAGACGCAAGCTTATTTAAAGAACAATTAACTCTTAACAAAACAACCGCTCTTTCTTTATAAGTATTGTGTATAAAATCCTTTGTACAAATATAAACGGAACTCGAACTAATGACAGTGAAACACGATCTCATACACGTGAATCTCTCGTTTGAATTATTATTTCCCCCGCAGCTCTTTAATGATTGACAAGAAACGTACCAGAAACAAGTCATTACGCAAAATCGATGGCCTAAAATATCGAGGGCAACTTGTTTTCTTAGATCAAAAGAGAAAAAAATGTTTTCTCATTTTTCACGGTGGCGAATATAATTTGATTTCCGCGGAGGGATGTCGGCAGTTGATTTTAAATTTAACTTCTCTGAATTTGGGAAAGTGGAATGGTTTTTTTATGTACCTACTAGTATTAACTGTGTGTTTTCGTGGGAATATTCGCTACTTTCAAAGATACATATTGCTGTTAAGTAATCCTCAGGGTAAATTGGACCTACAGGTTTAATTAAGGTTCCTTTATTGGATTACACTGAATCTAATGCATTGAAACAGCATAAATTGGAGCTTGAAAGCTGGATTATATCGGTAGGTATCACGGACGATCCGTAAGTGCTTAGTCACTTGGAATATCACAATCACAGGCCTATTGGATCATGGCTCTGCGATCTCTGATCGGACGGCTTTGATTATTATTATCTTCATGCAATGCAAAATTCAATCTTACTTGGATATCTATTGCGTCTTCGTCAAGTAACTTAAAAGCATTACCGACAATAGTTTGCTTGGCGACATTTCCTTATACCAAACTTATTAACTATTATATAAATATCGCATTCCATATTTTTTGTTGAACAAGCTAATAAGATCAAGTACTATTACAGCGTGTAAATCTCATACGGGCATACATTTTTGTAACAGTTAAGATACACACTAACCTGTTACTTTAAAAACTTATGTAACAGTTAGTTGTTTTTAGTTGTGAGATGTATCTTAATTTTTCTTACTAGCTAATTCAGCAAGCAATGTATTACACATTGCGCCAATTAAATTAAAGCATCTATCTACGTAAACATGTTGTCATGAATTACGGTTCGCCATTTGTTTACTTCAACAAAAGTAAAAATTAAAGATCATTAATTTATTCCGTTTTAAATTAAATGAGTTATTAATCGTGGCGGTTCATTCGCCTGAGATAGTTACTTTTTTTCACATGTAGTCCTTGCACTTGGGTATAGTAAGTATAGGCATTACATTGACGACCGATGGACGCTCTAAAACTTTGTAAATTCGTTTGTAATAGGAAGGTGCCCACGTTACATTGCTCGTAAGACAAACTTTAAAAACCGGGCAAGAGCATGTCGGACCAGGCTCAGTGTAGTGTTCCGAAGCCGTTAAGAACTACAAACAAAAAACAACAAGTAATAACAAATGTTCTATTTAAAGTCACTTGGCGCGACTTAAGAAGGTATAAACACTTTAATCGCCTGTATCTCAAGAACCAATGATGTCTACTTAGTCGTGATAGTTTTCCTTTTAAATTGATTATATGCGCTTTCATTTAATATTTCATAAATGGACTCCTCAATCGAAAAACTGCTGCTGCAATATTTTTGAGATACCTATCCAACGACACCTAACACTATGAGGTAGACGAAAAATTACGATTTTATTTTACTTCTTTGTTGGCGTAACTAATATGTACCTATATTCATGCCAAATTACAGCTTTCTAGTAACAAGAGTCTCTGAGCTAGGCGGAGACGGACGGACGGACGGACATGGCGAAAGTATAAGGGTTCCTAGTTTGACTACGGAACTCTTAAAATTAACTACGCTTCAATAATAAAAGTTACTAACAAAATATATTTCTCAAATGATTTTTATGATCGTTTATTACGTCTTGGTAAATTATATACCCTTATGAAATTTAAACGCTGTATTCATGAACTTGTATATTATTTTACCAGGGAAACATAATATAAATACCATTCATAAAAATTGCCTTTCACTTATAAAACGCTCCAACAATTTAAGTCCTATATGTGAAGTACCCGTTTACATTAAACACGAGCATACCGAGTTTAAATTCCATGTAACCGCTTAGCGGTAGTCAAAATGTTGTTAACGTGGTTTAAAAAATATGTGAATCCAAAATTGGCCCTGGATTCGAGGATCCTTGGGCTTGAGGTGAGAAACGTTCCTTTTCACGCGGGCAACTTATTTATCTCCGTTCTTCACGACACCGTGCCAGTCGGTAATTCCCACACTTTATACGCCTACTTGAGAATACCTGAGGTGCGTAAATAAAATAAAACCTCGTAATGGCGTCGTTACATTTACTTATTTATTAGGGTGTTGTAAATACGGTGGATTGGCGGTACGCGATGAGGTGCTTTTATTGTCATTGTTTTTGGGCGCGAACAGGTCTCGTCTGTGAATATGAGGGGGTGCGGGACGCTTGTGCACCCCTAAGGTAGTAAATGATAAAACAATATAATATCTTTATAAAATCTACGTTAATTTGAATGCAATTTTTCGATAAGAAAGGCAGAAATGTGAAATGCTGAGCTTTCATTTATTCTTTCCTAGAAAAACTATTTCAAACACAATTGTGAATAGGTACCTAGCTTCGACGCGGTCCTAATCGTATTTAATTTTTTCGAGTTCTGTATTTTTTTTTGTTCTGTGGCATAATATGTTGGATGCATTAACCCCCCAATATAACTCGAACCACACTGGATGTAAGTACCAGGATTAAGTACTTAACTGTAGAGACCGGAAAAAGGCCGTTGCAGGAAGAGTGTGAGATCACAGTCAAGGCAACCTTGTATATATATAAAAATTTAAATATATATGACTTTAGCTGCCGCCCTTCCCGGCCGAGGTTTGTGTTTTTTTTCCAACTATGCGTGAAAATATAACACATTTGCTTATTTATATTTTAAGCACAGTACCTACCTACCTAGGTACCACAATTACCTTCGAAAAAAGAAAATTGCCGCCATCAGCATCGACATCCCTCATAATGCGATTTCAGTTCCAAATAGGATCAACATAGTATAAGGCTGAATTAAATACTCATACCATTAAATAAAATAATAAAATTAGAATTTAATAAATCATAACATTACATTACAATTATGACATTTGTTAGGCGCGTAAGTTACTTCGGCTATTTATTTTGTTTAAGAACGAAAGCGGTAAAATAATGTTAAACAATTTGATACACTTTTAAAATAATGGTTAACATTTTTATGACATTTAAAAAGTAAAATTAACGGGAATAACTTTGATGGTACGAGTGTTTGGCTGTTCAGAGTTAGTTATCCTAGTCCAAACATAATTAAAAAAAATAAAAAACACAGGATATACTTAAATTTCATTTCTTTCTGCGGCCGCTGCTATTGGTAAATATTAAGGTTTTTTTTGTTTTTTTTGTTTTTACTGCAGTAAGGTAACAGTTCCGAACATGATGGAGAAAAATATTATGATTGATTTGCCTTTTCAGAAAGTAAGATAAATTCTAACTTTTCCGACTAAGAGGTCGCTTGATTAGTTACTACATCCGTATTACCATTCGCAAGCAAACCTAAAGCAGCCACTTTGTACTTACTACAACACACACATACATAGCATCACGCCTTCATTCCCAGAATGGGGTAGGCAGAGCTACCAAAATACCAACAACTCTAAAAAGACTTGTTGATAATTCTACAATTTAACAAATAAATAAGCCTCGTCAGTATAATTTGTCCAATTGCCAAAACACAACGTACATTGAAAATCGAACGCTATTAAAATTCAAATTTAACAGTAACCTAAACGTGGTATTCAGCTTGGTGAAATTCATAACCAGCAGAATCAATTCACGTGCGGCATTCGGGGAGATGACTCCTAATGGACGTACAGCTCAGTAGCCCCGGGCCGCTTTAAGCAGATACTCTACTACCGTTGCAACCCAAAACAATTGCAATTTTAGACCCAATTTTGTATGGAAATCAGTGACCGTGGCACTGAGTTTATTAACATTAACAACGACGAACTACCGGCTAAAAGTCGTACTTTGCATACATAGTCTTCTCGCTTCTGCGGTAATAGAGCCGTATTAATCGAATGAGACCACTTCTGTATGTTCTGGTGAACCTTGATACTTCGTATTCCTGCTTCTGAAGGACGAACGAAGCTGAATTTCGATATAACTTGTGAAAAAGATGTTGCATTTTTAACCGACGTGTTTGTCACGCGCTTACTCCGTCAATTGTGGATCGATTTTGAAAATTATTATTTGTTTGATAGTTTGTATTCCCGAGGGGATCCGTGAGGAATTGAGGTAACTCCTCAAATATTATAGAAAAATATATGTGGACGACATAACAGTATTATTATGATTACTAAAAGGTATGTAATAAAATACATGATAGGTAATAGGTTAGTCCAACTGAAGTCGGCGTCTCACTATATTTTTACCACTTTTTTTTTTAAAGAAGTTATTTCTTGCTTTTTTAAGACGGTATTTAGTTTTTTAAAACATTTATTGTTGGTATACAGTCTGCAACAAATGAAGAATTGTGAGTTAGTACTGGCATACGATAGGACTACCACTAGGTCTTACCGCCGCACAATTATAAGTTCGAACAAAGAATGCCTAACGTTTTATGTATGAAGGCCTCCTTTAAATTTTAACTTTATTTTATTTTTATTATTGGCTGTTAAAACGGCGTATTAGAATGCACTTAGTAAAAATAGATGTCCTCGTACCTATCTATGTATTACGGTTCAAGGTGTACTATCGGTTCAACCAGGTTCAACTAAAGACTGGTACTTTAAGGGTAATATTCATCCTAAAAGAAGGATTTACCTGACTCTTTATGGCTGAAAAATATGATTAATTTTAAATAATAGTGAATGGGGTTCACTTTACACTAATATCATAAAAGCATAATTGGATTTGGTATCCGTTTGTCCACACTGTAACTTACATAGATCAAATCAGTCGATATATAAATAGTTTAACTCAGTGACCAACGGCCGTAGCGAAGCAGAGAGGCAGACAGCGGACAGTCCGGGCGGAATTCCATTACGCGTGCTGCCACTCTACCAGAATCTAGACTTAAATTTCATTATAAAAGCAAATACCATTACCCTGGTGTGCTACGGTTCACCAAGTTACCTCCTATGGGAGGTACATAATCAAGGCAGTTTAATTTGAACATCATACATACATATATATAACATCACGCCTTCATTCCTATAGTGGGGTAGGCAGAGCTACAGAAATACCAACAACTCCAAAGAAACTTGTTGATAATTGTGTAAACACATTTTTCATTTAATAACTGGTTGCAAGCCCATCGCCTAATATTAGAACTGCAATAAGCGTAAAATTCATTTTTTATTTGTTTAAAATTTAGTAACGACATTTAATAGCAAAGGTTACTGAAGTTTATTTCGTTGTTGTTAGATTCAAAGTCCCACTTACAAAAAGGACCCTGTTTTTACTATGTTAAGCCTCACGAGGACTGGTTGAAAACTAAGTCGTAAATGAAAACTAAGTGAGTTTCCACTAGTAATCTCTAGACTCCCGTGAGGGTCATGACACGTGTCCGAACGTGCGTGCTGTGCGAACGCTGATCGCATCCAGTCTGTAGGACGTTACGGAACAAGATGTTGATGCACGCTGCGGCGCACATCGACGCCGAGCCTCTCCGAGGCTTTTGTCTGGATGATAACGTCTGTAACCAGCCATGAGATAAAGCTCCAGCATATTTACGCATCGATAAATACAGGGGGTATTGCGTTTTAATACTAGCTTTTGCTCACGCCTTTTTTTCCTCAGGAAATTTAAGTTTTTCGGGATAAGGTAACCTCTATGTTAATCCAGAGTGTATGCTGTTGCGGCGTAAAAGAATAACAAACCTACAGACACACACACACTTTCGCATTTATAGAGGTTGATAGTAGTATAAATAACTTGTTATTTCCCGCAAATCTATGCAATTGTGTTTTTCCTGAAAAAAATATACTTCGCACAGTTAATCCAACAGTGATACTATGTAAAAAAGGAATTTATTCAAAAGTTTTGAAACAAAATAATGTCACTATTCAATTATATATTTTTGACATATATTGACACTGTTTGATTTAACGTGCGACTTGTCTCTGTACATGTCATGTTGATTGGTTGAGGCGTTGAATCGTGAAGGCAAAACCAACACACTTTTGCATTTATCATATTTTATTATTTGCTTTGTTAGGTTTCACTTTAAAATATGTTTTAATACTTTTATGTAGGACAAACAGATACATAGACATACTGCCAGAGGTATAATCAATTTCACATTATGTAATCTCTGTGAATGTGCATTACCTAACGTTTAATTGTTTGTCTGTATTTCCATATTTACTCGTAGCACTGTATCGCCCTCGAGCGTAATATTAATAACATAACACGTTACAGATTCTCTACATACAGATACAGAGGGTGTCCGGTATCAATGGTAAGAAATATTAAGGTTCATCACACTTTATTTATTTTATGATTTTAATTTAGAGATTTGGTTTGTTTTCGGTCTATTCAAATAGTAAGGGTATTTGAATTTAGATTGAGTCAATGTTGTCATTTTTAGTTTTGTATTTTCCCTTCTGTCAGTCATTTAATAATAAAGTTTTAAAAAGATGTGTATTTTGGTTAGTAAAGGTATTTCATGATTCATACATTAAAATGTTACGATATAATTTAATTTAAAACAAAATGTTATTTAAAAAAACATTTATCAATATTCAATAAACGTGCCACAATTTATTGGCTTCATAACAAAGTCTCTATATACAGGGTATTATCATTTTGCCGCGGGATATTTTTCGAGCGATTCTCGAAACAGATTATTGTAGTTATATAGCAAACTACAAAAGCTTTTTTTCGCGTTACGCTGTATTTCGTCCGACTATACTATTGTTTGTCATGTTTCCGGCAGGATATTTATGGGGTTGCACGGCCACGCTCCTCGAAACACAAACGGAAACGATTTCTACGTAAATAAGGGAAAAAACGATGGGATCAAAGTTTGCTGAGATAAAAGTGTGTTTAAGAGATTGTTTCTGACTCTGATTTGCGGTAACATGTTTTTCTTCAAGTACAAAGTGACTCCCATTACGAACAAAGGAGGAAAGTAAGAGAACAAACGCCGTGCAATTTAAACTTTTAACTAAAAATAGTTTTAATTTCATTGAGAAGTAATATTTCTTAGATTTGTAGCGTCTCTTTGTTATTGTATTACACCAACAAAAAGTACCTTCAGTTAGCAAAATATAACAGTCAATTAATGTTCAAACCTTCTCCACTTCGTTCAATAAAAATATACGTGAAACTATTTCCAGACTTAATCCGACCTCTGCAAACTGATTTTACATGTTACAATTCATGCAAATTGACACGTGTCAGACTGTAGTCGCTTGCAGCTGTGGACCATTTAATTTAGCGTATTATTTCTGTGAAAATTATAATTAATGCCAAAGTAGTACGCCAATATCATTAAATACGTTCATTTATCGCACTGGTCCATTGAATACATATACTTTATTACTTATATAAATTAACGATTAAGTACGTTTATTTTGCATTTTGCACAATTTCAGCAAGACTACTTTACAAGTTTTTGACTCTATTTGTAGGATGGTACGGTTTAAAAGTGTTAAAGGAGTTTTTGTCGACTATTTTTGTAAATCTTATTCTAGACATAGGTTACATAAAACTAAATGTATAGAAATGATTGCGTGATAAATTCAATAAGCCATTATTTTACAAATCAGAATACCCTAAAATTGTCATAGGCAAGCCAAGTACTTAAAATTACAATAATTTTTGGGCAAAACCTATGACGCCACGACAGCATAAAATAAGATGACGAGCTCTTGGCTTTTCTCCAGCGCAATGGTCAGAAAACATCCCACGAACGCGCAAAAATGTGAATGCGAGCAAGATTACTTGGCTGCCTACACAAAGTTACATCTTACGTTGACATATTAGGTATTTCTTTAACGTTCCTTTTTCTAAGACATTTTCTGTTATATTAGATGAGGATATATTATACTTAAAATATTTTAATTGGCAGTTCGCACCTAGCAGCAGTATAACTTGCTTAGTTTTCTATCGAGCAAATTAAATAAAGTACATAATAATATTTTTCTCGTTTAGCTGTTGCATTGTGACTTTCCGTAGCAAAAGATTTGCTAAATTTATACGAGTATATTAAAATAACCTTGTGATAGAAAATATTTTTACTGTAGCCCTAATTTGAGAACACCCCTTAATGTAGGTTATAATTTAATAATATGAGCGGTATCATAACTTATAGCCATCGTAAGCAATCAGTCGTCCCCTCCAAACCCTCAGTGACTTAACAAACGTCAACACAACTAAATGCAAATTCAGTATTCGCTGTATGATCTGCTTAGAAATTAATGCGGCATGAAATTACGTATTTACCTACTTATCTAGTCAGTGGGAAAATTGCTTTCTGGATCCTCTCGGTTGTCCATTTGGTGCAGACAGCGATTGGCGTTTGACAGCCAGGACGGATTCGGTAAAGATGTAAGAAATGTGCTTTTATTTTATCCGATGATTTTGGAATCCCGCGTGTATCTATAATATTGCTATATACATAAAAACATAACCAGCAAGTAAATAATTTGCGATGATGAGATGATATAGGTGATATATTGGCAAACACAATACGTTGTAACGATACAGACCATTTGGCAAAACATACTTGTGACAACGTTTTATTCAACGACGCGTTAGCCTAGTTGGTAGTGACCTGGCCTACAAAGTAAGCGGTCCTGGGTTCGATTTTCGGAAAAGGCAAATATTTGTGTGATGAGCGCAAGTATTTGTTTCTGATACTTGGATGTTTTCTATGTATTTAAGTATCAATTTCCCTATGTAAGTATGTTTATCGTTTTCAAATAGTACAAGCGTAGAGCTTAGTTTGGGACTAGGTCATTTTGTGTAAAATCGTCCCCTGAATAGAGATATTATAAAATTCTCTTAGTAATACAGTAGTATCGGCACAACTATTGATACCTTGTTCCTTTACATGTATATTAACATTAATTATTTAATATGGTTTACCATTGAATTGCCGACAAACTTTTAATCGAATATTATTTCAAAGACAACGTTTCAAGTATTTTCATTTCATCGACAACTCATTGCGTCGAGGACTCAATAGGTAGGTACTAGGTAATTTGAAACGAGGTCTTTTAATTGGTAGTTGACTTATTTCAATCAAATTCATGTCATGACTAATCATTTCGGGTTTTTTTATTTGTTTTTTTTTACTTGTAATAATATTTATTCCGCATAAAATTATTTCAATTGGTAATATTTTGCTATCAAAACTAAACGCAAGCACTCTGTGCGATTATAGCTATGTGTGTTGTGATTGACCATTGATATAATTTAATAATAGTAATGTCTCATGCTATTTGTCAACAGTTCATTTTCTTGGGGGTCGCAGTTCTAACCGAACCTAACCCACTTCTGTCAACAGTTCGTTTTCTTGGGGGTCGCAGTTCTAACCTAACCTAACCCACTTCTGTCAACAGTTCGTTTTCTTGGGGGTCGCAGTTCTAACCTAACCTACTTTGAAAGCCTCATAGGACATATAAAAATGTATTGAAGTAATACGTCGAAGAAATGAATTGCAATGTTTTGTAGCTGTACCAATTAAGATAATTTGTAACAAATCAGCGATTAACTAGTATTCGTTGATTAGTATTTCCACGTAGTAAGATAAATTTAAATAAAGTTGAAATAAAATTACGCCAAACAATATTACTAGTAGGTATTAAAGTTTCGATGAATCGTTGTCGATGAAATAATATTCGATGAAAAGGTTGTCGACAAAACAAGGGTACACCATTTAATATACTAGATTCATAGATACTAGTTATGTACCATCAGCTAAATCACTCAGTCTTGGCTCACACTCTCAAAACACAAATCGCAATGTTAAAGTACTTACTGGAATGACGTGGGCTCAATAAAGTTCTATAATTTTCTGTCCAACCATTCATTACTTCCCGGTTCGAGAGTCGTGCTCCAACACTGAAATCGGCGACAATTAATATTGGCACCTCGTCGCTGAAAGTTAAGTTGGCGACTGTCAATTTTTTCTGGGTACCGCTGAAAAATTAGCAGTCATCAAAAGTTCCGGCACAGGATCATAAATTTAGAGGGTTGGTACTTTCGTGATTCCATTCGCATTTCCCTTAGAACAGCGGGCAACGCGATAAATTATGCCCATCAATAATACGCAGCCAGTGCTGTGTCAACAACACTCTACGAGTAGGCACTATGAGTCTATTTGTAGGTATTTATTTAGGTGTTCCCCGCTCCCTGCGGTACAATAACGACGTCAAAGCTGCTGGCTTTAAACATGAGTTGGGAGATGCATAATAAACGACTTGATAGTGGCTTGGGATATCAATTGGGTTAGGTTAGGTTAGGTTAGCGGAGTATTACATGTTAATACGGAGGGAGACGCTCGTGAATAATTTTATTTACTCATTTTATGGATCATGCTCCACTTAATAGGGTTTTTACGATAGGTCGGAGTCACTTTGTTCCGTAATTACTTGACCGTTTGATGTACAGAACAGCATTTGCGACAATTAAAAACAACAAAAATTTAAGAAACCTTTTAAGTTTTTTCTTTAAAGCGTTCTGTGATTCGATTCCACATCGACTCAGGCACGGCAGAATCGTTTTATAAATTGGCATTTTCCACTATAATACCGTCCTACATTAACTGAGGAAACGACGGTTTGAAATGTCACTGTAAGTACCCCTTTCAGGGTCCAATGAAAATAACCACAAAACATTCCGAGCCCATTTCCGATTCTCGTCACACGCCGACGCCGACACGTAAAGGCTCGCCGAGGTAAAGCACTTTGACTGGAAGTTACACAGAATCCGTACCTTTATTCGGATTCGGGCTTGCTTTGAATAATGTTTGTTTGATTTGATATTTGTTGTACAATTTTTATGACTTTGACCTCAGAAAAATAAATCATTATTTTTCGAATTAAATTTTAGCTGTCGTAGAATCTGAGTGAATCGGTTCCTACTCGCATTATTAATTATATTCATGATCACACCTAATCAGTCTAATGAATAAGTATTAAATTATCGTTGATTCTTTGTGAATTTATTCTTGAGAGTCGAACTTGGAAAGGACCACTTAAGACACATTAGGACGCTCTTAACGTTGAAGATAAATTAGATAAAGTAAACGAATAATACGCTAAGGGCTGAGAAAACATTGAAAATTTTATTTAAATCACCAATATAATATTGAATGCAAGACAGCATTATTTTTTAATGTGATACATTTCAAATGATTAAGATAATAGAGAAATGAGTTTACGGAACATGAACTGAATTCTCGTAATATAATCGAATCGTAGAATCGGAGGTAAGTTGCCAACCTTTAAGGAACGAGTAGAAGCCAAATATGGGAAGGTAGCAAGTAACGAGGAAAATAAAGTCAGGGATCTGGCGGCTGCTCTTAAAAAGCGAACAAACCACAAGTGTACAAAAATTCTGATATAAAAAGAGTACAAAAAAATTCAAGACACAGGTCTTTGTCGAAATCATTTTAAAATTGACTTGACCAATCCGACCCATAAATTTTAACCAAGTTATAAGTACATCGTTACCCTGCGTAAACAATAATGTTGATACACATTGATATGTCCGGTGGTAACTGGGTTAGAATAGTGCCACTCCATGTCTTCCCGTGGATGTCATAATAGGCGACTAAGGGAATAAAGACTTTTAGTACTATTCGTTATTTAGTTCGTATTATGGGCTTGCAGGTTGCAAGCCACTGGTAAAAATCTTAGCCTGTTTGTGCAAAATGTGGTAAAAGAATTATCAATTAGTTGTTGGTAATTCTGTAGCTCTGCCTCTAGGAATAAAGGCGTGATGTTACGTATTAATTTAATTTCAGTTCCAAAATTAGTTTAGGTACAAAAACAGACATTGTTTAGCAATCTGATATCTTCAGACCCCACCAGGCCGTGAGTGGCAAACACTAAACGAAAATAACCGATAAGCTTCAATAAATTTATTGCCACGATCCCGGGTCACTTAAATTCGACGCTACCTCGCTCCCGGCTCAGCCTTATCTACAAAATATATTATTTTCCTATAACGTACATTATATAAGTTACGAAAGAATGTTATTAGATTCCTTATGATGTGCTCTTATCAAAATCCCATTAGTGGAACAGTTTTGGGGCAGAAAATATTTTTACGCAACAAATTATTGTAAAAATTTCAGCAGAATGCTAACGCACGTTATTTTCGTTAAAGGCTTTTAGATTATTTTGATCATAATTGGGCTAACAAACAATATGCTACAAAGTTTTTAGTTCCACTTAGTTGTTATCTCTCCCTTAGCGAGCTTTCGCGGTATCATAAACTCAATCACAATTTTATAAATAATGCTTTACTTATCTATATATGTATTTATGTATATTTTGTATTTATTTATTTAAGTTTATAAATGAATATATTTGTCGTATACCTATGTCGTTTGGATGTTCGGGTTTTTTTATATTCCATTTGTTATTTTAGTTTGCACCGCCTACCAATTTATTTGTTTCTTTTTAACTTCTCTTCTTTGTAAGGTCATCTGCAAGAGATCGCTTTTAGCGATAAGACCGCCTAGTGACTCACTTAGTATCATTTTATTTGTATTTTACTTTTCATGATATATTTGTATGTAGTATTCAATAAAGAATATTTGTATTGTTAAGTCAAGAATCAAGGTATAGAAGCCCGTTTCTATGTTTTTGTTTTAAATAATGTATTTCTCTATAAGTCTCTTTAATTGGTCGGTTTAACGTATGGTACCAATAGTATAAGCCTAAAGCTGAGTTTGGGACTAGTTCAATTTGTGTGAGATTGACCCTTGAAACAATCTAATGATTTAATTCGATATTTTTTCTTAACTTGATAAAAAATTCGTCATAGTACAGTCACCATGTAATAAGTTAATTAAAGCAAACAAGGTGCTGCTTAAATATATCTCAATAATAGTAGAATTAAGGAACTTTAACTTGCCTGCTTCTTCAAATATGGATGGTAATTGTAAGTACATACAAGAATCACCCTCTCACTATGTAATGTTTATTTCAATAACCTTTTTAATTTAATATCACCAGCCCTATATTAATGAATAGATATTCTTTTAGTGATCTTTAATTTAAAAACATCATCAACAAAGGAAATCAACGTGAATTTCCGCGGTTTTGTGAAAGAACTATTTAAAGGTCTTGTTCCCCGATTTCAGAATCCGCCGCATTCTATATTGGTAGATGGATCGATCCGGATACTTTGCCGTATTCTGTGTAGCGTGGAATCAATTTAAGATCTCCTGCCTCCTGCGGCGGTGGTTGGGTATTTATAAAGACGGCTTGAATTATAGCGGTTACCGAAGTGAACGTTAAGTAATTCGTGGAAGTATGGGGTTGTTTTTCAAAACGATACTTAATGGAAGTTTGAAAGAAATCAGTTATATTTTTTGGAATTTTGATTGTAGTTTGGGTATAAATGGGAAACAACCGTAAAGAGTAGTGTTCTTAATCGTATTTTTAACACAGATGGAAGTAACTCAATTAGTGAATTTTTAACAGTTTCTTTATTAATTTACTACTCGTGATACAGAAAAGTGTTTTCTTGTTTTTTATAATATTTTATACTAAGTAGCTGTTGTCCACAACTCCGTCCACATAGAAGTCGTTAATCTTCTTTAGTCGCGGTAAAAAATACCCTTTGGCCTCTTTTATGTTAAGGAGAAGGCACTTGAGCACTCAGGCCACCTGATGGAAGGTGGAATCTGAGACCCATAGACATTTGAATTCTCAAGACTATAGTCCTAAGACCTCAAATGCGTTGCCAACCCTGAGGACTACGATGGAATGCCTCTATGCTAGTAATTTCACCGCTTGTCTTATCCCCATACCGGAACACAACAATGCGAACACTGTTGCCTTTCTCGGGTCTTGAACTAATATCTCTCGAATTTCATCGAAATCGGTTCAGTGGTTTAGTCGTGAAAGTATAATAAAGCGACAAAGTTACTGTGACATTTATAATATTGATAAGAAAGAAACACTTTGCAGTTTCATGCTTTTAACAGGCAGCTTAGAAACCCTATAAAGCTTTAAGTAATTTTAAAATAGCTCCTTATATATTAAAAAGCCGTATTTTAAAAGGCAACCGGGTCATCTCACTTAAATGAAGAGCTAATTGTGGAAAGCTATTCACGAACAGGCATTTGAATTTATTTAAAATGAGAAATTGGAGCGATAATAAAGTTAGGAAAGTGGTTCATTTCAAAATGGAACTATACCGACCGTCCTGATATCATCGACGAACGATATCTCGATGTTATATTTTACTTTATAATTTCATGGCATAGCGTTTTCTTATTCTTTGTCAGCGTTATACAATTGTAGATTTTGTATTTATAATAACCTAAGTTCCCGCTGCTGTGAAGTGTATCTTAAACAGTTTTTTTACAATATCGGTACTCGTAATATTGCTAGACTAAACATTACATAAAGTGAAACATAGCTCGCATGCATGTTTTTTTTTCAAATACTGCAAAATGAACCTAAAAAATCACATGCAAAGTAATTACAGTTACAAAATTATCTTATTATTTTTCTCAGCTTAAAAACTTCATTAGATTTTTAGGATTTTCAAATTCACTCCACTAAAAATATTTGATAAGACTTTTTGCTGTAGGTACGGTTCTTAAGGAAAAAGTACAAACGTTTAAAATAAATTAGGCGGTATATTAATTACCATAAGGTTTTGTATGATTAACAGTAAATACAGTCAAAAATGTTTACTTTTTCAAAGTAAATCTGTTTCAAACAAAACTATGTTGTTGTTAAAAGTGTCCTTATGTCTTTTCTCAGGGTTCCATTACAGTTATTTTATCTCACAAAAGCGGGTGGGCTATGCTTGTAGTTGTAACATGTGTGGACACGCACATTACGTCGGCGCTTAGCGACGACAGAGGTACGCAGCACGCACTCACAGGCAACGTGCTCGTGCATCTACACGCTCAAGTACATGGTCTGCCCGCTTTTGTGAGATAAAACAACTGTTACATAATATTATACAATTTTGTTTTACAGAATCATTTTAGTGGTTTAAATATGAAAGTATAACAAACAGTAAGTCTCTGTAGTCTGCATGTAATTCGTTGAAAGATGATAAAAAACAATTCGTGATCTATTTCAACGTAAAAGGAAGATAAATAAACTGACAGAACTAAAAAGCACACACTATTAAATACATAGTTCTCTAGGCCTCATGAGTAGTAATTTAGCGTCATATTATTCTTTGAACTATCTATTACACTATTCTGTCAAATGCACAACTAGGTATAACTTGAAAAAACGTTTCGAACTATATCTAACATCTTTCAAAGATTACACCGTGTACTCGTACAACAATACGAAATTCTAATACCAAATACAGCTAAGAACACGCTGCCGCACCGTCTCCCCACGGCCAGTTCTCATAACTCATTTTGTTTGCTGTGAACGCGTGTTCGTGATAGGGAAGCATCCAAAAGATTTACTAGTTTTGGACAATAATCCTAACAACGCTGAATTGGCGTCTATTAATAAAAGCCCTTCGGAGCCGCAGAAGTTTTGTAAAGATTATCTAAGAAACTTTTAATCTTATTTAAATAAATTTAATAGCAGCAAGTCATAACAACATAGCATCACGCTTTCATTCCCAAAGTGGGGTAGGCAGAGCTGCAGATATACCAATGAAACTAAAAATACATGTTTATAATTCTGTAACCAGATTCTGCACAATCAGGGCAAGAAGTTTAATAGTGTATTAGTGACAGGTCGCAAGCCCATCGCCTAGCAGTACTACAAGCCCTTATTGCCTTAGTCGCCTCTTACGACATCCACGGGAAGACATGGAGTGGCACCATTCAAGCCGGCAATCACACGGGCAAGAGTCATCAATCATAATTTATAAAAGGCAGGTAGTTTTTGCACAGTCAATCAATTTCATTCCTAGGCCACTATGGACTATGTCAATTGGACGTTGTAAAGCAGTAATTAATAAAGTATATATAAGTTTTGGTTGATAACCTCACTTTGACATAGTCCATAGTGGCCTAGGAATTGAATTGGTTGACTGTACGTGGATGAAAAACGTAACTACTCAGATATAGGAGCTGCACTATAGCATTGAAAGATCTAACGAAATCATGAGTTATTCATTGGTGAAGATAAAAATGTTGTAACCTCAAGAAAAACTCAAAACTTAGGAGTTGAATTTTAAAATCTGGTTCATTCGTAGTTCTATTTTCACTTAGCCTAATTTTACTTTTCTATTATTCATTTTTCATTCGTTGTTGTGAGAATCTCTATTACAAATAACTAAACAAATGGCAGTGGCAAAAAACAATTTCTAAAATACATATTTCAAATAACATCTCATTAAGAAAGCTTGCGAACATGAAACAAATTTAATTATGCAACATACGAGTATGGATGTAGATGCGCTTAAACGAGGGTTTTGTAAATTAACATCCAGTCGAAGACCCATCAACTAAAAGGCTAATTTACAAGACAAGTGCACTAACTATCCACCCTAAGATTCATGGAGCATTAGCAGCATAGACAAGTGAATGCCATTTATTACCCTCCTTGCAAAATATTTCTCAGTTGAATTTCGGCAAGGGAACAAATACTCTTAGCAATGTGGTGCGGTAATGTACGCCAGCCCCTTGAATTTTTCATACCCTTGTGGCTCGACAACTAAGCATTACCAAAATTGCGTCATATTTCTTTCGCAACACTCAGGAAATAGTTGGATGAATGCATGTTTTCACGCTTGTTCAACGACACTTTGAATACCATTTCATGTCGATAAATAAACAGAAATAAGAGAAAAAGTACGTTAATAAACATGTTATTTGTTGAATTTTATAGGTACGTTAACCTTGTATTTTTCAAAAGGGTTAAGTACCTAATTAGATTTACGTTTTAAACGTTAGATACTTCTAAAAGTTGAACTTACTAAAAAAATGTGCTTTAGATTAAATTAGAAGTGACTGTAAAAATTTCATGATTTTATATTAATAAACTTGTAAATGTAAAAATACATTTCCATTTTCCACGAACACTAAGATATTCGTCGATGTATGAAGCCTATCGAGCCGGCAAGCGTTTCCGCGTCAGGTAAAATTAGAGAGGCCTGGCTTTCAATAAACATGACGTGAAAATTACCTATTTTCACTGTGTAATTTATGTAATTAACTATTTTAGTTTACAGTTATATTTAACTACTTTTTGTTTCAGTAACGTTACTCGTACCGTAGAATGGGGTGAATTTGATCAGTTTCAAGATTAAAATGGTTATATCTTCTTGAATATAAAAAATTAAAAAACACAAAAAAGACCTCCATATCGGTTTTTGTTATTTTATTGATTCCACCATTAGAGTATTTTTTGCTATCATTAATTCGCTTTAAAAATAAAGCATTGGTGATCAACTTAATACTGCGAATGGGGTGGGGTTACTTTGAAACCACCGTTTCTATAACGTATTTCAAAAGTAACCCCATAAAGAAATAAATATGTAACAAAACGTCTACTTACATATTTTATATATTTTTGCATCGACCGTCGAGGTGGATCCCGCTGCCGCTACTGACACGTGTACAGTGATATTCAATGTTGCCAACCGTAAAATAACAATCCCAATTATGCGTTCAGAAATCGCATAATTTGCGTTTCAAGTCAAATTGACGTTTTTATCAAAGTAACCCCAGGAATTAAAGTAACCCCATTCAAAGGTATCAGTGTCTAAAAGACACTCGCGACTTCTCACGCGTAGAATTGCTTTCTTATTTAGAAGGCTCACTATCTAAAATATGCTTTTTCCTAATCTGTCATTATAACATTTGGATTTGACAGAAAGGGACAACGAATACTTTAACTATAATAGTTTAAAAGCGTTTATGAAAGGGGGATAGTACTATTAAAAATCCCTTCTTAGTGCACCTCTAAGATGTCCAAGGAATGTTTCATCCTTATTTCAAGTCCAGCGGTTTCGGCTGTGCGTTGATCGATCAGTCATCCAGTCTTTTATATAAATAAATAAATAAATAATAAATAAATCACAGGACATTTCACAATTTTCAAGTAATTTTAAAGTGCCCGTTTCTTGTATGTACCGATTGGTGGCCATCTCGGTTCTACATTTAACGTAAACTTACAGTATTTTACTCCACGAAGAAGCATCGCCACCACTTCATTTGATATTGCAAGTTACGTTAATGTAAGTAAAAAAAGCAGTGGGCATGATTCAAATAAGTAAAAAGTACTTAGTATAACGTATTTAATCAATCACTTGTGATCGGGTGACCTGCCTGTGTGTGTACCTACCTCTCCTTCTCACTTTCCTTCACAATGTCATAAAATCCGCAAAATACATACATATATATCATCATGCCTTTATTCTCAGAGCGGGGTAGGCAAAGCTAAAGAAATACAAACAACTGTAGAAAGACTTGTTGATCCTGTAAGCACATCTTGCACAAGAAGGTTAAGATTTTTACGAGTGTATTAGTGACAGGTTGCAAGCCCATCGCCTAACAGTACTACAAGCCCTTATTCCCTTAGTCCCCTCATACGACATCCACGGGAAGACATGGAGTGGCACTATTCTAACCCGGCAACCAATTCGCAAAATACATTTTACCATAGTACTTTAGTTAGTATTGTGTTACCAAAATTCACTTAACATCCTCCATTTGCAATAAAAGCCCTTTATGAGATTCCACAAAAACAAAACGACGAATGACGAGTGCCCTAGAATAAGTAAAGTGCTGAAAAAACAAAATGGAATTGGCTGTCGATATTTTGTGAGACATTAAATATTTATATTCAGCCGATTCCATAAAGATTGGTATTAACATGTCTCAATAGGAACGTTGAGAAAACATCTAACTGACAATTGTTCTGGGCTAAGATTTTACACGGTAAAAACATTATTGACGTGTTTCATTATTGTCAACGTTTTGATAACTCTTATGTAAGTATAGATAAATTAACGAGAGCATGCAATTGCATATGTAGTAGTATTGTATGTTTACAGGCATTCTATATTTGAATTTTCTATTTTCTCGTACTATCAGCATAAAAAGAGGTTTGTTATATATTGAAGAAGTAAATACCAAAATAATGTCAGTGTCAAATTGTGAATATTATTTACGTTGTGCATATATTTTTACGTCTGATTTTATTGTATTCTCACAATAAATTATCAGATTAATTTTCTGTCAGCCCGTACGACTAAGTGTAAGTTACATAATTTAAACATGCAAAACATTATGAGCTTAGCAACTGAACGAATGAATACTATTACTGCTGAGGACTGGGAAAATATTTGTCGCCATGTCGAAAGTGAAGAAAATAAATATCGATGTCAGGAAGGGGAAATGGATCGAATTTCAAACAATCTTATTATCAATACTTGTGACAGCGCACATGAAGAACATGATAGCGACTAAAAGCAAAAAACAGAGGACTACTACTTATTCCATTTCTTAAGGGTATGTAATTTTATTAAATTAAGGGAAAATTATTCTCCTTTTGTTGCAAACGGTACAACCACAACAAATGCAATTCCATGTTCTCGATAATTCATCTATACCTACTTACTTGACCATAATGGCGGCCGAGTTATAAACGATACTAAAACACATCAAAGGAAGGATCTTTTTAACCCAGTAGAAGGCCCAGAAAATCAATTTGACACTGACTAAGCGATATCGCAAAATATAAAACTAAATGGTCAATTGTTACACGAACACATGATGATGTGCATATAACTCGTCAGGTAAAAAAGAAATAGTTACAAGTTTTTAAAAAACATTACTTTTGTGACCCTTTTTGAATAGGTAACTAATAAAACTAGATGGTAATATAGTCTGGCAAAAAAGAGTAGAAAATAATAGGGGCGCAACTGTCTATGTCAAATTCGATTTTATATGGCAACTCTTACGTACTTTTGTATAGAACAATTAAGTGTTGCCGGTAAAAATATTTGTGATTCCGTTTCTACACTTTTTTGCCAAGCTGTTGAGCTAATGCAATAAATTATTAGGTTTATTTAAAAAAAAAAACTAAACCAAGCCTAATTAGCAGTGATCGGATTTCGGGATGTAATTCGCTGGGAATCGAGTCGTAATCTTAATATGGATGTGCCTCTAACCTCGCGACCGCGGGACAATGCAAACAATGCTGTAAAAGTATTAAACGTATTTAAATATGCCTACAAATGTTATATACAGCGAGAATTGTAAATAACCGACATTTTTTTACATTTAACAGCGGTTAAAATATTTTCATATTGATATGAAACTTACCTATGTTATTACTTTTGTAGTTAATCCTCACGTTGTTTGCGATTATTTAAATAATAAATAAATATCAGGGGACAATCTCACACAAATATTGACCTAGTCCCAAAATAAGCTCTAGGCTCGTACTATGGGTACTAGACAACGATAAACATACTTATATAGATAAATAAATACTTAAATACATAGAAAACATCAAGACTCTGGAACAAATATTCGCGCTCATCACACAAATATCTGCCCTTACCAGGATTTGAACCCAGGATCGCTGGCTTCGGAGGCAGGGTCACTCCCAACTAGGTCACCGTGTCGTCAAAGTGTCGTTAAAGTATGTATACTTATCACTATTCAATCTGCCAAAATTATTAATGAATAGAAATATTAAAAAAAAAAACAATAATGTAAACTTTTATTTCAAACTTTGACATTTAGTTTCGATAGATATCTTGTTAAATAAAATAGAATCAATATCTCCCGGCAACAAAATAAATCCCGGGATCCCGGGACATATCAATATTCGCGTAATGTTTTAGTTCATTCACCCCGTGATGCATTGCACCGGGTAATCCGATTACTGGTTATTAGCTCTTATTTACTTGACAGTATACAGGGTTATTTGTAAAACACTAACAACCTCTCAGGGTTAAATTATTCACATCATGAGCAGAAATTTTGTTCAGTGACTTTTAATATACTTATTCTTAAATTTCATCAATTTTACTTTCATACAAAAAATATCTTAATTTAATTTATTACTCTAAATGTAAGTTAACTCTACGGTAGCCAAAGAATACCGCTAGACAATAAACAAATGCAGTGCGAAACGCAGTGGCGGGCGGGGAAAGAGTTGAGGAGGCAAGACTCCTTGACTTAATTATCTGCGCAGTCGTTTGCTTTGAATCGCCGGCGCCGGTGCGCACTGTTTCGATTTCCGATAATGCGGGTAGGCAGTTCACGATGGCGTATCAGTATTCGAATACTGAGTACACGGAAATGGTACGAATGCTCGCTAGAAGTGATGACAGCGTATCGGAAGCCAGCCGCGAATCGAGAATGAGGTGTTAGTTGAAGTCGAAAAACCTTAAAGGTTATGGCAAAGAAAATGTATCAGAAGAATTCATTCAGAATTCGTTCGCATCCTTACACTTAACACTTAACAAGAAGATACTGTTTATACTGTAATTCTATGGAACTTGCTAACTATGTAAACAAACAATATATTGAAATTGACATCTAATGTCAATTTTAGTATGGCGGCTTGTTTACATAGTTAGCAAGTTCCATAGAATGACACTTTACACAGTGTTTAGTTCGTACCGCTAGGTCGGGGAGTCCACGGGTATGTGCAGGGATAACTACTTAACAGACAAAATACCGAGCGTCCATTCACTTTACTTCGCACTCGCACTTGTCACCCAGTAGAATAGAGGCTCAACTATGGTAGCAAATAAAATAAATAATTAAAGTATATAATATAAATTCCTAAACTATAGGGTTAAAACTAAGTGAAATAGAAGCCCACATATATAAGCAGTCAAGGACTTTATTTGTCATAATGACAGCGTCAAACCACATGAAAGAAAGCTTACATTAATGATTAACGCTCTCATTATGACATGATTCCATAGTGGCATAACAAACAATTAAAGTTCTTGACCGTACGAAAACGCAACAAATTTGAGATTCTTCTGCAAGGGTACAAAAGTCCGTGGGTTATCAAGATTATCACTTTCTATTGGTTTACTTGCTAAACTATACTTAAAAACATGGAATTAGTATTTAATATTTTGTTCTTATTTGTTAAATTAAGATTATCGTTTTCGAATAACAGTTCCGGATCCTTTTACTTGAAACACGAATCGTACATCTAACCTTGGGGTAACCCTTCAAGTTTCATTTGCATTCCCAATTCGACTGAGTGCGAGGTGCCTAATAAATAACGGGTCATCAATAAGTATGAGCCTCTCTGGCGCTGTACAAAGGTTGTTTATATGCCGCGGGACGACAATCTTGTGACTTGATCCTGATTATTCTGAAATGTTTTAAGCTTTAAAGATAACATTGCAATCCTTAAAATTAGACGTTTATGCAATAAGAGAAAGTTTCTTAAATTAATTGCACAGTTATAATTAAGTCTTGGGTTAATCACACTGTCCATTTTAATACATTGGTAAATATCTTAGCCTGATTTGTGGTTACAGAATTACCAACAAATCTTTTTAGAATTGTTGGTATTTCTGTAGGACTGCCTACCCCACTCTGGAAATGAAGGTTTATTAGTTATTACCGTGCATAAATTTAATTAAAAAAATATCCGGTACTCTCTGACAGTATTTATATTATAACGAATATACCGTGTACAAGCTTTGTACTTAAATGTTACTTTGTTTTTAACGCGTAGTAGCTAAGTTATTAATTGTAAACTTTGTTATTTGAACTACGTACTTATTTAATTATTATATTTCTTATTATAAATACCCGGTTTAATATAAAACTATTATAAATAAATGAATATGAATATGTAAATGTGAGTGACGGGTGCACATTTATTCACCGGCGGTAAACGCGACCATTTAAACTTGAGAGATTTCAAGTTCTTTCCATTCACTTCAAAATCTTAAGTATAAAACATTAACAACGCATGTTTTACTAAACTTGCCCTTTTCCTAACTCACCTCTTATACCTCGACTTGCCGCCGATCCAAGGGCCCTGGGGACCGTTCAGGCCTACCTCGCCGGTCTCGTATCGCAGCCGTGACGTATGATATAAATCTCACGTAATCGATTTCTTACATCTCGCTGAGTGCTTTATATTTGTTGCTGTGATCAGTACAAATTACTCGTAGCTGAAAACATGCAGTCTGCTATTTGTAAGAGGTGTTTCAATGTTATCAAAGTCCGTTATGGTCGTAAATGCAACTTGAACGAATTTCTATAATTATGATGCTCAAAATTACTGTTCTACAATAAATGTATAAGTAATCCACAAAAGCGCGCCAGCGCGCTAGCTTATGTACTTTGCATGATCCCAGAAATGTGCGTAGAATTAAGATATAGAGTAGGACTTCTAATAGTTGAAAACACTCTATCAAACTAAAGAATTGAGAGGGTAACAGTTGGGCCGCGTAAGGCAATCATTTCCTACACTTAAATAAATATTAATTTAAATAAAAAAATTGTATTTTAAGCTGAATCCATACAAAAAACTTGAGTTAATAATTGTTTACGTAAACTAAATCAAACTTTTTTTTTTACCTAAAAATACATACAAAATATTTAGAACCACCAAGGTGAAAAATCCGCGTTCAGTTTCGCCGGTACGTCTTTCATTTATGTAATTAATTTTGGTAATCCCCTTCTTAAAAACGTCTGCTAAATCAAATTCAGTCTAAATAACCAAACAAGCATACAAATCCCTCAGTATATTTTCATTACAAAGAATCACTTCCAATTACTTTAACAACCTAATCAGGAAACATGTACATGAATACAATACAGCTAGCTTTAAGGATAAAGCTGAAATTTCGACGGAGGAGAATTTCATTGCTACGAAATGTTGAGGTAATTTCATGGAACATTTACCTTGGTCCAGGGGTAGTGTTTACTGGACGACCTCTCTGAAATACGCTGTAAAGTTAGAACTTCCAATTTTCAATACAAATAAAGCATATAAATTTGTTAGAACTTCGTAGCGTAATGTCCTGTTGTAAATTGTGTAATAGTTGATTCAGCGGTAAGAATTCCTCACAAATATTAACAATTCAAAAGTGAGTTTGTTTGTTTGTTCGCTGTTACAAACACGATATACACAAGACAGTGTGTGTGTGTGTTTAGTGACCCTGTGCAGGGTCCGTCCGGATCCCTACCACCATCTTATACATTAACCACCCGCCAAGCAATACTGTTTGCATTGTTGTGTTCCGGTGTGGGGATAAGACAACCGGTGAAATTACTAGCATAGAGGCATTCCATCTTAGTCCTCAGGGTTGGCAACGCATTTGAGGTCTTAGAATTATATTCTTGAGAATTCAAATGTCTATGGGTCTCAGATTCCACTTACCATTAGGTGGCCTGAGTGCTCGTGTGCCTTATAATTAACATAAAAAAGTAGATGGTTTGTAGTCCGGAGACAGATTAAGGAGGACATACATTTTATCCCGTAAAATTGGACAGTTCTCGAGGAAATGACGATAAACGGCTTCTAAAAGCATCAAACAAATAGAAAATAAAAACGACTGATATATTTCTTCATAATTGTTTAAGGACCAAAAAGTTGGCCACGCCAACTCACTCAATTACATTTTCTATGAAACTTTTCAGTTGTGCGACGAAAATTAGCCATACATTTGTAGGGATAATTTTCATGTCACAACGGAACTTTTTTCACTTTTGTTGTTTGTATAGTTAACTACGCTTAAATAAATAAATAAATAATAAAATAAAAATTCTTTATTTCAGACCGAGATCCATAGTATGTTAGTAACAATTGACTTAAAACTAAGTTAGTAGACTAAACAATTTTAAATAATAAATTGGGCTACGCCCTTGATTTGTCCAATCCAAAAAGATAGGATTGGACAATCAAATCTTCCCGCTATCGCATTTAGAATGCTGTTGTCGCTCGCCCTCACTCTGCCTAACAGTGATGCAATCTTCTTGCGCATGATCGCCTGAAACCCGTCTACACGGGCTTCGGCGAACATGCCCGATGCACTGCACCTCCTCGGCAGCCCCAACAGCATTCTAAACGCATTATTGTATTGGACGCGCAGGGCGCCATAGGCTCGCTTTGTATACTCAACCCACAGGCTGCTCGAGTAAAAAGATTGCGTATAGGCTTTAAAAAGCGTTATTTTTACTTCCCTTGAACATCGAGCAAACCTGCGAGCAAGCATATTACTACGAACCGCTAGCGCCCTGCGCTCCCTCTCAATATCAAAATCATCTTTCAGATCTCTCGTTATTATGTGTCCCAGGTATTTAACCTTGTCCACAACCAACAGCTGACTACCGCTCAAAGTGATTGGAGGTACATAGTATGGCTTTATTTTGCCCGCCGTAAAAACCATAACCTCACTTTTAGCGGGGTTATACACTAGCCCATGTTCTCGGGCATACGCTTCGCAGGTAGCCATCAGTTGTTCAATTGCGCTGACAGAAGGGCCGAGCAGCACCATATCATCAGCGTAGCTTATATTGTTGATACAGGTGCTCCCTACATAGCAGCCAGCATGCATGCTGCTAAGCCCTTCTATCAGCTTATTTACATATATGTTAAACAGCCTTGGAGACGTGATCCCCCCCTGCCTAACCCCGCATTCCAGCCTGTACTCACCAGACAGAGCGTTGGCCCACCTAACCTGATTAGTCTGATGGCTGTACCAGTGCCTCAAGACAGCCACATACTCAACCGGCAAATCAGTCTCCCCCAGCTTACGCCATAGCAGATCGTAGTCAACTCGGTCAAAAGCTTTGGACAAATCGAGAAAGCAGGCATAAACTGGTGTTTTTCTGTTCGTGTAGTACTTGACAGCATGCTTGAGGCAGAGTATCGCACTTTCTGTGGACAAACCGGGTCTGAACCCAAACTGAGCGTCATGTATCCTCAAGTGCTTTTCTAGAACCCCGTCAAGCATACTGTCAAATATTTTAGCGGCAGCAGTGGCAAGTGAAATAGGCCGATAGTTCGTCCTATTAGTTAGGTCACCTGTCCTGTCCTTAACCACCGGCACAACAATCGTCCTCATAAGAGCCTCCGGAAGGTATGAGTGACCCAAGCAAAAATTAAAGAACATTGCCAGAACTCGAGGCAGGTGAGCACCCGCATACCTGAAGTGCTCGATGCTGAGACCGTCGTGACCGGGCGATTTACCTCTCTGCATTTTTTTAATGACCGTCCGGATTAGTTTCGCAGTAAACAAGGAATCTCGCCCAGTCCTCGCGGTCCCCTCATCGATCACCTCAGGAGTAGACCGCGTCCCCAACAGTGATTTCACAATGAAATGTTCCCTAAACAGTTCGGCAATCTCTCCCTGTTCAGTTTTACCCTCCATACTCACAGGTAGGCCAGGCTTCACATTCAAGCCTCTTGTACCTTTCCAAAAATCCTTAAATTTTTTGTTATTATGGGCCTGAGCCAGCTTATCCATTTTAAACTGTTCTTGTCTGTCCTGGCACCACTTTAACTTAGACTTAAAGATCTTTTTAGCATTTAACATTTGCTCAAACAACTTACCACTTTTGTGTTTACCTGCCAGCACCCAAACTTGAAACTGCAACCTGGCCTCCCTGTGTGCTTCGGCAACAAATTTATTCCATCCTACAATATATCCGCCTCTCCTACGCTTGTTACATTTACATGTCGCTACAGAAGCAACTGAAAGGGAGGTTACAATGTTATGATAAATATCATCAATAATTTTAAAATGGTCCCGATTACAACATATATTATCACAGCAATCTCTGAGGGCCTCCGGAAAATCAACGTTCTTTAGGCTATTATTACAAAGCTCCTGATATTTATCTATTTGTTCGGGCTTTCGTTCACCCCATACAATTCCTTTAGTAATATAATTATTTTCCACAGGGTTAACATCTCTTAGCACCGCAATATCACATTCAACAATCATGGGGAAATGGTCAGACCAATAAACATCGTACATAACGGATATGTTACGAATGGTATTCCACGCACTTTTCGTAACAATGCAGTGGTCCAGCCACCTCCTACACCCATGCACATCACTTATATAAGTGTATGTTTGAGAGTCTAAGCCATTCTTTTTAATATCTGCACAAATCCACTGTTGTTCGGAACAAAAGTCAATCATCTCACGGTAAAAAGGCTCATTTATATGGGCATTAAAATCCCCTAGCATGTAGACTGCCTGCACGTCACTATGATCCGCAATCACCGAGGATAACACACCCATACACTCGGTAAACAAAGGAATGTTTTCTAAGGCATCTGTAGGCATGTACACCGAACACACGAGAAAAAACTTGTCCGCCGTTGTAATTTTAACCATAGCTATCCTATCACTCGCACAGTCAACAACTACAACCGACTGGAAAGCCGTTTTTCTCCACAAAATGGCCACCCCCCCATACGGCCTACCTTTAAGGAGACCAGTTGACAAGTCCACTGCTGATTTGCCCGTCCACCCAAATTCACTATCAACGGTTCCCAGAAGAGGCAAATCAAATGGATATAACCACGTCTCTTGTAGAAGTACTAAATCTGCACTTTGACACATGACACGAATTCCGTCAATTGACCGCTTTAGGGACCTACAGTTAAGAGTTATCATTTTACAAATATTTGAGTCTGCCATTTTAATAATTAAACATTGGGGTCCACTTGTTTGACTACTTTGTCATTCTTTTCTTTAAACACCACAAACCGTCTAAAACATATATCACTTGGCCATAAGCCATTATTCAAAAACACTGGTAGCTTTGTCCTACTAACATACACTTTATATGAGTTATATCCTTTATCTCTCTTCATCTCAATCTTTGAAAGTGAAACTCTCTCTTGTGTTTTTTCCAAAATATACTCAATTATATCATTTTCAGAACTTAACTATGGTCCAACTATTTGGTCCTTACCCAATTAGCAATCATTGTTTGATATTGACAAATGATAAACAATCGATACTGTAATATAGTTTGGTAATGTAAAACTCTTTACTGTGAAACAAAGTTAAAACGTTAAGAAGGTAAACATTAAATGCAAATGTATCCTCTCCAGGAGCTCGTTTAATAAGCATTCAGCGGCGCGCAAAACTGCAATTAAACTCCTCGGTACCTATATAATCGATTGGCTTAATTAGAACAAGATGAATGTTCGAAGTTTTCCAGTCATTACTCAACGTTGGGGTGCCAGTAAAATTTACATGTTCTTATTGTTCTAGGAATAAAGTCAGTAATTGATTGGATTTCAATTAGTGTCGCTACCAAAGATGGTGTTGTCAAAACTTTAAAATATTGCCATTAATATGCTTTTTTTTTATTTGGTCTTGTCACAGGCTATTTAGGCAGGTAGTCATCTAATTTAAGCAAGTGTTAATAGGGGATAAGAAAAAGTAAGAAAAACCACAGACGCTAATAAATTACATTGATTCGGTACTAGCTTAACTTGCTCTTAGGGCCCATATGCAAAAATAAATACCCAGCAAATCGCTTTTAAAAAATTACAAAAAAAAAAAAAACACATACGATCCACATAGTTGGAAATATCAACTACAAATCGGCACCTTATAAAGTAACTCCCCCATTGCATTTTATATTGCTTTTGGTGAAATTTATAACATGCAACATTGCTTTTATTGGCGCAGTAGCTACAAGTTCTAAGAAAATACGTATCCGTACAATCTAGGTGCACGTACGTAATTACATTTTGCACTTACCCGTACTAAGTTGCAGGGTTGCATTAACTCACGAGATCTGTGGTAATATTCTCTAACGTAATAAAAAGGTCGATGGTTTCTATACCGTACGGTTCCAGTCTACACACAGGAGCAATGAAAACGGATCGCCGGGTCCGGCCGGATTAAAAATCAGTCCGGTTTGCAATCTCTACTTTCTTTGTATATAAATATTTACATCCATACATACATAGCATCACGCCTTCATTCCCAGAGTGGGCTAGGCAGAGCGACAGAAATACCAACAACCAACACATTTTGTACAATTAAGCCAAGAAGTTTACTAGTGTACTCGTATGAGTGACAGGTTGCAAGTCCATCGCTTGATAGTGCTACAAGCCCTCATTTCCTTAGTCGCCTCTCACGACATCCATATTTAGTATTTTCTAGATTAGTTCTTCAGTTAGTAGCTGAAAAGCAGTAGGTCCATGAAGGCGTCGACTCTGTTATTTTTTATTTTATTAGAAATCTTTCGTCAGTACGCAATAGGACTACGGCAAATAAGAGCTCTTAAAACCGCGTTTAGGAGGGTTTAATGTCCCTTTCTGTCGCATAAGTTGTATAATATATTAACTCAAACCACGCAATTATGAACTCAAACCAAGAGATGCATGCCGATATATAGTCAAGAGCAATGAAAACGGGTCACTCAGTACAGAAAATCCATAGAAAGTGAACCGTTTTCATTGCTTCTGAGTCTACAATACAAGTACAACACACTATATATACGCTTTATTGAACACCACACAAACAAAAATAAACAAGGAAAGACATCAATTTGAAAGTCTTATCAATATAAGCGATCTCAAAAAACCTTGGATAAAAGAGATGCAGCAACATACATTAAAAAAAGAAGGCGATGCAAATAAGAATATTTTAAAAATAAAGAAAAAATAAAGACTGAAACTAGATATGTCTATAGATTCGTACCTGATTCGCAGAGTACGCCGGGCCTGTCCAGGTAGACTGCCATGAAGTGTAAATTATTTCTTCAAGTTTCATACAAACCAATGGGTCAAGTTATTTTGGTTCATGTGGAACTCTTCGAAGAAGTCACAGCGTTTTTGATAGAGAATAATATAGATGAAAAGACTCGCTGTTAGAGCGATTAATTAATTGCATAATATTCAAACAGGTGTCTAAGTAGTTACTGAACTTATGTACAAGTAAGTCTACTATTATGGGTTTTAGATATTATGTTACATTATTATATATTATTATTGTTGTAATGCTGGGGATTATTGGCTCCTAATAGACATTGTTAGTTTAATCTGATAGTTCTATTGTACTACTAAATTGAATAATTAATTGGACAGTATCTTATTACCAAACAATAGTAAATTTGTTTCCGTTTTATGCTTTATTATTTATTTTGCTTTACAATTTAAACGCAAAATATTCTTTCAGCATCAGCCAGATATTCAAGACTTTATCTTTAGTCATAGTTATATTAGCATAGCCAAACATATATCGTATATATGTTTTATACTTTAATAAGACATACGTTTTGATCTAATGTTAGCATAGTACAGTCAGCGTCAAAAGTATGTATGAATGTTTGTACAGTCAAGGTCATAAATATGTATACACTTTAGTACCTTGTCACTTTAATCGCTGTGACAATTTCATATGGCAGTTGAAACATGACGTTAAATAGACAAGGTACTAAAGTATATACATATTTATAACCTTGACTGTACCTTGTCCCTTTACGTTAGCAATGTAAAGTACAAAAGTAACTAATTTAGACGCTGAATATACCAACGAGAAAGTTCTCAAATTATGACAGTATCTTATTAGACATTCTCAGTGTAATTGTATTGGAAAAGGACAGTCTTAAGCTTTCAAATGTGTTCGAGAAAGTTTCCAAAGTTATATCGCAATGCTTGTACATTGTTGCCGAGGGTAGAAAGTACGCGATTCATGAACGAGTCATATAGAGGTCCGGAACGTAGGTTATAGGTTGTGGCGGGCTGCTATGTGCAACTCGACGGTTTATGAATGCGCCTATTTTGCGTAGGGGTTGGTGGCACTATTCCTCACAACCCAGTTCCACCAAGAAGCCTAACAGACCCTTGACGTTGCCGATGACTTACGTATGGTAGTGACCTCGGCTCCAGTCTGGGGTGCCGCGCCCGGTATGTTGCTACCTAAGAACATTCCATGTTGACGTGGGCAGCAGTTTCCTCTGCCGTCATACAGACTCTGCAGAGGGGGTTGTTTGTAACACCCAGAGTGTGTAAGTGTTTGTTAAATAATGCATGACAAGTTATTGCCCCAGTTACTAGTAGCGAGAGAGGGCCGGAACGTAGTCAACTACGTTCCGGACCTCTAGTGTACGAGTCCATAAATTGCAATTTCTGCCGAGGGCGACATAGTGATTCTCTCAACTACTGCGAGAAAATAGAACTTAGTTTATATTAATTGGTCACGTTATTAGTATGAAATAGGTTATGAATATTTTTATTTTGCATGGAAACGTCCTGTAACAAAACATTTATATTTCCGAGCCGTGTTGAGAAAACATCCTGTACACCAACATCGCACATAGTCTAACTTCAATTAACGTGGCGTAAACTGTTCCCCTGATAGAAATTATAGATAATAATAAAATCGCACTTCACAGAAGCCACTAATAAGCTAGTAGGAATTAGAGCAACAAACTTGTACGAGGCAAATCGACTCGCCTGCGCACGCTACTGCTTCTTAACTGGAGCACGATCGATCTACATTTCAAACTTTTTGTTGTGTTACTACGGAGTTTACGATGTTGGCAGGAGATTATAAACATTATATAGCCGTGTTGGAATAGTCAAGCCTGTAGCTGTTATTGGGCAGTAAAGTTACTGGTTTTGTCGTAAAAAAATTGAGGAACTAAATGTAATAAAACGTATTTTTTTAAAAGTACAACGCTCGTCTTTTCTTCTTATTATTAGCTACGCATTCGATACTCGCACAGTAGCGTATGTCTTATAACTGTATAAATATAAAAATCTGGTCAAACCCTAAAAAACTCAAATCAATTCTATCAAATAATTTTCCTACTAATATGAACATGATCAAAGTGATTAAACTAAACCAAGGCTAAGCAAGCTTTAGATGTTTTTCAATTACTGAGAACTACGAATTAATTACAGAATTCAATTTGCCACGTTAGTTCCAATTAATTTACGAGAGAAAATCCTTGGTTTAAGATAATATTTTGGAAGTTTTTTTTCGTGTTTATTACTTTGTTATGTAAATCAAATTTAAATAAAACAGTACCGTGACTAAGTGACTGTCAGGCAACGCAACGCCGAAACCGCTGGACCTAGGGACTTGAAATTTGGAGGAAATATTCTTTTCATATTCTAGGGGTGCACTAAGAAGGGATTTTTCGAAAATCGTCCCCAAAGGGGATAAAATAGGGGGAGTAGCGGGAAACTAATTCTACGCGTACGATGTCGCGAGCATCCTCTAGTTATAAATATAATATATCGAGGGATATACGTAGCTCTAGGCTTGTTATATGGATAATAGGCAACGAAATACGTATTTAAATAGATATAAAACAACCATGACTCAGAAATAAAATTTACCCTCATAACACAAATATTTGTCATATCGGGAATCGAACCCAAGTCCGCTAGTTTTGTAGAGGGCCACCGCCAAACCAACTAGGCTACTTTTATTTGAATTAAACTTCTTACACACATAACTTGTATACGCTTTTTCAACATACGACAAGAACAAACCTCTGCTTACATTAAGCATTTTCTTAGAACTGTATACCAAGATGCCGTCACATTCGCATTTATATGTAACGACATAACTTTCCACTCTCGTCTAAAACGCCATAGAAACTGCGGGGCGTATGTCTAATAACAGTAACAGAAAACGGAAGTCACTTCAAAGCAACTCCCCTTATGTCTCGTGTTGCGTCGCGAAGTTACGAAGAGCGGTAACTAGGTAACAAAATATGATATTCAAATAAGGATTCTTCTAGGTTGAGGGTCGTGCAAGGCGAGCTGAAATTGTAAGCAAGCTACAGTAAACGCAGCAAAAACTAACTACACATGAAGAATATATTTATTCCAAAAACATAAAACATTCCGAACAAAATTTAAAAATGCTAAATCACACTTACTTTATTTAGGCACTATTATTAATTGTACTCGTAGATGCTTAATTTAGCTGTAAGTAAATAGCTAAGTTCCAGAGGTCCTGAGGCAGTGAAAAAGACAAATTGGCAATGGTTACCTATGTACGTTATTTATTTGAGTAAACAGTAAGTGTTTTTTTGCCTATCATTCAATAAAGCCTATATCCAATGGGTGCTAGACAAGTTGCATTCGGCAATCGTTAGCGATTATGTTTCGATTGAAAAATATATGGAATTGACGCAAGTGTCACGTTACTATCTCGGTGGCTTACGTCAATTCCATACATTTATCAATCGAAACTTACTCAAACAAATAACATTTTTTTATCAGTTACCTACATAGGTAACCATTGCCAATTTGTCTTTTTCTAAACTTGGCAGCAAATGAATAAAAAAAAGCAATTTGCAACAAGGTTCATCAAATATTAACAAAGGCAAAGTTAAGAATATTCTTATTTATCGTATGAGAAGGGAACATTTCCGATACTTTTAAAAGTATCCAAGAATGTTCTCAGTAATTTCCTATGAAAATTTTCAAGTTTCTGGGATTGTTCTGCTACTTGAACATTAGCAATGCGTTTGCCGCTACTGTAATGAGTAAAAACCAAAGAGCGCTCGCAAAACATACAGGAGTTAACTTGGTAGAATATTCCATGCAATTGTCTGTGAACAAATAAAGTTGAATTCATACTAAGATAGGGTCACAATAGTGCTATATTACTTCCACTCGTCGACGAAAACTTAAGTCAATGAAGATTTGCAAAGTTTTAAAGCAGACGACTTAAAGGACTCAGGGGTAGAATGTTAAATCCTTCGCAGGAATTCTTTTGTTTTTTATCCATTTTGAAAGTTCAACATTAGTATTTTACGATGTTAGTCGATATTGACAAACCTGTTAATTACAGACCTAATATTTATTCACCTATGAATTATGAATTATGATGTAACTTTTACTTTTGTATGTTTCGAAACTGAACTATGATGGTCTTGTCCGAAGGATATTAGGTAATTTACTTTACTTCACGTGTAAACGAGTCCTTATGTAGCCAATTAAAACGTATAACTACAATAGTATTTTATAATAAAAAAAGACCTACTAGAGTTTCTTGCTAAAACTGGCTGGTAGATTTAGCAATGAACTCGTTGATTTACGGAATTGGTTACTGGGCCGAGATTCTACACGGTAAAAACGATATCGTATTTGACGTGTTTCCGTATTGTCAACGTTTTCATAACTCTTATGTCATTTACAATAATGGCGACTGTGACATAACGATTCTAAAACGTGTCAAACACGATATCGTTTTAACGCACCTGAGTAGAGGCCCTGATCGGCCTTTTGTTGTCCATAAACCGGCTGACATATTGGTTGAGTGACAGTGAAAACTACCTTTTGTGCAGCCTGCAAGTAGGGACTGCATAACCGGAAAATAAAGGTAGCGTTTTAAAACGGTATGACGTCATACCATTTCGTTTCGGTTAGGTTTCGATAGCGTAAAGATTTTTTTCCGTAGCGAAATGCAGTGTTTATTTTAACTAGTGCAGTTAAATCCGAAAGCAGTAGAGATACAGGTAAACTGTCTTAGCAAACATTAGGTAATTTTGTTGTAATAAAAAAAATGCAGTATTTTTTTGGTCAAGAGTGAGTTGTCCGTAAAAATGAATAAAAATTACTGTTAATATATTTTTTAAGTGAAATATTTTTCATGTAAGTAAAGGTCATTTTCACTGTAGGAAAAGAAGAAGTTGATCAATCTTACTATCATGTTTTTAGTACATATGTAAATAATTTAGTAATAAGACTATTTCTACATACATACATAACTTCACGCCTTCATTTCCACAGTGGGTAGGCAGAGTTACAGAAATACCAACACCTCTAAAGACTTACTGATATTTCTGTAACCACATTTTGCACTAACAGGCTAAGCGGTTTACTAGTGTATTAGTGACAGGTTGCAAGCCCATCGCCTAACAGTACTACAAGCCCTTATTCCCTTAGTCGCCTCTTACGACATCCACGGGAAGACATGGATTGGCACTATTTTAATCCGGCAACCACACGGGGGACTATTTCTATGCTAAATAAATTAGCTTCAATTTATTAAGGTCATCTACAATTTAGGATTTTAGGAAAATATAAGCAGATATTTTTTGAGCGATAATAGTTCGCACGATTATTATCACTTAAGGGCGGTTTATTTTACATGCCTACTTCAAACAATTTACTCCAAAACGAAAAGCGCATCACATTTGTTTATGGCTTGACGGCGCTCTGTCTCACGGCCGCGCTTCTCACATATTCACGGGAGAAGTGCTAAGTACTTCTCAAAGTTGAACCCCAGGGAGCCTGCCCTAGTTGATAATCATAACGAATGCCTGAAAGGAATTACTCAATTAGTGTATGCGCAGTTTGTCAACTTCCAGCTGATGAAGGCGGCAACTTTGAGAAAATTTGCTGACGCGTTTATCTAAAATTTTGTTGGTTTAACACGTTAGGCAGGCTTAGTTTACTTTTGATTAAGTGTATTAATTAACATGGAAAAGGGATACACTCAAACTGTACTAGGACAACTGTGCTAAAAATAGGCGGAAAATGTATTAAACAATATTAATTAGTAGAACAGGGTTGTAATGGTAAATATACATACAATATGATCAAATTGTCATCGAAGTCTGCGATGCGGTCCGCGACATCGGAGGCGCTGCAACGTCTTGTAGCGATTTAAGTCTCTCTGCGGCTTAGAGATGCTCAGAAGAATTTGTATCGACAAACATTTTTGTGGCAATATAATTTTTAATAAAGTGCAGATTTCTAAAATGGAAAATATATTTTTTAATGCTTTTTCGATACCCAGGTTTATTTTAATATAAATTTAGTTATATAAATTCAAGTTTATTTGAATCTGACTATATAATTATCAATTCGTTAACTGATCAAATCATTTAATTACTCACAAACATTATAGTACTCGTATTTATATTATAAAATTATCTCTAAACATTAATATTCCGTAACACGAACTCAGCGTAATTTCATTACAATGTGCAATATTCTCTCATATAGTAACAGTTAACTTTAATTCTACCAATAAACATTAGTCGATATAATTGCACTTTACTATCGATAATCAATACATATACTGGGTAAACACTAGCGGTCCCAGTGTACTCTGTGTGGTGGAACTGCATCCAATTCGTTATCGAATCCAGGGGATTTGTCTAAATCCTTGGAAGCACAAAACGGTAAATTTTCTCAGCAAGTGAGTAAGGAATCGGATAAACCAAGATACAAAAAGAGCTAGCTTAATTGTTTTATACCCGTTTGTGCTGCAAATAAAGATTTTGTACTTGTATTCTAGACGATAATTTCCGCCATTTCTTAAAATTGAAACTTTATACATTTCACTGCAAGCGCTAACATAATTACTGTAATCGTATTGTGCTTGGATAAAGCGCATTATAATTACGCTAAATGTTCAGAACACCGATTTAAAACATTGACCAATTCCATTAGCAAACAGAACAAGTATTAATCTCCGCGATATCAAATAATGCGTAATATTTACACAGGCATGGCCTTCGCCCGTGCATTTGATTGAACAGAACTGTGTTTGCTATCGGAAATCAATGTTCATATGATACACGGTCGCACTTATAATGTTGAGGTGTTATCACACTAGCGCATTACCAGCAGGGAGGTCTAGGAAACTTACACAAACTCCGCTTGCCAATTGTAAGTGAGGAACAAAGCCTTGCTTTCGGTAAGTAAACTACGAGTATTTACTGTTTTTAGTTTTCCGTACCTCAAAAAAAAACGAATCTTTATAGATCACTTTGTTGTCCTTCCGTCCGTGTGCCCGTCCATCTGTCTGTCAAGACCCTTTATCTCAGGAACGTGTAAAGGTATCAAGTTGAAATTAAAACTGTATCCCCAGGTCTTCAGTCGCCTGAGGCTCTATATACAAGGATTAAACTTCTAAGTTACCGTAAAAAAAAAAGATACGATTGTTTATGTGCGGGCCTTTGTTTTCTACATTATTTTCTTATTGTTGCAAAGATTTGTCAAAACATTATTATACAGGTTGTTTAACGGAATGAATAAGATTCCTTTCCCAAGATCATCAGTTGTTGGTATCTAGGCCATAAAACCAAACTAACTTTCTGCACAAGATCTGTCTATTTGGCTATAAAATTATAAACAAATCGGAAATAGATTTCTAAGAGACAAGCTAGTAAAAAGTTTTACCCAAAACTAATTTATTCAAGATTTACAACGCTACTGGTTTTATTTTTAATGAATGACTTAATACGAGTTTCCAATGAAAGTTTTAACCAATTTTAATTCATATTATTCAACCATAATTAATTGTTTACTCCTTCCGAAACAAATACCTTACAGCAACTAATTACGCCCCACGTACAATGTTTCAACCTACCCAACTAATCCAGACAAGACACAATAAGCTCTAACCAATCGCTCCCCGATACTAATATCGGTTCCATCGTAATAGAGTGGGGAGTTGTGGCCCCAAGAAATATCGATAAAGTGGGTCGTCGTTAACTGCACTGTCCCTACGGATTAATACTACAGTCTTTCCCCTAAATTTCAGCCTGATACCAATAGTGGTATCCGCGATATGATGTCGTAAACAAAAAGTTTATTACAGAATGGAGGGTTGTTTATGGTGGTCAGCTGTCGAAGAAAAAACCGTAAGCATTATTTATTTATTTGGGAAAAATTAACAAATAACGAGTTTTAGAAATCATTTTGAATCAAAGTCAAACTCATTTATTTTGCTTAAAACGTGGTACAGAAGATGGTTTACATAGATTATCACAGAAACACACATTTTACCAGTAGCTGGCATGCAAAATTGATACTGTGAGGTTAAGGAAATACAAAAATTTACAATTATTATTCGCTATAAAATTAAAATTGAACTATTTATGTCTGAAACAAAATTCAACATTCATAATAATTATACATAGTAGTCACTAACATAATAAAAACATTCTTGTATTAACCACCTCCTTAATCTAGCTTTAAACAGGTTAATTGGTTGTCACTTTTGCAATGGAGTCCGCTTGTTAGTATGATAATAAAAATTATTCATATTTACAATAATTTTACGTCCATTGGTAGCAAAGTAACATCTTAGTTCATCAAATGATTTCTATTGATATAAACTATCAGTAAGGGCACGCTTCTTTATTCATATATACGTCCTTGACCCGTATTTGTAGGGCTGAAAATATACTGAATTCATTTCCATAATTAGTCCATTCACATAAAGTCATACTTTGATGAGACTCATTTGTATAATTATCATCTTATCAAAAAACACTCCAAGAAAATTGCTTTAAGCATCAATAAATCTTCACATCTAAGAAATGTTTTATTTTAATATCACAAATTGAAGTTGAAACATTTTCTAATTTCACTCTTTTGTTCTACGTATTTCTTTCAAATGTATGAACAAAGATTTATTCTTAAAGCCCTTAACGATTCAATACAGAAAGTCTTAATGAATCTCTCACACGCTACTCTGAATAATAATGTTAGTACTTGGTCCAGCTTTACATTGTAAATTTGCTATGTTGTGTAAACTTAGGCGCTCGGGAATTAACACTTAGTAGCGCCTCTATCAGGTTCGTTATAACTTTCAGTTCTTACTTTGTAATAGTTAAAATGTTCTTTTTATACGGTGTTCTATTGTAACCATGTTTTTCAAATAAAAGATAAACCTATATCTCTGCTTACGTAAGCGTTTTTTGAGTTATCATTTAATATATTATGTCCTCAGCGTAGAAACGCTGTCCTAAAACATACATTAAACATGTGCCTACCCGCTCGTTCCGTTATATTGACAGGTGCAACAATAAACTCGGGAAACCATTTATTCCACATACATTAGCCCCTAGTTTCTACACTTAAAGGACTCTCAAGGAAAGATTTATGACGTTCACGCTACGGGCTCGGCAAAGTTGCTTGCTACCTGTCAAAAATATAGTGGCCAAGCGTTAGAAGGAACATAGGGGTGATTACGAAAGGTGGTTTCAAAATATATGGCGACTAATGTTTAACTGACACGTTGCTCGCTCATTACGTGTGTGATGGATTGACGTTTCTTTGTCTTTATTTACTCGTTATTTACGAATTATAATAATTACGAATATGAATATCAAACTATAGAATTAATTCGAAATTTAAGTATGCAAGTAGTGAAGAACAAATATAAAACATTCAATTATATTGTAAAAGTGTACGTTTAAATTTAAAACAGCAGTGTGCTCTTAAAATAGAGACTTATCAAGAATTGAAAGAAAATCTTCATTTAGTTGACTGTGTGCGGTAGTTTTACAACTTCTTTTAAGTTAATATTATTATGTAACATACCTATTGGAATAATTACTTGCGTGTAAGTAAAGAAAAAGTAGCGATACAAATAAAGATTTCAAGTTCATTGGTACATAATTATTTGACTAACTGATTACGATCGACTCGAATTAACTTAAAATAAGAGTTGAACTTTTTCTATTTTTAAATTCATAGTCCAGTTTTCTAGTTAAGTTGAAGTTAGTGGAATTATTATTAAACCCTATTTTTAACAACAAAAAACTAGAATCAATCTTAAAGTTAACCCGTAATTTTTAAGTATTAATCAACTAGCAACCCTCCTGCAACTTCGTCCACGTAGTCGTTTATTGTGTTTCACTTAGAACTATATAATGTCGGTGGCTAAAAACTATTCAGTTTTATTCCAATATAGGGATCACGTCTGTGCTAAAACTCACTAAAATACGTTTTGTTCTCTAAACGTAATTGAAAACCAACATCCAAACATGTTGCCTGCCTGTTGGGTTTTTTGTGGGCGCTTCTTCTCCACAATGATGGTCTTGTCCAGGGGGCAGATTCTCTTAACACAGCGCTGCGTCGAACGCAAAGGTGAATGTTTATCCAGCAAGTTTAAGTAGTCCCGTCGGAGCGTACAAAACACATTTAAGCGAGTGTATTTTCAATTAGGCATCAGAGCTTGGTCGCCCAGCGGAGCTTTACGTTCATCTTTGCGTTCGACGCAGCGCTGTATTAAGAGAATTACCACCAGCTGGGGGTACAATATATGCCCTTTTGAAATTTACACGCTGTATTGCACTTGTATCTTATCTCTTAAATTTTAAATTTAAAAGCGGTAAATTTCAAAAAGGCATATATTTTATCAAGACGTAGTTAACGATCATAAAAGTTATGCGAGAACGTTTACTGTTAGTAACTTTTATTATTCAATAATAAAAGTAGTTAATTTTTTAATGTTTGTCTTACGAGCAATGTAACGCGTGCAACTTCCTATTTCAAACGAATTTACGAAGTGTGAGAGCGTCCTTCAGTCGTCAATGTATTGCCTATATCCAAGTGCAAGGACGACATGAAAAATAAGTAACTGTCTCAGGCGAGTGAACCGCCACGATTTATAAGTAAGTAATTTAACTTAAAACGGTATAATTTTATGATCTTTATTTTTTTCTTTTATTTGTGAAGTAAACAAATGGCGAACCGTAATTCATGACGTCACGTTAACGTAGATGCTTTAATTTAATTGGCGCAATTTGCATTGCACATTGCTTGCTGAATAAATTAGTAAGAAAAAAATATATACAACTAATGTTGCTGTTACACAAGTTTTTAAGGTAATTAGTGTGTATCTTACCTAATGTTAAAATATATGCCCGAATATAATTGACACGCTATATAATGCAAGTAGAAGTAAGAAGTTGTATTATTATGACTCAATTACATCATCCACATAATATTCAAAGGATCTATCAAATTCTATACACCCTGTATGTTCCCGGGCTGTTACAGCTGCGTAAAATGAAAACCTATTTGAAGTGCTCGCAAAAGGCGCAATAAATATCTGACGTTAAATTGACTGCGAAGAGTTTATTGCCCTGAAACTCCGAGCAAACTTAAAGTAACGCATTTTATTCTCTTAGCTAGTTTCCTGAGAATTAGGTTTCATTTTTCACTGTTGCTACCTAATGCAGGACCATTACTAGCGTATTAAAGTGTAGTATAACAGAAGATGGGAAAATGGTTGCGTATATCGGAATTTAACTACAAAGTCAGGGCAATTATTCAATATAGATTTAGATGTAAGTAAGAACTAGTTGTAATAAATAGTAAAGTTCTAACTTTTAATTGTACCATCGGCCAAGTATGGGATCTGCCGTCTTTAAGGTTTAATACAATTTTTAAAACAATACACGTCATATTATTAATTTTCCTAGGTTTGATTCTGTTTCAATAATTATTTAAATAAATAAATACCACAGGAAAATGCCACACAAGTTGACCCAGTCCCAAACTAAGCTCTATGCTTGTACTATGAGTACTGGGCAACGATAAACTTACTTACATATATAAATATATACTTAAAACGTAGAACACATCAAAAAATCAGAAATAAATTCTTGTGCTCATCACACAAATATCTGCCCTTACTGGGATTTGAACCCAGGACCGCCGGTTTCGGAGGCAGGGTCACTCCCAACTAGCCCAACGTGTCGTCAAATTCCATCAATTTGAACCATCGTCCGATTGAACTATCGGCCAAGTATGTGATCTGCCACCTTGAAGGTTTAATACATTTCTCAGCACATGTTAATATCATTCCAAGGTTTAATTCTGTTTTTATAGTTATTTGTTATTTAATAGTAGATTAAAAACTAAAACTAAAATACAATACAATAAACAATACCGATAGGACATTGTACCACAAATCAGTTTTGTAGTACGACGCTTGTACGAATGGTATTGCTTCGCGGTGACTGTGTTTCTTCATTATAAACTCATCAAGTGTTGTTTTATAGTCCTATGCACCATTGTTATGCGACACGCGCTAGGGTTGTCACTCTAGTTCCGTCCCGTTACTTTAAATACTGCGCCGTGATTATTCTCGCTCTATTCGATAAAGCTATAATGCTTTCGACATGTTATCGTATTGTTTGTAACTCGGCCGCTATTACTCAAGACTATAATCCTAGACATCAAATGCGTTGCCAACCCTGAGGACTAAGATGGAATGCCTCTATGCTAGTAATTTCACCAGTTGTCTTATCCCCACACACCGGAACACAACAATGAGAACACTTAATTACCTAATCGGCACTATTTAGTAGAAGTAACACATTCATGCCCTCTGATACTTCTACACAGTTTTGAATTATTTTATTTTTAGTTTTAAATGTAGGTATACTAATTTAATTCAAGGACTAAAATATAATATCAAATCCTAAATGCATAAATATAATGTTTACTTCTACTAGTAAAAAAGATGAACTCTAAATAATAGTACGGCAACGTTATGTTTATTATCATATTTTTAATAACAAAAAATGACAAATATTAATTTTTATTATATTATCTATTGGTATTTTGATTGAAAATAATTGTATAATACTTGCTTGACGAGGAGTTGAGTCAAAATGAACAGTAACGCCAACTCCTTGTTTGTGTTTTTAATTATGTCTGTCTGTTATGAAAAAGAACATAATCGAATAAGCAAATGATTACTACAAGACTTTTAGTTACAACCCTAGCAACCCTGTGGCGAGTGTTAAATAAATTGTTGCTCTATGGCGCCGGAAATAAACAATGAGTAAGTACACTTTTTCGTGGTTTACAGCGGCTTCGCGCCATCCAAACGGTGAGCTCGTAGACGTACTAAAACTTTACAAAGCTCTTCTTAGAATAAAAACACAGTTAAATCATATAATAGAGGTGTTTGTTTGTTTGTACGTTGGGGTAATTTCTTTAAGTACTGAACCGATTTTTAAACTTCTTTAATGAATAGGACGCTACATTATCCGTGACTGTTTAAAAAAAAAAACTAATGAAAGGAAAGCCTAGTGTATTCATTAATATTTAAATAATAGCCCGTTTAAATTATTCTTAGCAACTTAGATAATACAGAGCAATTTAAAAGGTTTGCGTCAATATTTTGAATTTGTGACAAGTCTATCAATTCTTGAATTGACTAATAATGGTTCGTTGTTAGGTGAAAGTAATTTAGGTATTTCAAATGAACTACCACATCCAATTTATCTAAGGTATATTACAACAATATTAAAATTTTACTCCGATGAATGAAAGCACTCCCCAGCAGTCATGTTAAAACAACAGTGTCAAATAAAAACACATTATAAGTATCGCCATGAAACAGTTTTCTATACAGAATAAGCGAAACGATACAAATCGAGGGGAGAAGTATAAATATTTATTGTACAGGTGGTATAAACCGCTCGAGGATATTGCTGGATAAATTGATTGTTCGGGGTCGGTTTTCCATTTAGATATGGAAATTTCCGGGATTGTGTACGAAAATCTTCGATTTTACCTTTTTTTCTCACAAATCATTGTAAAAGCGGTGCGATCAAGGCTCGTGTTTGGCCGCGGTAATCTGCGTGATTTAAGCACTAAGCTTCTTAAAACAGGAGCGTTTGTGGTTCGCAAATGGATACGGGAGTTTTCAATATTAAAAACGATATCGCTTCCATTTTGTACCAAGTTTTTGTTTGTATGGGAATGTGTACCTACGTATAGGGTAATTTTACCTTTCAGTGGGCCGAGCATTCTGCCACGGGACTTAGTGTCAAATGACGTCAAACGGGAACTAGTGTCAAATATTTTTATGAAATTATGATAATGACAGCCACCCGGGGATTAAGTCGCTTAGTAATAAAAGGACTCAAATCACACAAAACAAACTTTTATTTTTAACCTTAGTTATTTATACTTACGTTGGAATATGGAATAGACAAATTAGAGCCCCGACCCTACGTCAAAAATTGTCTCGTGGCAGTGTGCTCGGCCCACTGAAAGCTTATTTCGAAGCATAATGTTGTATATCTACCCATGCACCTTAAACTGCGGCTTACGAACAACAAATTGATACGGTTCATGAGTCAGTCAGCATATTATCACCTTATGTAACTTTCCCGCGACTCCGTCCGCGTAAAAGTCCTTCCCAGGGACTCGATCTATCTCCTTACCAAATTTCATTAAAATCGGTTTATTAATGAAAACAATAAAACAAAAATACACGAGCTTAAACTATCACAACATAAATAACATGTGAAGGATTGCTAAAAGATAACATGAGAAGAAGCATAAAAAATAATTTATTTTAATAATTTATAGGATACTAAAATCATTTTCATTTCACTAACTTTTTAAGGATAGTGAGTGAGCCATGGAAAGGATAAATGTTGTTACACAGATGTTTAATATAGCAACTAGGAACTCGTCTGAAAAAGGTATGTTGGGAGTAATTGTGCGAGCAAAGCGCACATGAAATAGTGGTCTTCTCGTAGGACGTAATCATGCATTGGAAACATCCGAATTATAAGTCTGTACACTTATTCAGAAACATTTGCAATAACTAATTTAGTACGTAGTCTTTTTCAACAAATTTGTAGGAGAAGGGTATATGAAGGATAAACTAAGGGTTCACTGAACTTATGCCATATATTAATCTAATAAAATCTTTCTCTGTATCATCTAAGTCCGTGGCTTCTAATACAGTGATCTAAAGACGTTATTCCGCTGTCATTCATCGCGACTGTAACTTGTCTCCAGCATAAAACTACCGATAAAAATAACCCGTTTACATCCCAATACTGTGTTGAAATAAAACGCGACCCTTCACCGTCTCTATTATTAGATTGGGCATGAATGTAACGGATAAATTTCGACAAACGATTGATTTCTATGACAAAGGGTGCGCGCGTGCGAAATTAATTTAATAAAAAGGTCACAATGTTGTCCTTTTATGTTGCTTTAGATTCAATCGCCCAAATCTACCTAGCCTTTAGAATAACTATGTAGGTAGAATATAGGTTTGTCCTGCATTCAATCAGGTGGCCCGGCTCCCTTCTGGTCGTTTGCCTTCAGCTGCTTATAAAAACTTGACCTTAAATTGGATCCGTAATTTAAACGACTTTTTCGTGGGGTTGCCGGGTTAGAATACTGCCACTCCATGTCGTCCCGTGGATGTCGTAAGAAGCGACTAAGGGATTTAGGGCTTGTAGTACTGTTAGGCGATGGCCTTGCAACCTGTCACTAATAAACTGGTAAACATCTTAGCTTGATTGTGCAAAATGTGGTTACAGAATTATCAACAAGATTTTTAGAGTTGTTGGTAATTCTGTTGTAGCTCTGCCTACCCCACTCTGGGAATGAAGGCGTGACGTTATTTATTTTATTTATCGATTCCCTAGATTTGAGAATACTGCTCAACAGGAGCAAAACCGATCTAAATAAAGTGTTACTTTCATTTTCCTTATGAATTTATTTTTACATGGAAATAAGTCAAACGAAGGTTTTTCTTGGTATCATGGCAATAAACGGTAAAAAAGGAAGTTCAATTTCAAAGAGATTTCCTTACTAAAATTTGTTAGCATAAAATATAATGATCGTTTTTCCTATTTAAAAGAACTTCAAGTAGGTACTTAGTAAAACAAATGAAACAGATCATAATTGTATTCAAAACAAACTCAGTGAAGAACGAGGTAAGTAATCAATACTTATCTTTTCGACACAGACGCCAACTTTGTAAAGCCCAAGCAGTGCCTGAAAACGAAATTGAAATGAATGGCTCGAAGTTGTATCCTAATTAGACGACGTACGAAGTTTATACGTCTCCTCGGAGTGTCGAAACGAGAGTTAAACTAAACTTATTTACCTTTCCGCAGATCTGTTTATATGAAACTTGGCAAATACCCCGGGGCCCGCGGGAAGTGAAATTTTGCTGAAAGTGTCATTATAGAAAGTTTGCGCACTGCTTTATTACTTCCTCTTAGGAACATTTAAAACCTTGCTTACTTAGTAGCCCTTTTCCCTTATGGCAAATTAAGTTAATGTTTTAGTATATTAAGGTAAATGTACAAGTCTATGACACTGACACTATCCCAATATATACAATATTATCGCAGTTTATATTGAAAAAAAGAAAAATACGAGTAAATTGAAAACTATAACCCATATAATTTTTGTTAATGAATCTTTGTTGTGAAAAACCGGAATACTTAAACAATGCTAAGATTTTTTTTTTATATGTGGTGGTAGGACCCTGCCCCGGGTCCGTCCTTATCGCTACCATCATCTTATCCATTAACCAACCGCCAAGCAACAATGCTGGCATTGTTGTGTTCCGGTGTGGGGATAAGACAACCGGTGAAATTACTAGCATAGAGGCATTCCATCTTAGTCCGGGTTGGCAACGCATTTGAGGTTGTAGGATTATAGTCTTGTGAATTCAATTTTCTATGGGTCTCAGATTCCACTTAACATCAGGTGGCCTGAGTGTTCGTGTGCCTTCTCCTTATCATATTTAAAAAATATATACCAATATACCTAGTATAAAATAAGGTTTTCGAAAGGGCGACGACAAACCGCTAAGTTTTAAGTGTATAAAATGTATAACTACAAGTATTCTAGGTATAAGTTCTTCAAAACATTATGTCTTGTACCATCAACATTTTCGTTATTTTGGATTGTACCTGGGATACCTTTCTCAACTGTGTATTTATTTATTATGTGTATCTTATATTGGTATATATAAAAATGGATTTAACCGTTGACTTTTGTACTATAACATTAGTTTTTGTCAAAATTTGCCTTTTAACAGCCTTTCATACTTTTTATCTCTGTTATATATCTTCAAGGTTTTGTCTCATTCTTATTTGTATTTTGATACTATTTGTTAACACAATAGGATTAGAAATCAAGGTGTGCGCTTTGCAATCTCTTTAGTTAATCTTAAATACTAATTTACTTGTATTCAGGCCCGAAAATTGAACTATCCTTAGGTAAAACGGTCCGTGACCTTTCTTGAAAGTATGCTTAATTTATATAAGAAAAGTTAAGTAAATTAGAAAGGAATCTTTAGCATTCAAGGGACTTAATCGGATTTGGTCTCATTACATTACTTGTCCGCATTAAGACGAGAAAATTGCTTTAATTACACCCTAGCTTACATAAGTAATCTAAAAAAATATTATTTAAAATTTATGATTCAGGTAAAAACATTAGACAGAAAAGTTTAATTTGAAGTGTCAAAGCGTAAAATCCCGTTAGCTTGTTAAGACACCATTATATACGACGGCTGCCATTTCTTTATAAATGGGCGTTTTCCAAAAAAAGTGTACATCGTTAAAAACAAAAGTTAAGAAAATTTAACTTTTCCATTTTGTCACGAAAATTAACGTATGTAGGATGATCGAACCAGTAATGGACAAGGTCCAATGACACAAAGTGTCCATTATTGGTGCCTGTCAGCTTAAAGTGTCCAACACTGGTGCGATCACCCTAAATGTATGGCTAATTACCGTGACGAAATGGAAAAAGTTAAATTTTCTTAATTTTTGTCCTTAACGATGTACACTTTTTTTGGAAAACGCCCAAATTCATAATGTAAATTTACCTTTTGATTTTCACGTTACTTGAAACAATATCCAACCAAATATAAGCACTAACAGGCCTTGCGATCAACTTATTATCATACAAACAGCGTACTTTAATAAATTCAACTTGATTGAGTTAAACCGTCTGAACAATAATTAACCATACTGACAATAAATTGAGGCACATACGAGTAAGGCACCCGAAGTTAATATCGTTTTTCAACTACTAAATGACTAGTCTTTCTTACTAACAATCGTTACTCTGACTCTGAACATAAATTTAAAAAGAAAAAAAAATAGAACGCGTAATTACTACCACAAAAAATACATGTAAGAATGAGTACAGAATAGGAAACAGAAAAACGAAGGAAATAACATGCTTTGTTGCAAAAGGGCAGCGCGTCAGCGTATGCTTCGATTGCCCACTAGGGATGCGTCCACAGCACGGCGCTTGTTTTAATATCTCTTATTATATACTTACTATAAACTTGTACTTATTTTCTAAACATACGTTTTACTTGTACCTGCTGTTTTTAGTATCAATTTCACCATACGATGTAAACCACTTAACGGACGATTAGAGCGTTAACAGTTGTCAAAATGTATGAACTAACAGTCGATTAACATTGATTAAATTTAACATCGTATGGTGAAATTTGTACTTAGTATCATTTGTAAATATTTAGGTTATACTGACAAACTTTTACATTTGATTGATTGTGCCATGGTCATGTTGCAGAGAATTAGCAGAGTGAGGAGGGAGTAAATATGTGTCGGGGCAGAAGCGACTCAGATAGATAAGTTTAGAAGGCTCGCATGATTTTAGGTATTTTTTTGCAACATAGAACATATTTTTGCTGTTGCACTATTATTTCGAATAATAGTGTTTTAAAATATATTTATGAACTAAAATTGTATTAAAAACATCTTATTTGTGTATTTAAGTAATGCAATTATGATCAAAATTCTCTGAACACATCTCTGTTATGAATTCCGATGGTACTCGTAGAAGCCTAAAAATATTGTGAAGTAAACAACTCGGAAGAGTGACGAATTGAGCTACAAATAATAGTAGAAGATTTCCGACATTTTTTTTGTTGCGAGGTATAAAAATTATTATTATTGAATATTCGTGAAGTTGTATCATGTGGTTGTACACTGTTTCACCGACACTCATTTCATAGAACGTATCACTTCGAAGAATTTTCATTTCATGGAGAGCTAACTTCTGCTGAAGCCTTATTGTCTTCAGATTATTTTTTAGTGGTCACAGGTCTAACCTAACCTTATCTTCATAACCCATGCTTAAGATACGTTCGTATAACATTATAATATCCCCCAATCCGACAGAAAATATTTTACCCCAGCTTTTATTGTTTCACATTTCCACGCAGTGATGGATTGGAAATGAAACTTTCCCTTCATATTTGTATCTTTTCAATCAATTTCACACCAGGAGAAGGGGAAAGCTGTCAATTTATGCAGTTTTCAAATATGCGGAACGTTGTTGCTGAATGTACCTGCTCTTACCTTGAAATTAATGAAACTGTAAATGACGTAATGCGTGTAATTTTTCTCTCATATTTAATCGTTTCGAAAATGTATGATGATAGCGTTTTTGTTATTTTGAAGCATTTATTTTGGCTTTTATTCACTAGTTTCGTAATTTTGTTTAAGCAGTACCTCATTATTTAAGATAAAACAATGCTCTCAGTCTCTAATATTTCATTGAAATACGAAACTCAGGTTAAAATAAGTTAGTTCCTTTCATGTGGCGCCAACACAATTTCTTATTACGTCGTTAGCTGATAAATTAAGATAACATTGTAGGTGGGCTTCATAATCTGCTGTTCGTTTTTATCAAATGTGCAAAATATTTACCATTGGAAAGCTTCACGAGGAGTCATTATCCATACAAGTAAGAGCCGTCTGGCAATCAACAGGGTTATAATTACCGTACCATTTAGCTTCCAAAAGTCGCTGCAGAGAACCTTTCACCGGGACCAATTAGGAAAGTAGGTGCCTACAATGCGTTCACTTGGATCAATAAATTATTACCCCAACGACAAAGGATAAAATGAATGGGAATAAATAAGACTAGGGGGAATAAACTCGACTGTTCATTAGGGCGTGAAGTGTGTGCGTAATTTGGTTTAAAAATATTTTTATTTTATGTATACCTATTGTAACATTGCGTATTTTTTTTACTCTCGATAGTACAATTAATAAGTACTAACAAGTGTATGAAAAGTAGTATTTCGCATCGGGTTATTAGGTTCAAAGTACAGTTTAGATACAGCAAATATAGGTAAGTACATTAATTATAAAACGTTTAGTATGAAAATACTTCTAGGTATTATTAACACTACTATAAAACTTTCTGAATTTAAAACCGAACACCCTCCACTGAAAAAAAGAAAAAGCTGGTGAAAAAGCTGGCAGAGAACAGAGAAAAGTGGCGTTTACTTCACCGACAAGAGCCTGGCTCTTAAGTTAAATGATGACGATGCCTTCCGCTAATAAACCTATGGAACGCAACACATCACGGCGTGTGAATGTAAACACACACACACACATTGAAGGGACCGTAGTTTAAGATTAGACCAATGTCTACTGCGAGACCTTTAAATATTCCTCATCACTACATGGTATAAAACAAACTACAGAACGGATTTTGATGCGGTTTTTTAATAGATAGATGATTCCAGAAGAAGGTTTAAATGTATAACACTTTAACCCAGAGCGAGGGTGGGTCGCTAGTATTTAATAAATTCTTAAGCAACTCCTTGTAATCACAACGCAATAACTGCAGAACAGTCCAAACGACGTACTGTGGTCACCAAATGTAATTACAGCCTTATATAACTCAGGTTAGCAAGCCGTGTGCCGCCGCAAGCCTCCATGCTACACTAAATTGTATACCTAGCACAACTGCACTACTTAATTTTTAATCTGCAGAAATGTTTAGTTTAGTTCCAATTTAATTAGCAACGAATAATATAGTTTACTTGTGTCAAAGAAATTTAACGTACCTAATAATTTAGAACAGCGACGGTCAGGCATATTTCTGTTTGTAAAGTTTAGGTACCGAAAACGTTTTTATTTTACTTTCTCAGTGCATAGACAAAACCAAACAATACACTTACCATTTTTAGGTTTTCCTCAAAAATAATATATCAAGAAAGAACGCGCTATATAAACAACGAGCCAAAGCAAAAACCTCTGTTGTTATTTTGGTCAGCGCACCTTTATGCTTTACTAGGGTTTTGTATGTTTAGTTCTTAGCCGTTTTGTATGTTTTTATTTATTTTGTATACAGACCAATAACTAGAATCAGTCGAGATCAAAAATATATTTTCAATTTTGGACTTTATTCCATTAAAGTAACTTATATTCATTGCAACAGTGTGCTAATATGTTTGATTAGTCTTCGTGGCTCAACGCCTCAACTTATTGATGTGAAATTCGGTACAGAGGCCGTTGTCAATATTTATGCATGACGCTAAGTTAGCGATTTTCCAAAAGCGACAAGAGGCTCTAACCAAGATGCAAACGCTCCTAAAGTTTTTCTTTTCTATCGCTCAAAATGTATGGGATGACAGTCGACCACGTGGTTTATCGAAACGCACGAGAAAAACGTTAGAATCGTTTCATTTGCATCTTGGCTAGGGCTCATGATGATGGATTGACGTAAGGTTATGACGGAAAGCGTCAATCGCTTTTGTAAACTGTATAATTTCGATTCGACATAAAACAGAAACTTTAACAGGGTTTGCATCTTGGCTACACCTTTAAAAAATAATTTATGGTCCGGAGACAATGGGAACACGTCAATGAGTCGCACGAAAACTACCAGTATAAAGTAAACGAGATGATTTTCACTTAGTTATGATGTCTAATTTAAAAAAACTAGACTTAAACCAGCTGTTAAAACAATGAACTTTTCTGCCCTTATTGGTTCCTCTTTAAGCTTAGGCAGATAAAACATGATTTAGTCAATCAAAGCGACTTGATCACCCTGCTGCCAAACTAGATAGAGACCGATACTTTACATGGAATCAATACATCAATGAATTACTACAAAGTGTTTGCAAAGTCAAATGGTGTAGATTTTTTCCTTGACTCTATTATTCCAATCTTGACAACTCAACATACAAACATTTTTCCAACAATGCAGTTGTTTGCGCCCAAATGCTTTTATGATGGTCGGGTAAACTTTTCAAATAACGGTACCCTAAAAACCGCATTCACGCTTTACGTCGAGTATGTAGCTCAAATTAAAAAAGCCTGGGAATCCGCAGTTCTCGAGCTTGTTTTCGCAGTGCGCTGTAATTTGTACGGTGTACGGGGAGAAATTAATTTTACATCAGGCCGGAACAGCCTGAGGGATAGACGCAAGTAATTATAAGTCTCATCGGCTTACCTTATTTGTTCGATAGAGATGTAGGATCTGTGTTTATTTAAACAGCATTTAATTTTCAACTCTGCAATTCAAAGGAGCTTAACGTGAATTTTAAATATGATGTTTATTTATATACCATAGTTTCGGTATATTTACCTAAGTAGGGAAGACCTGAAAAGGCCGGTTTTGCTGTTAAAAGACAGTGAGCATTTTTTTCTGCGAGCGCGAGACAAAGTAACTTTTTAATATTTTTCACAGCATAAAGGTGTTCGTGGTGTGGTACCGCGCAGGCGACGGGATGATATCGTTTAATGATTACCATGTTGTCTTTTTTATCTTAAGGTAATATTTTCTCGCTGCTGAGGTGAAAAGTTGTATATGCAATACCAAGATCAAATTTTTGCATCTCGTATATTTAAATCCCTCGCCTGCACTTCGGATTCTAACCTAGAATCACTCGCTATGTTCGCGATTCAATTCTAGAATCCTTTACTTGCTCAGAATTCAAAATGAACACTCGCAGCAAAAACCAACTTTGTTCTCTTCGCACAAATAACTATTTTCTACCGCCCAATACATCGAGCATGAGCTTTTTTCTTATATCGAGTAAGTAACGTTAAAGCATCGTCATCGTTAAAAAATGACAATTAGAACAGCGCTCCCATTTTGTATTTAGCACTTTTTGAATTAAAAGCAGATTTTTATAGTTGACTTTCAGTACCAAAATCAAGTAGAAAAGGTGAAAAAAGCCTGTTTTAGGGGTTCGTGCAACGGATGGATTATGTAAAAGTTATACGCTATAGAATACCTACAAAAGGCGATTCAAAAAAGTGAAGTATGATTGAAATATAATAAATGGTTGATGAAAGTAGAGCAAGCGAAAATTGTATGTTTAGACCGGTGCACCTCACGTCCCATAGCCTGCCTACCCCATTGGAAAACTGGCGTCAAGGTAAGTATGTATGTGATAGAAGATTTTCAGTTGTAAGCCTTTACAAAGTGGGCTGGTGTCGCTACCTGATGAAAGCATGTGACTACTGGACCATTATGGTAATATTTGAATATAAGCGATGATGAGTACCTACAGCTCTGCCGTCCTTTACTTAGAAAGCCGTTAACCCTCATCTGGTCGATTTTGACTTTTTGATACGAACCGATACCGTTTTAAATTCTCTATCTTTCACTCTAAGACTCATTTTCCAACTCCACATAGATCCAGAGATATAAAAACGTTATAGGCCGTTAAGTGACAGAACTTTTGATGATTCCTTCACTTTAAAGCGACTAACACACATTTCTTAGCTTAACGTTCGTTAAAACACCCTAACCGGCATAGCCACTCATTTTACTCTCATATTGTCTCCTTGTAAGATTTAAAAATAGATTTCATCATAGACATCAGCTGTTTTTTAGGGTTCCGTAGTCAAACTTATAGTTTACCCTTATAGTTTCGCCATGTCCGTCCATCCGCAGCCTAGCGCAGAGACCTTTAGTACTAGAAAGCTGTGATTTGGCATGAATATGCATATTAGTCACGCTAACAAAGTACTACGTTAAAAAACATATGTAAAAAAATTGAATGTTAGTATACCTCCCCTACACGTATCGTGGGGATGTATTTTTTTTTTCGTCTACCCTATAAAGTGGGGTGTTGTTGGATAGGTCTTTCAAAAATATTACGGGTTTGTATCAACAATTTTTCGGTTAAGTAATCGGTTTATGAAATATTTAGCTTTAAAGCGCTAATACTAAAACTGAAAAAAAACTTAAATGAAAAATCATATAACTAATGAAGAAAAACTATCACGACTAAGTAGACATCATAGGTTATTGAGATACAGGCGATTAAAGTGTTTATACCTACTAAAATCATCTAAGATGGCACCAATTGACTTTAAATAGAAAATTAGTTATTACTTTTTGTTTCTTATGTTTATAGTACTTAACGGCTTCGGAACCCTACACTGAGCATGGTCCGACATGCTCTTGCCCGGTTTATTTAGTCGTATTATAAAACACTGTTCAAACTCGATGGTAAATATCTTTTTTTACAGCACTTGAGGCGTTCCCATTTTTCTGACAAGACAATTTCATTCCTCAGTAAAACTCACCTGCTTACTTTAAAACACTGGATTGGCAGAAATCAACCAATGTCCAACCATGTCATCGCTTTACAATACTTAAAATTGTTTGCAGTATACAAATTAGCTGCCTTATACTTCCTTGTGTTACATAAATAACTGTATCCAAAGTCGATGCCATTTGTATTTTACCGCACTTGAGGTTTACCAATTTCTCTGACATGACAATTTCATCCCCCACTCAAACTCGCCCTGTTTATTTAAGGAATGTTGGCAGAAATCAACCAATCGTGTTAATGCGCAACAGTGCGAAGGTACTTTGGTTCGATGCAGAAGTTATCGGAAGAAATATGTTGCGTATAACTGTATGCTAAAAATAAATCATATGTTATTCAGTAGGGTTGCCACTGATTTGCTTCTCGTATATGTAGAGGTATAAAATAATTATAGCAACCGTGAGTATAATTTGTTATAGATATTGTTTCGTATTCATTTTTGGTTTGTAGAAACTGCTTTTAGCGTGTTATTTTTAATTAGAATATTTCATGACAATTTTTATCAACAGATTTAAGTTGACGATTTAAATTGAAAGGATTTTAAAACATGGACATTTTTAGCCAACATGTAGGCTAGTAAGTGATGAGATTATGTTTTGATTTTTTTATATTTGCAAAAGAGTCTTTTTTTTCAGACAAAGTCTTCCACAAAAAGCATTCACCAATATAAAGAAAACATAATAAAATTTTAATTTAATATCAATAGTCCGTGCCACAAGCATGTACATTCGTGGAGCACGATTAAAATTCGGACCACTAGCCAAATTATTTGGCTTCGACGGTGACGCGCCCTTGCCACACTGTTGATGCTGAGTTTGTGATTTTGAAAATGATTTTGACATTCTTGTGTCCTTTTTACAATAAAACAAATTAAATTATAATAAAATTTATATTATAAATACCATCTAATTGAAATTAAATTTATAGTTTTAGTTTTTATTTGTAATATTTATAGTTGTGATGTAAACTAACACTTAAAAGCTTAAAAAATACGACTTAATGAAAATACCTAAACAAAACCCGTGGCATTATGCCAATAAAAATAGTTATGAATACTGATGAAGTGATGACTCATGAATATACATGTATAAAACCCCCAGCATTTACTTAACACATGTTAGGACCCTTTCCGACACATGAGCGATTTAAGCGTAATATATTTCCGCACATTTAAAGTAGCATATTTTAAAAATTCCTCATCCCTAACCGCAGGGGTGCGAGCTTGACGCCTCCGTTCGATAATCCAGCGACTCCCTGTGCGACGAACGAGCTCAGATTTCATTACCCGCAGAAATACATTTAAGAGTATCACGTGATACATTATAATGATATGCGTGATGTTTGGCTGAAAGCGTTTTTAGAATCTGCTTTCAAATTTAACGTTCGCTGGGTAACGTTGAGATGGCTGCCTGACAATCTATCAGCAAACGACAGCAGTTATTTTAGAGAAAATATTCTTAAGGCGTTTTAACGACTCTTTGCATGTTACTGAGAAATGTTACTTAGTATTTATATCAGTTTAGTTCTGCATTAAAAACCCCAAATTTATCAGATTTTTGTTGATTCGTGGTCTTTTATAAATGTAGTAAATTTCTCTTTTGAAAATATTATCATATGTCATTATTTCAGAAAAAAACTAAACTCTATCATATTTCCTGCCGCTCTTCTTAAAACTGTATGTACTCGTATATATATTCGTAATGCCATAGCATATGACCATATTTTTCTTTAATTGCCATGGGTACTTTGATTCTTATTTTACTCACAGAATTTTTAAGGTTTCCAGCCCTTTTTCATCTAATTTAATAATCTTCAAGCCTATTAGGAAAAGAATGAAACCACAAAAGTTAAATTAAATGTGTCGCAATAGAGTTGTGTTTAGTAATGTTTTTGTTATACAAGTAGATTTAGATTATAGTAGATTTAGCTACATACTTTTTAAATTTAGCATTTTTCTACCATATTATGCTTACTTATCCTCCCGAGTCTCTATCAGATTCTCATTTGAGGACATAATACACATGACATAAATGCCTAATGTAAAAGGCACCCTATCATTCATTCAACAAGGTTCAAATTACAATGCTACTAAAATAAAAAGTGCTTTTCGGTGGACATTTAACAAAACAGAAGAGATAGTTTAATTAATGCTAAGTCCGAATATAACATATAAAATTAAAAAACCTTAAAAGGTCAGACAAATTGCATTTTTTTTCCATTTTTTTCACTTTTTTTTGTTTGTGTTTACCGAACACTTTAAAGACGTAATCACCGTGCATAATGTTATGATTCATCTTTCCTGTCATACTTGTTACAGGCTTAGTTTTGTGACGGTGGTATCAAACAATAACCTCGTGACGATAACGGCCTACCCTCTTCGTAGCTACAGAAACAGTGACCATGATTTATAAAAGAGGGAGGATATTTTGTCAAGTTTTTTTTTTTTTTATCTCAGTATCATGAATATAATAACCCCTATTGTGGAAGTTACTGATCAAAAAAAACTCCCTGTAAGTATTGGGTCTGACGAGGTTATTCTGCGGATGGCCAGCGAATATCCGAAAGTAAATAATCTATGCAAAGAGTTAGTATGAATTTGATGGGAGAACAGACTAAAACTTGCCTTTGCACTTGTTTGGGGCTTTATCCCTCGTCATCCTTGCCTTTGTAAAGACGACCTCGCCTGAGGCCAGTAGTGAGAATGTACTGTAATATTGCGCTGTGTTAAGAAATATTCAATGTTACAGTTTGTCAAACTAATTTTGAAAAGTGAAAAGTAATATTTAGAGTCAGTTAACATAAGCTATTTTCTGACATATGAAACGCACACAGAGTCAGTTGATGACGAGTAGGTCGTTACTTACTGATGATATTTCACACACAAGTTTGAAAAAGGAACAAATTATTTACACTGTTTCTAAAATGTCTCCAAGTACGGCAATTGAGATTGTTTATTTTTGCTAACCCCATTTTTTTATTTAAAATATAAAGTATTTTAAGAAATTAAATTAAATATTTCAGCAATTCATCGTTCCATTTTTTTATAATTTATTGAAAATTTGAGATAGGACTTCTCGTAAATTACATGTCGCGGCTGAATCTATAAATCAGATACAAGAAAGACAAAAAAAAATGACAGTCGATAGTTAGTTTAGTTGTCATCTGTCAATGTTACCGTACATGCTCTGTTACAGTATGAACTTTTTTTTTCATAACTAAAGTCCAAGACTTTAACAGATTCAGCCAGTGAGGAAGGTTAAACAAAATTCATTTGTATATTTATGGTAATATTATTATCTTGAATAATTGATTATTTTTTCGAAGTAAATGTCTGTTTTTTTTTTCAAAACCTCATATCTCAAAATGGTTTTCGAAATAGCTCTTAAGAAAAAAAAAATACAATCCCAATTAGTAAATTTTGTACATTTATGTTTATCAGACATTGTACTAAGTAGTTTCATCGACTGCGTACATGCTATCACGTAGGTAATGAAAGGTTTAGCAGCTAAAATACCACGGGACTGAATCGAAGGGTCATGTTAATACCAGTACGGGTAGCACAAGTTGTATTTTCTCGCTTGTCGCTCAGGGCGTCTCTATCGTTACAGACTGGATAAAAAGGGAGATCCGAGCGACAAACAAGTCGCGGACCACGTGTGCTAGCCCTCCTGATGTCAGGTGAAGAACCGAAACGATTAAAAAATCACTGCCAAGCTAACTGCAACTTTGAGCATTGGTACGTTGAGCGCAATCTATTAATTTAAAACATATTATAATTGATTAACATCCCTCACTTAGTTCAAGTGAAACGCGTTTATTACAATTTAACAATACTTAATCAAATTGTGGAAGAATTGAGGCAATGTTATCTTAATTGTTCAAAGTTATTGACACTGACCCAACAGAAGCCATAATTTCATCCATAGTGCGGTTTACCAGTCTATATTATTTCATCCCTTTATTCCTGTTAGTTACGTTCCCTCTGCCACAATAGTTCTACACTAATTAGCTGTCCGTTTAGAAATACTTCAATAGTATGTACTAATACATTTTCCGTTTGGTTTCAACTCCAAGTTCACCTTCTAATCTTCCGCTACTCCCATCGTCCCATGACTGGAAAAGTATGAAATAACTGCCACAAAATACGTACACAGTAGAAACCCTCTTTATATTTACCCATCTAATTCTTCTCCCAATAAGCGGCTCCAGTAAATATTCCGCATTGTACAGCCCGGAACGCTGAGAACGGCTTGCAGTTTGAATTAGAAACATACTTTATCGTAAATTTCTCTAAACACAATTGCACTAACGATCGTCTGCGTTCCTGCTAGAGGTTCAAGTGCAACTTTAAGTTGTAATTATACGTAGTTGTAGTACTAACGCGCTTAGTTTAATGCACCAACGTGGGAGCAGTTGCTGCACTATGTTGATACTTTCAAGGGTACGTACCTGAAAGTCCTGAAACTTGTTATTTTCATGTTAATACAGTTTGCTTTGTTATTTACAAAACGTTGTACCACTTACGAGCTACGTGAAACTATGCCAAACTACAATTCTACAAAATTATAGTACATTGAGTTTGACGATTACTTTTTTTTAATACGCATTGTTATGAAATAATAATAATTGTTATGAATATAATATAAGTAGAAATTTGATATGCGTAAGTGACTAAACTTGTTATGAGTTGGCTCATTTTGTACTACACCATTTAAATAAATAAATAAATAAATATCAGGGGACAATCTCACACAAATTGACCCAGTCCCAAACTAAGGTCTAGGCTTGTACTATGGGTACTAGACTAGACAACGATAACGATACTTATATAGAGTAATACATACTTAAATACATAGAAAACATCCAAGACTCAGGGACAAATATTCGCGCTCATCACACAAATATCTGCCCTTACCGGGATTTGAACCCAGGACCGCTGGCTTCGGAGGCAGGGTCACTCCCAACTAGGCCACCGTGTCGTCACCAATTCGGAGTTTAAGGTTTGTAGTCTTGAGAATTAAAAAATCTTTGGGTCCTAGATTCCACTTAAGTACCTTCAGGTTGCCCTGTGTGCTCCCGTGCCTTCGCTTTGCCATAAATAAAATAACTAAATTATCATGACTACTAAAAATAAAATAAAGCTGTAGCTCTGTGGATGTCTGTAGATCTGTAGATGTCTCATTCATTATTACATTGCCATTGATTTTTTGCTTGATTGGCTGCACCATCGATCCGTGAAAGCAAACCGTTGAATAATCTCATTTCGGTAATTAGCATACAAGCGCACTCGTTCACAGTAATTGATTAAACAGAGCCCTTTGATGGATGAGCTTTTTACTGCGCTGCAAATCGCGCTTAATCATTCGAAAACTTACTAATGATTTCCCTAGAAGTTACTGATACAATATTTTAATTTTATTAATAAATAAAAATTGGTGTTTTACTATTTGAATATTTGGGAGCACGTTGTTACCTTTTTTTGGTGATAATATCTTTGTTTACCTAATAATTGATAGTCATCAATTTTATATCGCTAAAACCGTAATCTTTTCAGAATGATATATGACCGTAATATTTAAAGAGTAAATAAGGATTCACTAGGTTAGGTTTGAATTATAAAAAACTGAAAAAATAACAGTTTCTTAAAAATACGTTATGACTTGCGATAATTATAAACTAATACATACTATGAGTACTATGACATAATTATATGTATAGACTTGAATATTTAGATACTTAGTGCACAGAAGTAGCACATTTTAATACCTTGTCGCAGCTATTAATGTACTTATTTCAAACCATTCACGTGTAAATACGTTACTTCGACAAGGAATTAGAATTTACAGCTAATTCGGAGTTGTACTGTCTTTATTATTACAAGTTTTTATAATTTTAGTAACTTGTTTCGTTCGTATATAGTCAATCAGTCAATTTGAACCACTTTCCGCTGTCTTAATGGACTGAAATACATAAATAAAACGTAATATTATGGTATTTAACAGCTCATCTGCTGATGGAGTCGGAAGGGGGCTACAGGATCTCCGCTGTAAAGTGTAAATAACGAAAACCCACCGAATTGGAATTCGTTAGTTTGGTCTCAAGATAATAACACTATACAATAAGACTACAAAACAATATACGACTGCCACAACAAAAGCTTGCCTCAAAATTTTAAATCACTAAGCACATTAGAACTGTTAAAAAAATATTTATTTACTTCTGTTTTTGTGTTAATTATAAAATGTGTTGTATATTTAAATAAGAGCCCGTTAAGTGTCATCATAGTGACATTTAGTGCGTTATTAGTATTCAGGTGACAGGCAGGGCGTCGCAACGCATTAACCTTTAAAAAGGGGTCAATGCGTGAAAGTTCTGGCCCCTAATATCTTATTCTGGACGGTGGTTAGTCAGGGGGTTTTAGGGACAAAATACTGACTTTGAATATTGATGATTTTGCCGGTTTTTGGGTGAAAATTTTAAGTCATCTAGCACTTTGTTAGTGTAATGATAATAATAAATAGGAATAAATGACTTAGTTTTGATTTATTATGATAAAATATAATACATTATCTAATTCTATACATATGCAATTATAGTGCCTAAAATATATTTAATTAAATAACTAAACTAAATAAAAATCAATTAAAACTAAATAAAAAACTAGAGAAGTGAGGGCCCCCGTGGCAAAGTACCACAGATGCTGGCAGCATTTCCTCGTTGTATAGCAATGCTAATACGCTGTCCGAGGAAGCTGCCAGCTCTGTGGTCACCGGTTGTTTCAATTAGCCTTTTTGTCATGTCTTTAAAAAGGCTAATGGCACCGGGTCCCCACGTACCAAGGGTCTCGACGCCAAAAGGAACAAAGTTATATTCTGCACCGAGACCCTTGTACTTATTCTTTTTCATTGTTTCGGCCGCCTCAGCCGCCGCGCCTGGTTTATTTACTGTTCCGCGGAGGTGTGACGAGGCTAGGGTGTCTACACAAGTAGCGTCCCACACCAGCACTCGCCCTATACTCCACGGAATTAAAGACATACCGTCAGGTCTCTTGCCGTCGTCCCTAGCGATACCGGTTGGCTCCAGTAAAGCGGGAACGTTGACGGAGGCAAGAGACCGGCGGATAATGTCATTGAGCGCGGCGTGTCTAGAGAAGCGGCCTGCGCTTTTTTGGCATGAAAGTCCGTGGTGACCCAGAAAATCAACTTCGTTGCCACAGGGGCATATGTGTGGAGTGCAGACCCGGACACCAAGACGTAAACAAACAGAAATTCGGAGAGTTTCAGGATCTAAGAAAGTACCAGTATTTGGCGATGGGTGTGCATGGAGCCAGTAACCAGCCTCTTTGGTTCCCACCGCCAAAAATCTGGCTCGCTCAGATCCTGAGTTGCTACTATAACTTTTAACAACCTTGTAAGGTTGTTAAAAGTTATATTACAGGTTATTTCATCCCAACTCCTCTGAGACTTTAAATTTTCTGGATAATTACTGCTTGGGTAGGCAAGATTCCAGGCATTTTTGGCTTCCTCCAAGTCGACAGTCGTGTAGTTTGATGGCAAAGCGCAAAGGATTTTACCTACTAGACTAGCCGAGCTTAAATATAAATATGAATATGTAAATATATATATAAATATCACTAAATGTTACTATATTTAAATATAAATTACGTTACATGTGAAAAAGTTCTGTTCATCCAATAGACTAACAAATTAAGAAAATTATAAAAAGCTATCGTTTATTATTTCCAAAAAAATTGCGGGTGTTTATGGGGCGCGGTGATCACTTATCATCAAGTGACCCGCTTACTCGTGTGCAAACCTTTTTCCGTAAAAAATAAAATTAACAGTATTCCACCGGATGACATTAAACGTTATCAAATCATTTTAAAAATAATACGTAGAAAAACGAATTTGCTGCATACACGAAAATAAAGCTCAAACTCACTAATAATCTAGTTATTAATAGTGTTGGTAATTCCGAATAAATAAATGTAACTATTGTTTTTGACGTATCAAAATATTTACTTATCGGTTGCAGTGTTTTTTATAAGTACTTTAGAGAATTCAAATGTTATTTCAACGAACATAGAATAACTAAACTCAACTGGCGTACTGAATCGATTTCCGCGAACGAACAACAATACTTTAGAGGAAAATATACTGGCGAGTACATTTTACAAGAATCTTCCAATGGCGAGTGACTCTGTCAGCTGAATAATAAATGTGGGGAACTCACTGCGCGCTTTTATTTTTGTTCCCGGCGTTATCTGTATACCTTTTGCTCGAGATTAGTCAAGCAAACAACTTTTTACGACAAACTTGGAGTGTAGGTAGGTATATATTTTTGTAAGGAGACGTTGAATTTTTGATATATATTCCACCAATCAAACAAGGTAAAACACTCTCATATGGCCAAAATATAAATGTAAAAAATCTACACATTTTATTTATATTTTTTAGGATTCTGTAGTTAACAAGGAAAACTTAACTTCAAATACTAGATTTGGAGAACCGTGTAGGAAATATTTAACTCGAAAAGTGTAATTTTCGCTTAGGTCCGCCCCAACCGGGTCATACACACTCTTAAAAACAAAAGTTGTCTCTCCTGTGGTCAATAGCGCTAGTGTGCATGTAAGTTATGTTTTTGAATGATAGCTAAAGAGTTTTTGCGGGTATGGAAAATTAGGAAAATTCGGTGTGTCCACAGGAAAGACGGTAACCTAAATCTGTGTATGACCTAGCCACCAAACAGCCAAAACTACAAATACGAGTACCTAGTTAATAAAAACAGACAAATATCTTAAATGAAAGCACATATAGGTCATAAGGCTTAACGAACTTAAAAGGAAAATCACCACTACTAAGTAGATTTGATCGGTTCCTGAGATACAAGCGGCTGAAGTATTTACCTACCTTGTTTTTTTTTTGTAGAACTGGCTTCGGAACCCTACACTGAGCATGGTCTGACATGCTCGTGCCCTATTTTTTCTTATCACTTTGCTCTATTCTCACACATTTGACCATTGTACATATGTATTACCGTTTTGACTATACTTACACAAAAAAAATATGGGGATTGATGCAAAATGCTGTTACAGAATTATCAACAAGCTTTTTTAGAGTTGTTGGTAAAATACTCTGTAGTTGTAGCTCTGCCTACCCCACTCTGGGAATGAAGGCGTAATTTTGTGTATATATGCATAAAAACATTTTGTGTATAAAAACAACCATGAATGCTTAGTCAATAGTAGGGTCTCGTTGGACACCCTTTGACTAAGGAACCCTAAAAAATAAAGTTAACAAAATATTTTTGATGCGTTTATTGTTGTTCTCACACAAAGATGTTGCCAACAGTAAAATAACACTAGATGACAGGCAAACAAAACATTAACAATGCTAGGAGTGAATCGCATTGCGGCTAACAATAAAACCCCTCATTTGCTGACGATCCTCACGTAACAATGTAACACATATGACTCGGAGCACAAAGCCGTGCTTGCTTTACGAGTACATTGTGACAATACCAATTTCAGGGCCTTGTCGGGTTGCAGTAGTTACCGGTATTGTTCAGATTTTACGACGACCGACACCGTTGGAAACGCGAGAACGTTATGATCCGATCGACGTTTGCTACATTTCTGCTAACGCTTCGAATCTGGCAACACATGGCAGTTGGGTGGACGTTACCCTTACTTGTAAATACGGGAACTTCTTCTCAACTAACACAATTAAACGGGATTTATGAGCGTAAGCTATAAATCAAGCTAAGTGATGAAACCAGTAATGGACAAGGCCGAAGCTAAAAGGTATTCATTTGTTTTACAACAATGACCGCATGAAGAGTTAAGTATCAATTATTGGAGCCAGCACCCAAATTTGCCCTAAACAATAAATATTGATTATAGTGACACAATTATATCGTTTAGAAGTAAAATTGCCTTGATGGTACAAATCCTTGCCTGATGGGTATAGGTCTATGAAGAAATCCGTCATGGTACAAACCAGCTATAGGTCTAAACTGGTTAGAAATATAACTTACTGGCGAAGAAAATTGGCGCCATCGATTATCGTTAGTAGGTAGTAGAAATCCATTCACATTATACAACTCGGAGTTATCTTCTGAAGAGGTTAAAAAATTATTAAAATTTTCGTTACTCTTTGCAAGGGTCAACATATTTTCGATATTTACGTCTACAGGTGGCGTAGTGAATGTCAAATTGTTTACAAACTCGTTGTTATAAAAAGGTGAGGAATATGGATCTTTAGGATCACCAGTTGTTTGTTTTTGAGATTCTGTGACTGGCTCGGCAGTAGTTGATTCTTGAGACATGGTTATCGCAGTTGCATTTGCCAGTACCATTTCTTCAGTGGTGTTACTAAGTGTTACATCAGTTACGTTATCATGTGACCTTAAGCTATTATTTATTGTTTCTTCTGCTTCCATTGTTTCATTGTCGTTAAATACTTCTTTATTTTTCAAATTACTAAACATAATGTTATCAAAATCCTCTGAGGTGATTGTTGTATTGTAATCCTCGGTTTTAGAAGTAAGCCGCTTAAACACATCGCCATTTTCTTGATAACTTTCGTCAGCATTTGAACTTTCTATTATGACATTCTGTTTTTGTGTCAATGATGGTAAAATAATCACTGGGGAGTACCAAAAAGGTCTATTGCGGAATCCATTTCTTTCACTGAATCTAATACCAAATAGAGATAAAAGGTGACGATTCGTAGATTCACCTAAAACAAAAACCATATTTAAACGACTAAAAGTATGAAAACATATTCACTTGACACTTCCATAGTTCATTACTCACATAAAAGAGCACTGCAGTAAATTATAGTAATGAAAAATAAACGTCCGCCCAGTCGCATTTTGCAAAGTCAAATAAAGCACTAGAAAGTATTGCCATAGTTTCATATCGCAGAAACAGTATACGCAAAATTGCAACATAAATCGTTGTGATGTTACTTTAAACTAGAATTGCGAATATTTTTTGGTATTTGGAAACAAGTTTCGTAAGAGGTTTCTTCTCCTCTCGTATAATAAAGCTCCTGTTCCAAATTGATTCTGCAATGTCTGGACTCGATTGCATGGCATCGAGGAAGGAAAAATGCTATTAAGTATTAGTATTTTATTACTGTCGGCCATTTTAAAAAGGCCGAAAAAGGACACAGTTTTATTTATCAACCACTGGTTTGAATAGTGATTTCACGATTGAAAAATTTGTCATTCGAGTAAGTAGGTATACTAAGTATTACCATGTCCTTAAATTATTGTTAAAATTACTTAAAATCCGAGAATTATGTATTTTCAAAACAATTCAATAAAACCGTTTTTATTTATTATCCTTATTTATTGTATTTCTTTCTAATTTTATACACTTAAGGGTGTGCATACTTACATGTACTTGTATCTACAACTTTCACTACCTATTTAATGTTATTAATAATCTCAAGCCATTTCTTACATGCATAATTTATTTTGATTTGCGTCGGATCATTTTATTTTACATATGCCTGGCAAGTGAAATCGAAGATAAACACACCAACGGTACTAAAAATGCGGGCTATTTTAACTTGGATGTTATCTTTGTTTCGTAACACATAGTGCTAATATCAAGAATGTGCAACTGAATACGGGTATGTCGGTAGGTAACAAAAGGTTTTTTCAACTATAGGTACTCGTACCTACTTCTTTATTTTAGATCAGAATAAGGGCATTTTCAAAATAAAGAAATTAAGAATCACTAACTTTTATCAGTTTTGTGACGAACATTTGCCATTTTTCATGTGGCTAATTTCTTTACAAAACTAACAAAAGTTAACCTTTCTTAATTTTCCTTAACTAGGGTTCACATTATATTGAAAATGCCCATTGAAAAACAGGTGCGTCTTGTAGTTTGATGAAGTAAGGTTTAGAAGTAATGACGAAGTCCACGATGATTTTTACAAACTTTTAATGCATTTTAATAACTAGTTACACGAGTGCGGGTGTCTTAACCGAGGGCAGCTAAGAATGTGTGGAGGGGTCGCCGCTACGTCATCCGCGGTTCATCGCTGCGTGTGCATGTGTGTGTCACACATATGCCGTGCGTTAACACCCATAAATGACCTTAATATTACAAAGTTTTTGCATTAAAGGAAGTCAAAATTAGAAACGGAGTACAATAAAATTGTATTTTCTATAGCTAATAAATAAAATATTATAATAGGAAATTTTTCAGTATTAGCTAAGAAGTATTACTTATGTGAAAAACCGGGCAAGAGCATGTCGGACAATGCTTAGAGTGTATGGTTCCGAAGCCGACAGTACAAACAAAAAACTATCTCAAAATACAAGAAGCATGAACTTATTACTAAAAGTTGATAATTATATATACTTGCATAATTTAAGAGTTATACAATGATACGTCTCTCAATATGATAATAATGTAAAAAAATACCTTTACTTTAGTTGTAAGGGAGTTTATTTTAAAGATGTTATTTTACAACTTTTCCGGTAGAACTTAAATGTATAACTATGCCAGATTACATCTTTGTAGTACTTCAAGACTCCCTTAGTTAAACCGCGGACATGGAGAAGAAGAAGAAGAAGAAGAAGAAGAAACTTTTATTTAGTGCTAATACAGTATTACATTGGTTTGAGTTCATAAAAACGTATTAACTAATAAGCACCAAAAGGGCGATCAGCTCAGCAACATGCTGCGACAAGTCACAGCGCTGATTTTCAGCTGGACCCATTTGGACACAATCACCACTTATTATTAAAAACTCCTTAAACATTACAATATTTGCGAATACAAACTACAGTATAAAGTATCTAATAACTAACACTTATACCAACAAGACAGCCATTTTAACAAACACCAATAACCACCATAATTCCTAAAAATATTTCATATCAGAGAGGTGACAGAATAAAAGGCTTCAACGACCTACAGAGAATGCCCGTCTATGTCGCCACGTTGTGCACTTAAGAGGTGTGCTTTGAGATGTTTTCGAAAAGTATTGATTGAGGTGAGATCTCGCAAAGGTGGAGGAATATTATTCCATATTTTGGTGGCGGCATATTTGAAACTTCCCCTGTAGGCCGCGGTCTTATGCGGAGGAATACAAAGAAGGCCCAGACGCACACGCCTAGACCACAATAACTTATCAAAAAGGTAAGGTGGGTGTTTTCGCTTTACAACGCCAAACAAAAGAGTGGCTAAGTGCATATGTCGTCTGGTGGACATGTTGAGGATCTTAGCGTTATTCAGATATGGTGAGATGTGACTTCTTCGAGGAATATCAAAACAGAATCGGGCGCACACGTTTTGTACTCTTTGAATCAAGCTTTTTGTTTTTGCTAAAATTCGAGGACCGTACACAACATCAGCATGGCTTAACTTTGAGAGTACCAAAGAGTCAATAAGATTTATTCGTAATTGCGTACTAAGGTACTCACGTATTTTGTATACCACCTTCAATCTATAGAAGCAATCACGTACTAGACTTAGTATATGTGACTCAAAACGTAATTCTTCGTCAAATAGGAGGCCAAGGTTTCTTGCTACTGCTACTTGTTCTATCTGGGTGCATTCTACACAAATATTAAGGTGATTTCGCAAAATGTTACGGCGTTGATGATTTGAGCCTAAAACCATGAATTTGGATTTCGTTGGATTTAACATAAGGCAGTTTTTATGAGCCCATTTTGCCAGACGAAGTAAGTCATCATTAATTTCTTTTACAGCTTGATCTGTATCTTTGGGATTAAATGAAAGGTACAATTGAACATCATCCGCATATATATGAAACTTACAGAACTTGAAACAGCCAACAACATCTGCACTATATATTATAAATAGCAACGGCCCAAGGATCGATCCCTGAGGCACACCCCTGCTAACCGTGCTTGGGGTTGATGAAAGTACGGTCCCATCATCATTTCGCAACTGCACATATTGTGTGCGACGGCTCAGGTAGCTGTTAAACCATCTTAGCGCGTTCGCGTCGAAACCATAAAACGACAATTTAGACAATAATAAAGAAATATTTAATCCATCGAAAGCTCGCGAGAAGTCGAGCAACACAAGAATTGTACCCTTGCCCGCATCCTGTGCCTCCAACATGGCGAAACTATAAGGGTTCCTTGTGGACTACGAAACCCTGAACGAAGTAAAGTTAGCAGCAAAAATGGAGCCTAAACATTTACTTAATTAAAAATTAATAAATAATTAATTACTTTGGATTTAATCTATAATGCAACCAATCAATCAATCTTTTTAGAGTGGTTGGTATTTCTGTACCTCTGCCTACAGACTCCACTCTGGGAATGAAGGCGTGATGTTATGTTATGTTATGGCTCTTGATGCTATTCGTATGTTAATTAAATGAAAAAATATTATCGATTATTATGTAAGCGTATTATGAACGGGGCATTTGACCGTAATCGTATGTTGAGCTCCCGATATTTCAACTCAGTTGCACGCGTCATGATTAAGGGTAGATTATAAAAGTTTTGTAAAGGTTATCGAGGTGGATATCTTGTGGATATCTACAGAATTTATTATTTCAATTAAACATCTTTTTTGTGCTTGTAACATAATATATAAAACTCTAAATGAGATAAAACATACCAAACAGAAGATGAAGTTGATGCTGTCAATGAATTTGTAATGAACTGACAGATTCAGGGAGCGTTGACAGGCGAACAGATCCATTGTTACGATTTTCCTGTGATGAAAAGGGAAGCATTACTCAGATATTATTCTCTAAAAAATAATATACAAGTCTGTCGAAAAATCAGATATCACAAATGGCAGTTTTAAAATAAAACAGGCTTTTGTAAATGCACGAGTATACTTCTTTTTCTAAGACTCTCACCGAGTGTTTTGATGCAAATGAGTTGGTGCGGACACAATAATATTTGCGACTGTAAGGAATTCGACTTTATTTAGACATTCACTTTTATCTTCACAAAGATAGTGTCCAAAAAAAGTTTTATTACTGGGATAATGATCTTTAAAACATTTTATTGGAAAACCTAGTCTTATTCCAAAACTAGATTTGTAGTCTTTATACATACTCAGTTTTCTTGTTTGCGCTGAAATAGGACCAACTACTGATCGTTCTCATTATTTTTGCATCGTAACAGAAATCCGTAGTACTTATTCATTCAAAACGAAATGTATTGATGTAGAGCACAAACGCCTAAAAATATTTCTTTTTAAATTTCCACAACGACGGTGCAAAACATTCAGCTATACAAAGTCATTGCAATATTTTTGATTCAACACCTGAACACAGCACCGGCAAACTAAAAAAGACCCAACAAAAGCCTTTGCAGCGTCCATTTTTACATGGAAAAATATGATGAATGTAGTAAAGAGAAAAAATTGCATCCTCCGCTTTGTAATTTTTGTTGCGGTACTTCGAAACTTTAATAATTACTCGGAAATATGTCATGAATAAAACCCTTAAAACGCATACGCTGATGAACAATGAATAATAACTACTTAATAAACATATTTAAAATATTAATATAAAATATGATTTTCTTAACTTTATTTCGCCTTTGGAAAGAATAATAATTTTGCTTAAATAGATTAAAAAGTTGCATTTCGTCATCATAAGTGACATCCGACATTCTAATCATTTAAGCAAAATTTCAGTATAGTGTACATTTATGATTTATATATCACCAAGATGAGCATTGTTAGGGTCCTAGATAAGAAGCATAGCGCTAACGATAGCGATTTTCAAAAACTGACAAAATGTTTGAAACTGATAGTAAGTAAGTATTGATATAAGGATCATACACAGATTTAGGTTACCGTCTTTCCTGTGGACACACCGAAATTAAATTTTTTAAGGCCTACTTTTCTGACTAAGCCCATTCCCGCAAAAATACGGTCAGGACTACGTTAGACCTATCATATAAAAACATAACTTATATGCATACAAGCTTTTAACTATTGACCACAGGAGAGACAACTTTTCTTTTTAAGAGTGTGTATGACCCATAAGCGGCCGACGCAATAGATCGTCAGCAATCAGCAACGCACATTTAGTCAGTTTTCGAAAAACGCTAATAATACTACTTATAGCTATGAGAAATGTGCATCTTGTCCCGATCTGCACATGACAAATCACGCCACACCCAAGCAATAAAGTTGGCTAGCTCACCCATGCCTTACCTTAGGCCGAGTTCAACCTTACCCGACCTTAGTTCTGGAACCTGTCCGATATTACCCTGCACCCGCGGTTTAATTGATGGCATCAGGTGAGGAGGAAATTGTTCGTGTAACTCATGTATGGTGTTTCCTAAAGTTACGGAAGTTTGCGGTATTTTTTATTACGTGCAACGTAGAATTTTAGATCAAGAAGAAGCCCATTTTGTTGAGGCTTTACTGCTTTTAGCATTGTTTTGAATTATGTCACATTAAAATTAAAACATTTATCGTAAACAGGCGAATGAATGGTAGCCATTGTAATATTATGAAGGGTACTGCAGTGTATCGATACTTCAAAAATCGTACAGTAATAATATTATAGAAGATCGCCTTAAGTAGTTTATTGGATCCCCCATAAAAATACACACATACTCGTACATAACATTACGCCTTCATTCCCAGAGTGAGTTAGGCAGAGCTAGAGAAATACCAATAACTGTAAAAAGACTTGTAGATCATTCTTAAAACACATTTTGCATAAGTAAGCTAAGATGTGTATTTTAGTGACAGGTTGCAAACTCATCACCTAACATCACTACAAACGCCCTTAGTCGCCTCTTACGACATCCACGGGAAGACATGGTGTGGCACTATTCTAACCCGGCAACCACACGGGAACGGCAACCACACGGGAACTAAAACTATTATTCGTTTATTTATTTATTAGCCAAACGTAACATTGGGGAATAAAAAAAAGGTTGACTTAAATTAAATTTTTACATCAATTTATTTGCGCAGAAATAACGTTTTCCAATGCTTTTCAAACGGCAGTGGCCAGTCTGTTCATTTGGCACGAGAGCCGACACCATCCTTGTTTTGTTCAAATACTTCCATTCGTTAATTCTGTTGTCTTAGTTATTTTTGCAAAAAGAATTTTAAAAAGTTTTAGTCAGATTTATTTTTATTTATTTTAATAGCGACCAACTCTCCCTCTGGGGTCAACTCATTAAGTATAGGTAGGACCAAACGACGAGGTCGGTATTGTGTTTAACGTACGTTCATAATAATGGAGTAGGGGCATCTATATATTAAATTTATCTATAACCTTACCGGTACCTTAAAAAGTTAGCATTTACAAAAATAACAAGGGTGCCATTTTTACTTTTATAAACTTTGTTGTGAATTCAGCGTAGCATTGTACCGACGAGAAACAGCTTAAATTCTAAAAATTGCTTATGAGAATATCTTGGTAAATACCAACAATATTCTAAGATTTTAATAGAAAGAAAACATTCTCAATGCTTTCAACTGTTTTCTCAGTACTTTCATAAAATATTTTTCAATTTTATGAGATATTCTGCAACTTGCACCTAGCTAGTTCAGCGACAAGACACTAAATTCATTTATTCATGCCTGCATACCGCATAAAACTCAAGCGCAAGAACTCAACGATTTCCCATTCATCAACCCCAAATATTATTTGAGGGGTATTGAAGTCTCCATTCGCGGTGTGTTTTTCTTTAATTTAAGGTACCTCTGAATTTTCCATACGAAACTGTGCTGATTGCTTTCGGTTACGTTCCTGCGTGAAAACGTCGCCCAATCTCACTTTACGTTGCTCCACCTTTTGTACAGTCGCATTTACATAAAGAGCTCGGTCCTCGGGGTCTCCTTTCCGGGTTTTCCATTTTGTGCCTGAATGCGATGCGACGAACGCGGGCGGGTCCGAATATACCATGAATCTGACGTCAAAGCGACCATCCGTTTTTTAGAATTCCGTAGTCAAAATTGCATGAACCCTTATTCGTCACGTCACTCCACAACTTTCGCACGCCACCTTATGTCAACTGAGAATGCATGTGTATAAAATTTTTCATCAACCATTTTGTCTACTAAGTTATCTGTGGTGTATGTACCTATATATTAGCTTTATTAAATCATTATTGCAAACAATTTTTAAATATAAATTCAATTAAAGACTAATAAAAATAAATTAAAACCTATCCTAATGCTTATCACACAAATATCTGCCCTTACCGGGACCGCTGGCTTCATATCCCGGTAATTATTTTGTTCCTGAGTCTTGGATGTTTTCTTCGTATTTAAGTATGTATTTCTCTATATAAGAATGTTTATCGTTGTCTAGTACCCATTGTACAAGCCTAGAACTTAGGTTGGGACTATGTAATTTTATGGGAGATTCTCCCCTGATATTTATTTATTTATTTGCGGCCGTGTGGTTGCCGGGTTAGAATAGTGCCATTCCATGTCTTTCCGTGGATGTCGTAAAAGGTGACTAAGTGAATAAGGGCTTGTAATATTCTTAGGCGATGGGCTTGCAACCTGTCACCAATACACTAGTAACATCTTGGCCTTATTGTGCAAAATGTGGTTGCATAATTTTATTATAATTAAGTCTTTTTACAGTTGTTGGTATTTCCGTAGCTCTGCCTACCCCACCCTGGGAATGAAGACGTGATGGTATGTATGTGTGTATTTATTTATATATATTCGGATTTTGAATAGTTTATAAATAGCTTGTTTTTTTGCTATTTCAACATAATAAGCCTTAAATTGCGTGCTAATCCGTCAAATTAAAACTTGTGTATCGTTTTCCGGCACAAAACATAATGAGATCACCAATTTCATTCAAACGCAGGTATTAAGTAATGACAAACAATCATTCTGATACTTTAAAGCTCAATTACCAACCAGCGTAGGTACGGAACCCAAGCTATTGTGAGACGCAAGCAGTTGACCGTTTTCTTTATCTCGATCAAACTGCGGGTATGGGTAAGGATTGGAATAAGAACGTTTATGTTTAATTTAATTGCAGAGAATTCTTAGGTTTTTGAATACTTACATTTAAAGTAACTATATTTAGATTGTTTTAACATGCAATCTCGTAGTACGCTATCTTATACCTTAGAGCATTAACGTAAATTTATTTCGCAATTATGTTCTTAACCACAAAATCCACAAATTCACTGCAGAATTCTTGGAAAAATAACGAGCAATACAAAGGTGCGGACGAAGCGCCGACCGCTCTTCAGAAAAATCTTAAGGGGATCTCAAATAAATCGAACGCAAGTTTTCCCACGCTCGGTATCGGTTAAATAAGACAAGAGCCTCGTCGGGAACACGTTCAATTACTGGCCTGAACACTATTCGCACCTCCTCGTTCCGCCCGTTTGTCCCATAAACTAAGAAAATCGGCCGCAACGGACGATCAGCAAAAGTAATCTTAGCAAACATTCTACCTCCGGGCGGAAAACAATTTTCACTGATGTATTTTTTTGAGGAGCTCGTGTGCTCCAGCATTATTCTTAGGCTCGTAATATGGGTTCGAGATTTATTTTTGCAGCGTAATTCAAAGAGCGTTATTACTTTCTTTGGGCCTTTTATTTTCTCTCACGTTTTCTGAAGAATGACAAATTTCTATCTGTACGTTGATACGTTTTCTTCGTTATTAAATATTGAGAAGGTAAGGCGAGTGTACTTCCCTTGTGAAACGAAACGCGTGCTTCCTATTAATTATACCATTTAAAGGTATTCCTAATTTTAAATGTTTTTTACTTAATTCAAGTATTTTATTCTTGTAATAACGAAGTACGTGTAGTTTAAACGTCACTATGATGTATATCGCTATTCCTTAAATAAAGTATATCGCTATTCCTTCAGGAACCGTCCATTTTTTTCGGGATATAGGTGCCCTATGTTCTTTCCCGGGGCTCAAAATATCTCCATACAAAATTTCATCTAAATCGCTTCAGCGCTTTCTCCGTGAAAGCGCAACAAACAGACAGGCAGATACAGAGTTACTTTCGCATTTATAATATTAGTATAGAGTATAAATTAGGTTCTGGTTCGCAGCCCAAACAACTGATAGCTATTGATAATTATACTGACATACTTTATATGGATTATTTTTATTGTTAACCGATGTGAATAAACTTTAATTATAAATTATACCTACCCGAAAAACCTACATGCTACTTATTTAATAAAATATTTAGATATTGTTGTAGAATAAGTGTAATTTGACATGTAATAAATATATAAATAGATGTGAGCAACTGATAGCAAGTGATATGAAAACGAAGATACAAAAGAAATATAAAGAGGTAAAACCGTAAACCCTTACATACAAGCTCATGTTCCATTTTTTTTAAATTGCAGAATCTACACTATTTTCAAGTATAGGTTTCCCAAGTAGCGGAACTAACTCTTAACATTAAATTACTTCCAAAGCGTGCAAAATTCCAATAATTTCATAATGTAATTAGCTTTGGATATAGCCGGTTGCAAACAAGCGGGACAAATGATCCCGACGGGACGCATGTGCTTATTTATCGGTTCCTGCGCAGGTGTTCCCGGCCTTAGATGGTTTACGCTTCCCGGGGGCGCCGTGCCGTGACGCAGTACAGCGTGGCTCCAACACCTTTGTTATAAGCTTCGGTTAACACATACGGGTGACTCACCTGACGTGTTTAAATTGAATTTGAAGCGGAGGCTGTACCTACTCGTATTAAGTGTCAAAACCTGCCAAGGAAGTGAAAGGAACCGTGGCCCTAGACAAGATGATATATCATACTATATAATATAACTTACGAGTTGTATGAAATTGGCATAAGCGCTCAACATGACTGCCTGGCGGCTTACGTCAATCCTTAATTTGATTATGTCCGGTGGGACGGACAAGTCATTAAAAAAATGTATCACTTTACAATGTAATATTTCAACGGTATTATAAATGCCTAACTGCGTATGTTTGATTGCTTGTTCTATTTTCAGTGTCTCAACTGATTGATGTAAAATCTGATAAACAACTATAAATAAAACCCGGAGAGAGATGTAATGTAGGTACTTTTGATCAGAAAATCAGATAATTCTAGAAGATATAGCGATAAAATACACCTAAGTGCACTGAGTCAGATATACGAAGCGTCAAACTAAATTGGTGACAAAAGAAAACAATAACGTAAAGAATAAAAATCTATACTTAACACAATCTGAGCTGAACGCAGTCGAAAATTATCAACAGAACAAATATACTTAATTTATGTAAACTGATAAACCTGTTACGTGGATACCGGCTGGATTTTATTAAACGATGCTTTATGAAGATTTATGAGTTAATTCGCTTAATTTTCTCATAACTTTTGGAGGCAAGTGCGCTCAATGAAGGTACAAATTTTAATCTAGTTCATAAACCTGGGTACAGGTTATATTAGCACGAATACTTTTTAACAGCGGCCATAACTATTCTACTGTAATTTATGGCAGTTTTATGTGATTTCAGTACGGCTTAATAACCTTATCTTCAAAGTTGTATCATACTCCGTATACAATTGTTGAACAGCGTACATGTGTTGGTGAGGTGTATATGGGTTTGAACAAAAGATAGGGCTATAGCTTAGGTAAGGATTACTACATGATCGCCTATCTTGGAATCAAGTAAATTCAAGAAATTATCATCGACTCTTTCCGACCTTAGCTTCTGCCATTTTAGACCTTACATACACATAATATCACGCCTTTATTCCTAGAGTGGGGTAAGCAGGCATAGGCATAGGCGGGGCTTTAAACCTTATTGCTTCTAAATTGTAGTCGTATTGTTAACATTATATTAGCGTCACTAAAATGATCTAAAAGCACGGTAGGCTAAAACAAACTGGAATAAATACCCTGAACACTATAATCCTTTTGTTTGTAAAAATTAAGAATAAAATCAAATTTTGGCAAAACGACCACAAATAAGTTTTTTTAATAAAATAACATGTGTTTTAGTTATATTGTTTGGTTTCTAGATAGGTAAATTTATTTTAAAAGAAGATGCGTTCTCCAAGCTTCCAACGCTTAGAAATAATTAAAAGGTTTAATAGACATGGTGTTAATTTTGTATTTTTTTTATATCTGATAGCTTACCAGTGGTTAACATGCCTACTATGTTTAGGGATCGTGGAATCAAATTGCTTTAGGTAGGTAAACTTTGCGTAATAAACGCAAATGTTAATATCGTAAATGCGAAGATTCACACGATAAAATAAACAATTATAATAACTGTGATTTAACTTCAAAGCAAATAGATAATTTGAACAATTTAATAACTTTTTAAGCCTCTTTTTATGTTGGAGAAGTGTATCGGTCTCGAAGGGAACAGCGCAGCGGAAAATGAATTCTATGCGAACCGAGCCCCGGATAAAAGGTTATTTTTACTTTCACAATTGTTTTCCATCTTCCTCTCCACCCTTCAATTTTTAAAAGCGTGTTTAAAAGGTTTCCTGAAACACAACATTTTCCTTGTTCATGAAAGATGTAAGAGAATGTAACCGAAGTTTTTTGAAACTTATTGGTTTATACTTGATTTAAACTCATTCCGCGAGATTGCGTGTTCACGTCACTCGCAAGTTCCCTGCTGAGTAATTTATTTTTAAACGCATCCAGTGCCCTTATCTTGGTTTGCTTAGAAAAACGACCCGATTTATAGTCCTGGGCTTAACAAGTTAAACGTCGCGCCCTTGGTAGGGGCAACTTGAAAAATAACACTTATTCATTGTAGGAGTAATAACTCATTTGCCGTAACAGCTGCAGTGTTAAATAATGATCTGGAAGGCACATAAATATTATGTAACTAGCTGTCGTGGGTAAGTTCAAAGTTGGGGGAAATGTGAAATTGTTTGAGGCGCTCGTTACGGTGCAGTTTGTGTAATATTTTTAGTGTTAAACGGTGTGCTAATTAATTTTCTTTTAGCCGTATTATCTTTCGAAAAATGTTTTGTATTAAACCTTTTATTTATGGTTATAAATTCAATCATTCATGAAGCATAGGACACGAAGTTTTTGAATTTGCAAATAGTAAACCAGAAATAACAAAAACGAATTGTTTAAAAAACCTAAAAACCGTCTTCAAAAACGAGAAATAACTTCTTTTAAAATGATAATGGTCTGTCTAACTGAATTCGGCTTTTGGCTAAAAATAAAGTGGGATGCCGACTTCAGTTGGACTGACCTATTACTTATTATTCTTGCTAACAAACACAAAAAAACAGACAGTCGAATTGACAACCTCTTCCATTTTAGTCGGTATACAAACAAATTCAACTATAAATTAAGTGGCAATATGGTATGTGTCAAAAATACTATTGTTGAATTGCTAATGTACAACATTCCATGAATAACATTGTGTTACAATTAACTAACATTCGTTATCTGACAACACAGCAAAACGTGGTAACATGTTTAGTAACTCTATAAACGTAACAGCAAAAGTAACTCCTAACTCGGCAAGTTGTAATTCACTGTGTTACAGTACAACGCACTAGGGTCCTACTATTTGCTTCTCCATATTGAAAAGCCGGTAACGAGATGTTATAAGGTAAAACATAAATTGGAATATTTTCACAGACAGCTTTTTCTTACAAGCTCAGGGACACACAAAAGCGCGAGAAATCCATTCATCTTGGTTTTATATTGTTTGTATTGATATCTTCTCGTATTATATACTTATTTGGATATTTGAGTTACTTATTTCATTACTTATTTTAGTTTTGCACCGTCTGTCAATTTACATACTTACATAGTTTATACTTTAACTTTTCTTCTTTATACGGTTTATTCTAAAAGATATCGATGTTTAGCTATAACACCACCATTTGACTAACATTGAAACATTTATTTTATTATTACTTTTCGTGTTGTTTTTGTATGTCATTACTGTATGCCATAAAAATCTTTTTTCCCAAAGCATATTGGCAAACAGTAAGCCGCAAACTTTTTACATAATGGGACCGAAGCCTTTATGATGAAGAAGAGAACTCAAAAAAGGTTATATAAACCTAACGGGTAATAATAGAGAGAAAATTCTCCACGAACTGAGTTGTGGGCATCCTTTATAGAGTGTACACGGTAACAAACTGTTACAAACGTCACACAGTAAATACCCGCTAGGCGATCCTGTTTTCAATTCAGAGCGTTAGTTGCCCCGTACAGTAGTATTATTAACACGTTTCGTCGACAATGTAACTCAGTCAAACTGTAATTCATTCTTTCGAATAGAAAAGTGAGTTTTTAAGACCCCTGAAACCGTGGTAGAAGCAAAACCTTTGTTCCTTATAGATAGTAGAAGTTTCACGTTGCCAAAGCGACGCCGACGCATTTAGTTTGAATACTTCATTTAATGGCAGCTTGCTTCAAAACACTTCTTTGCTGGGTATTTGAACGCATTTAGGCGAAAATTTACCGACGTTGTTCTGATAATTTAAAGCCCTGATAATGATAAACGTTGTCTGTACAGTCTGTTACAAAGAGATGTATCCACTTTGGGATCGTATAGAGAACATGCATAAAAATCAAAATTGAGTTTCATTGATACGATTTAGGAGAAAATTAAAAAAAGCATATAACACTAAGTTTTGACCCGTTTATTAAGATTTCATATAGAATCAAAACATGTTAAAATTTTAAAACTTCTTTCAATATTAAGATTGTTTTCTTCGGCCTCCTCATTTAATTTACGTAATATTTTAACTATACGATATAGGCTCAAACATAGTAATTTACAATATTAATGCAAATATAAGGTCGTTATGTTTTAAACATGGAAAAACAGCTGTTACGTGATTCCTGTCGTCGATATTGTATAGTGTTTTCCAGGGGTTCTGAACTATGACTTAAAATTACACGACATTTATTTCGGATGTACAGTTATTCCTCTCTTTCATAGCACTTTCCAGAGAGCGTAAGAAAATAAAAATGCACGTTCCCTATACAATTCATTAAGGTGAAAAAGTGGATACATCTCCTTGTAGTCGACTGTAGGGGCTGTCTATGTCATGGTAGCTCTTATTTACTTGACAGTAATGGCGGCTGAATTAAAAACAGTTCAATAACATGTCAAAAGCGGTTGGGTATTACCGAGTAGAATAGAGCCTCAGTCCATTAGCTCTTAAACTTTTGACCGCCACGCCAGCTGCAACTTTTCGTGCTCCTGTCGCCAACGACGTCATATGCCGCAACCAAGCCGATTTAAAATGTATGGAGCGTATCGAGCGCCCGGCATCCCCGGAACAAAAATTCGATGACGTGATTTGCCAGCTCTGGCGTACTTATTATATGTATTTCGATGCTTTTCCATGTTACAATAATTCCGATAATATTATATTATATGATTGTTATTAATTGTATTACCTATAACTAATAATAGTACCAAAGTAACATTAATTTGAGTCTTATAATTAAAAAACTGACAAAACTGAAACTGACTGATTCCGTGTGGTTGCCGGGTTGTAATAGTGCCACTCCATGTCTTCCCGTGGATGTTGTAAAATTCGACAAAGGGGATAAGGGCTTGTAGCACTGTTAGGCGATGGGTTTGCAACCAGTCACTAATACACTAGTAAACTTTTTGGCCTGATTGTGCAAAATGTGGTGACAGAATTATAAAGACGTCTGTTTAGAGTTTTTAGATTTTCTCTAGCTCTGCTTACCCCACTCCTGGAATGAAAGCGTGTGGTTATGTATGTATAGGTTAAAATCTTATGTGTCGTTTTTTTATTAATCAATTTTGAATTTAATTGAACTGAATTACTTTTCCACGAATACTTTTTGAACTAAACGAATGACATTCACCAGTGCATGGTTAAAGCCTTGCTTGTTACCACGCGGCTTATTAAATCTGTAGTTAAACCAACTTGCCGTGATTTGCTTTAGATTTAAGTATTTTAAAACTTGAGTAAGTGGAAACCCAAATCATTTTTTGAAAAATCCGAGGTGGGGACTATGGCTATGTTATTTCATTTAAGAAGATGATGATGTTAATGAAATAATGATGTTACATAATGATCTGCAATAAAAATCACATACTAAAACTATACATCGGGACTTAATAACATAGAAAAATAAACATTTACTTACCACGACGTTTCGCTGTGCTACAACTCGCACTCTTCTCGTGACCACGACTGCTGTTACAGTTGAAACTTTGAGGTAAATAATGTATTTATGAAGCGATTATGTCCCGATTTATAAATAAATAAATAATTCAATATCAAGGAACCATCTCACACAAATTGATCGAGTCCCAAACTAAGCCCTTGGCTTGTACTATGGGTACTAGACAATGATAAACACACATAGAAAAATACATACATAAATACATAAAGAACACGCAAGACTCGGGAAAAAATATTCGCGCTCATCTCTCAAATATCTGCCCTTACCGGGATTCGAACCTAGGACCACAAGCTTCAGAGGCAGAGTCACTACTACCTAGGCTAACGTGAAATAGTTTAGTATGTGTGAGAATGGTGTTCATATTAAGTAAAGTATTAAAAATATTTTATGTAGAGAAGAAAACTTACCAAAAAAAAGATAATAATAATTGATGCTGAATGCAAGGAGTTACTAACTAATATGCAAATTAGGCGGAATAGGCGGCACGCTAGCCAACAGCCGTGTTAAACTCAGTATGGTTGGCACCAGCAGATACTAGATTATAATGTAAGTGGGCAATTAAATATTCTCTATGACTTTGAACTTTTTACTGGTAATGTAATATTTCTTCCGCTATTATTATAAAATATAACCTAGGAAAGGGAGTAAAAGAAATAGTATGTTAAATCAACCGACAACAGAAGCCATAACATGGATTTTTTAAACTTTTACGATATTTAAACCAGGGACCCGCCCATCTATTCACCGATAAAAGCCTTTGAAAGACTAATCTCAATAGAATACCCCACTAAAAGAACGAAACGCCCCTCTTGGAACGAAATATATAACTAAGTTATTCATTAAACTAACCATTCACTATAAGGGAAACCTTAACAGCTAAAGCACAGATAACCTTTAAAATAACGCTTTAAAAAGCAAATCCAATGGCTTTTAAGCGATACGGCTTTTCTAAGTAAAACCCTTATACAACCCATTCGAAACCCCTTGAATGGGATAACGGGCCGGTCCCTGATTTAAACATATTTTGTAGTTCAATGGGACTTAATTGCGTAGTATTACTAACTCTTGTAGTGATCACGAGGAGACTGAAGAGATGGGCATCAATCTCTATGAGTGGTGCCCTCTCCTGGGCGTTCGACGGAGTCTACAGAGGCCGTATACGAAATTTTGGCGATTTCGCTGATTTACGTGATTTTACAGACATTATTTTACTGTTGAAATACTATACTTCTACAAATTTTAATATGCAACACGGAAGATAATTTAAGATTTTAACCAATGTATGAGCTACTTTTTTGTTTTTATTATTTTATTTTGATTAATCGACCTGACACTAGCGACTGTTTTGTGAATTTTGCTGTAAGAGGTTTAGAACGAACGTACGTGCATGAAGAGATTGATGAATGTGGAGGAAGCGAAGGTTGTATGTTTGGATCGGTGCACCTGGCGTTCCATAGTCTCTGCCTACCCCATTGGGAGACAGGCGTGAAGATATGTATGTGTGTATGTAGGTTTAGAATGTCACATATTCACGAATCGTTTTGATGTCTAAAAGGAATGAAAAAATTACAAGTTATTGCCATAAAAGTCCTCAAAAAAAATGTATGAATAACTTTTTACCACCTTCATTATTATTTTTTGTGTAAAAATTTTTTTTTATAGAAAATGGAAAAAAAAATGTTTTTGATTTCGGCTACTTCAAACTCTCGTTCATAAAATTAAAACAACAGTAATAAAGTTCAGTTCAAAATCAATCCACAACCTTAAAAATAACATCCAAAAAATAAAAATAAAATAACAATATATACCTACTCGTAATGTTTTAAAACAACCTAAATCTCGCACTACAATACTCGACAAAAATAAAAAAGTAGCTGATTCATTCTTTATCCGATCATAACTGAAATGATATTTCATGATGTGCATTAAAACTTATAGAAAAGCTTTATTTTAACTGTAAAATCACAAAAAGAAGCAAAACCGGAAAAAAATCGTGTACGGCCTCTTAAGCTGGGGCGGCGGAGCACTTCTTACCTGCAGAGCCATCGGATAGACCTCATCCAGCTGTAGAAACCGTCCCTCGTTTCTACTGTGCATTTAGTTATTACCTACTAGTTGATTGTAGTACGTGATTATATGAATTCTCTGCAAAACCTTGTCTAAATTCATCCAACACTATCCCACGTAGCGCCAACAGCTTGTCAGAGGGAACCGAGCCTGATCTTCACCCGTCATATTTATTTCTTATTCAATATTTAGTATAGACCGCTATCTCACATATTGCCGATACCAAATCTGTTTTGACTAGATCTGCTAATCACAAAGATCATTAGTCAAAGCATCAAAAATACAAGAAAACGTTAAACTTAACTGTTTCACGAGATTCCATATTTGAAATGGCCCTCACCGTTTAACGCTTATCATTACCCTTCATCCTTTGCCGTTAATTATTCTATCCGTATAAATAATTATCATAACAAATTTATGACACGGGCCCTTACACTCAAGCTTGCAAATAAGGTGGTCTCATACAATCAAGCGCTATCCTAAATAAACGCGTGGCCCTTTATATATGAATATATTCATCAACATAATGCATATTAATTCGATACACTTAATGATTAAATCAAACAAAGTACACGATACGCTGAATGGTATGTATAAGATATTTTTAAAACAATAATTATAAATACTTAATAACACGCACGGTAGTGAAAAATTTATTTGCTAAATTCATATTCTTCAATCTGGTCTACATTTAAAATACTATTTTTAAATTCTCCAATAAATAAATGGCTAAGAAAAGATACCCTTAGCCAGTAAATCATACACAAAAAAACGGGCGAACCTTGCAAGAATGTTTTTTTTTGCATTACCTGCACTTTAGGACAAGGGCACTTTTTCTGATAATTAAAACAGAGCCATAGGATACCATAGTCACTGAAAAATAAAGTCGGCGGAACAGGATAAAATAATATACAAATTTAATAAACGCGGTTTGAATTTATTTATGAGTTTCCAATTGTTATAAAAAATGTATATAAATAAATAAATATCACAGGACAATGTCACACAATTGTCCTAGTCCCAAACTAAGCTCTAGGCTTGTACTATGGGAAATATATACTTAAATACATAGAAAACATCCAAGACTCAGGCATAAATACTCGTGCTCATGACTCGAGCTTCTAAGGCAGGGTCACTACCAACTAAGCTAGCGTGTCGTCACTAAAGACATATATAATCTGTATTTAATCTTATATCCAATAAACTGACAATTTCAACCAACTCTGTCAAAATAAACCGTTCTATCTCTAACTTTGGTGTAAAAAACCCGTGTATCATAATAATTTGTAATGTGATGCGAATGCCAAAGTCGAATGCGTCAGATAAAAACTTCTCCCCGAGTACAATCTCAGTACACAACTGAGAGTTATTTATGTTACCTCCCTTGTTCGCGAGATCCCTGCTCTCGTTAACATCCTGTACTTTGGCAACAAAAGGCTTTTAAGAAAGAATGCGATAACGAAATAAAATGCAACTAGAGATACCAACTTCGACTGGATTAATTTAGTTTTAAAAACGGGTTGCTGGAGAGTTAACGAAGGGGAATGTTTAATTTGAGTTGCTCCTAATTTTCTCTGTATTATCTGTGATATATGAGTGATCTTAGGATTTTAGTGTAAGAAAATGTTATAGCATCAATCTGGTTTTCTCGGCGCAATGGAATACTGTACTGCCGTGTAAATCTATAAATAAATAAATGATATACCAGCACACAGACCACCCTGATTTAAAGTGGGATGTGACACCTATGTACATTTGAGTTCTCAAGACTACAATGTCAAGACCCCAATCTTAAGACTAGGGTTAGGACTTTTGGTGGCATACCTCGGTTCAAGAATCCATGGAGTTGCTATTTCCGAATTATTATATACTTACCAGTTTGATTTTGACCTTCAGTACCAACCATTTTAAATGGTTTTTGATATGGAAGATATCTCCTCATGTGAAAGTGTAACAAACAAACAATCATAAGTAGGTATTATTGAACCGTCTTTTTAGAGATGTTGGTTTTTCTGTAACTCTGCCTACCCCACGTTAGGAATGAAGGCGTGATGTTGTATGTATGTATGTATTAAACCCGAGAATACAACGAAAAAACATTTTAGGTTTAAAATTACATTATTAGTTTATAATGAATATTATAATTATCTTTTTGACTTTTCTCAATTTATACCTAGGATGCCCTAGCTTTTATAAATTATTTGACATTTAAATACAATTAACTCTTTTGACATTTTAACACATTTTACTCCTTTGACATTGTACCATTTTGATATTATTTTAATTGTTACTTGTTTTATTTAAATTTTGCACTGTATTTTGATCTGATTAATATTTATTTTACTATTATTCTTTATACACTGACAATCTTTTTGTGAATTCATGGTATTTAAAAAAAAAAATGACATGTAAATTTTCAAAATGAAATAAATAAATCCAATCCAATTCCGACAAATATGTCTTTAATAGTATATTTTAAAATATGATTATACTGGGGGTCAAAATCAAAGTGTTATATACATATACATATAATCATTAGAAAATAGCGACTATATGGATTCTAGAACAACGGCATGACACCAAAAGTCTTAACCCTACTTATGACTTTAAATGCGTTACCAACCCAGAGGAGTAAAATGGAATGCCTCTATGCTAGTGATTCCACCGGTGGTAGTACTATCCCCACACCGGAATACAACAATACGAATACTGTTGCTTGGTGGTAAATTTATAGAAGATAAGCTTGTGGTAGCGATCTGGGCCCTAACGCCAATAAAATATTAGATTTTATAAAAAAAATATTCTTTATTTATGAATATTGTTACTTGCCTGGTTTTGAAAATTTCCCTTTCTAGAAACTTGCACTATTTTGAAAGCAAACTTATTTTTACGGAAATTCTTGGAATTTTAGATGTTGACGGAATATGATTCATAATATACCAACACAAAATATCCAAATATTGGTGTTAGTTTATCCACCGCGGCCATCAAAAGCACATTAAATATCAAGTTAAACACGTGCATGGCGTGAATCCACTAAAATATTTAAATGTCAGGGGGGAACCCGAACGAGGGTTCCGTAAGCCGCTTGGAAGATAAATAAATATAATTTTAACGATAACTAGGAACCGTGAAACAATCTTGAGAGGTATAAGTGAGAAAATATGTTTTTGTACAGTCGACTAACTTATTGCATTGTAATATATATTTTCGTAGTCAACTGCACAAAAACGTGATTATGTAACTTGTATGGTGATTTTTTCAAGTATTTTTAGAAAGTCACGTGTGTCTGTAATGTTTTTTTTTTCAGAAATATCATTTATTCGGTTCATTTTTCAGACGGTTACTATTCGATGAAACTTTATTTAACGTACGCTATGATTCCTAAATGTACATAGATACGCTGTAATTGATTTTCCGAATACACTTTTTAAATCATTGAAAATTTTCTACAGTTCAATAAAAACACATTCCTAATTAAGTGTACCAATAATTATTCAGCTACTATTTTATGAGACCCGCGAGGTAATTAAAGACGAGTGCCGGTCTTGACTCACGCCTGACTCAAATAGTATGATATGCAAGTAAAAGCACTTAAGACTCGACATTTGGCATCACTGTGTCCCGAGAGACCGGGGACTGGCTTGACAGACCTATAATCCAATAAAAGCTATTATATGTAGCTATGATTGTATAATAATAATGCAATGTTTCTAAATAAATAAACATTAGACTATTCCAGAAGAGACAAAGATCACCGTACCGCGTTTGAGAGAATATGGTTGGAGAATTTTTGAAATAGTATCCGATGGTTTCTTTTTGAACTATTTGAAAAGACAAATCGATGAAAATAGAGAACAAGGAAGATCTGAGCTAAACATTACTTAGTACAATAGGCAAAGAAAATAAATAAGTACCAATAACAGCTTAACAAAAAATGAGATGATCCAAAGTCCGACTTATTACGTGTAAGCCGAGATGTACGAAAAAACTCTAAGAAAACCAATGGTAACATTTATTTTGGTGTTGAAAGGCATTTATAATGAACTGTCAACACCTGTCAAGTGCCGGGCAGTTAAAGAGACAGAGATATATGACTTCTGCTCTATTTTTTCTATTACCTGAAAGACGGCAGACGTTTTAGTAGTTTGCGAACGCTACATCGTTTAAAATAAAATAAGATTCCTGTTTTAAATTCTTCAACCACCACCATTGAAAACTTTACAAATTTCCAACAACCCAATATTTACACCGCATGAATGCCACCATTGTAAATCATTTTTATTGTATCTAATCGAACAAAGGGTAGCAATTACTGATTTTGGTATAAGTAATTATATCTACGACAAATGTTTATTTTTGGAATGCGAATGAGGTATTAACACGCGATTGGTCCATTATAATATAGGGTACAATTGAAATGTCGCGCTTACTTGTGATTTGCGGCTCATTGTAACACCTTTATTAGATTTAATTGGCATATTATTTTAACGTCATGACAAGGTATTCGCAGTGTTTTCAAACATTTTTACTCACTTTCGGACATATCGAAATTAAAATCAAACCTTACAACTTTAAAACATTACTCATCAAATTGTTGGTTGCTGGTATGGTAAGAAATCACGATTCATTTGACTGGTGCCTATGTTAACACGCAAACGAGAAATGGGAAACATTACTACATACTCGTAGTTTAAAACAAAGTCTGTCTGTTGGTCCCTATGTATGCTTAGATCTTTGCAACTACGTAACGGATTTTGATGCGGTTTTTTTAAAATATATAAACTGATTTAAGTGGAAGATTCATCTTTAACTCGGAGCGAAGCGAGGGCGAGTACCTAGTAGTTTATAAACATTCCAATAAAAAAAACAGAATTGTATTCGCCTCTGTTTTTGTTTCCAATAAAATTAAAAACTCACTTATTCCTAAAGTTCATTGTCTTCCCACTGCATAGACAAAACGCACCTTATCTATACACGGGCATCGGACAAACCGACTGCATAAAGACATAAATATTTTAAATTTTCTTCCGCAACACAATAAAATCTGGCAACTGCACAATTCTCTATCGTATTTACCGTATATAGAGGGAAGTTAAGAAGTGTTTTCATGTCAAGATAGCGCGGATGTCCTCCGCAATGCTTCCGTCGCGGGCGCATCTACTGGCAACACTTTATATTTCACACGCGGTGCAAACTGACGTCGGAAGATGCTTATGAAGAAACTAAAAATTAGCTTAACACATAAATTTATTTTGTGTTAAATTCATTTAGGAACGCAAAGTTATTGATTCTAGGCCTATCTTCATAGCCTCAATTAAATCTTTCAAAAAATAATGACACCCTATACGCAAGCAAGTTAAGCACAGAAAAATAAACTTTACGTTTATCTACATCAAGAAGAAAGTTAAAGCGGTAAAGAAATTGCCGTAAGCAGATTGATAAATGCTCGATGCGCGTTATATTTTAAACTCTACGGTTACTACTTGTAGCTTAATGTTAATAAAATAATGCAAATTTTGATAGTTCCCATGTGGTTGCCGGGTTTGAATAGTACCACTCCATATCTTCCCATGGATGTAGTAAGACGCGACGAAGAAAATAAAGGCTTGTACTCGTGGTACTGTTATGGGATGGGCTTGCAATCTGTCACTAATACACTGGTGAATATCCTAGCCTGATTGTACAAAATGTGGTTACAGAATTACCAACAAGTTTTTTACAGTTGTAATTTCTGTAGCTCTGCCTACCCCACTCTGCGAATGAAGGCGTGATGTTATGTATGTACAACCTTTTCTTTGATGACTTTTGAAAAAAAACTTATGCTGACATCATATTTTTATCAGGAATTGGATGAATTGAGCCGCTGCTCCAAGCAATTGCCCACCATCCAGTAGCTACCTCATTACTATCTTGATTTCCAAGAAATATAAAAATAAATCGTTTATTATTGAACAAGGCGCATTTGTCTTCACAGTTTTGGTGGACGAGTTGAAATCAATACGAAAACATGTCAAAGGCAATATGGTTGTTACATTCGATTATATTATATTCTCGGTACAGCCTTGTATTTCGCTTTGTTATTTTGTTATTAGCTTTTGTTATAGTAGAAATAATAAAAGGGCCATTGACTTGACGAAACATGGTTATGTTTGTGTTACCTCCTTCAATCTTACTTAGGACACGAATCTAAGTAAGAAACATAAGAAGAAGGCTAAGTGAATAAACTATATTTAATGTTGACGTGGGATTTGTTAGGTAAGGAACCAACTCGTGATTAATCTATAACATGCGTTTTTTGACTCTAATATTGTTTCTCTTTGTTGAATAATTTCTACTTATATACGTACGTACGTATAATGAAATGAAGACGTGATGAAGGTTTTAAGTACGTACTTAACACCTTCATCACGTCTTCATTTAATTTCTACATGGAAAAACTAAAAGCAAAATCCTCAATGGTATTGTAAAAGACATAATAATTATAATGATTTGTTTTTATTTATCTCTCTTTTTGGCGTGATTTGTTTCGGTCCTGCACACGAATTTTTTAGCTTTTTAAATTTTTACAAACTGTGACTTTTTTTGTATTACTTGTCATTACTATTGGTCAAAATAATTGTTTTTATTATTATTCCGTTATAGTGATTATTCCATTCCATACAACGGTTTTTAAACATTTATTATATAAATACGCATAAGAAAAAAAAAACAAATATCCAGATATTAATTATGTAGGGTGATCGAACCAGTAATGGACAAAGTCCAATGATGGACTCTTGACTCTTATTTTACAGACAATAAAGGTTATTCATTTGTTTTGCAACAATCAATTTATAACCTTATGATCTTTGAATTAAGAGTAAAGTGTCCATTGTTGGTGATTGTCAGCTTAAAGTGTCCAACATTGGTGCGATCACCCTATTAACAGTATAAATTTTGTAGGATGTTCGAGATACAATGTTTAAGCAGGTCATGCCACCCTGTAAGGGTATTAGTGTCACATTAATATTAATATTAGTTAGCTACAGGAACATTATCTCAATAAATTGAATTTACACAACATATCGCTACTAAAAAATCCGTTTGTTTCATTCTAGATTTTATTTTACCACTTTGTTGACGTGACTAATATGTGTATTGTTGCCAAATTAAGCTTTCTAGTATTAAGAGTTTCTGAGCTACGCTGCGGACGGACGGACGGACAGACGGTCATGGTGAAACTATAAGGGTCTACGGAACCCTAAAAAGGCCACTACTTTTTAATCCTATCTATACTATGGTACGTAGAGCTGTGTTAAGCTGGAAGATTAAATGCCTTGTGCGTACCTAAACATCGGTACCAAAGTATAGATAAGTACTTACTACAAGTGCACAGCTTCCAATTGTCCGCAGCCCTGTCAAACAAGCGTAGTAAATATTGTACTATCGCACGTATACCGATTGCATCCATATAAGACTATCATCAATATAGTCTTAGTTGAATACTAAAATTGATTGCCAAAAATAACTTTAGATATCGATAGATTTCGTTGTAAAACATAATTTATTTGAATGTGGTCGATATATTATTATTAGTATCGCAAACAACCAATATAGTCACGTTTCAACTCATACTACCTTTATGAGGCGATAACATTTATTACATAAATATTTGGTAGTAAACGTTTTACGACTTAGAATAACCTATTCCGTGACATATGGCTTCTCCATATTAGTCATAAGGGCTGATTAGCCCATCCTTTTAGTAATACTTACCCACGCCCTTATCATACTGTTGAATAAAATACTAAAGTGCCTTTTATACAAAATCTAAAAACAACGGCGGTCTCTGGAGGGCGTGCTTGGTGCTCATACTCTATAAAATTTCGAGAGACGTCACGATCTTGACAAACTTGTATAATCCCTTTTTTTGCTGCAGCTTTAACTTTAGAAGGTGACGTATAAAATTTATTTACCATTAATATAGGCTTATTGTTACAATTCTAAAATTAAGAAAAAACAAAGCGGTAGAAATTCTTCATTCGATCTATAGAAAAACCTTTTGAATATAAAAGCATGAAACTTCTACTTACCATTAAAAACGTATTTAATTCCAACTTTAATAGGTGAAGTTAGGTAAAGTTCACAAAGCTGCTTCTTCAGCGAAGTTTCCGAAGGATTTACCTTCAATTATATTTCACAACCTCGCAATAGCGCGCTCTTATAAAGGCAGATCTCTTTTTCATAATATTTTTCGAGAAATGGCCCCATTATCTTATATTTATAGCCTTAACTCCAGCAACATTCCTTTCGACTCGACAACTCCTCTACCTTTTGGATTAAAGGTTATTTAGTAGATTGCTTCGAAATTGACAAAATCAATAAAAGCTGCAGTTTTCTCAGATTATTCTTGAAAAAATAACCATGAACGATAGCATTATAAGTATTTTACCCATATTACAAAAAACTTTGAAGTAAAGATGGCGGATCAGAAAAACCTCTAAAAGCATTTTCAGCACAAAAACTTGGAGATTTTAAGCTTACTCAAACTGGGAAGTTAGCAAATGACACCGCGGGGACAGAAATATTTCGCAATCTCTCCTCAGACCGAGATGGGATGCCCCAAAGTTTTTCCAAAGGAAGTTGGCCTGAAACGAGTAATGTTGGCGGCGCTTCATAGCTGAGACAAGACAATAGACGCTACGAGAATAGTGGAAATGTTATCTTTTGTGTAAGTTTGGATTTCAGTTTTGCTATAAATAAGCTTGCTTATTGAAAACGGCATAAACATCAGAAAGTTAGCAGAGTTAAAACAGACTAACGTTGCTTAGATAGAAGCAAAGTTTATACATTTTTAGCCCATGAATTTGTGGTCAGAACAAGTGGAATGTATTTATTAGAAATCTACGTAGATAAATAGAAACCTAAGGGATACGCTTACTAAATATTGGCTGCCAAATGACCCAACGATTTATGACACCATATTGTACAATCAGCAAATGGAAAGTCCAGCCAAACAATACGTTCGCATTGTAATCGCCACGTGTGGCGTGTGGCATGTTCGGGAAATGAAAATCAGTGGAGCTCGGCGCACATCCTTTACGGCTTCGCTTGAGAGGGAAGCGAGTAGCGGTCGAGAGGCCTATGTCTTGGTCTTAAGCTGTATAATATTGTAAACGTTGTGGGCCATCTTACCCCTTGCCAGGACAGATGACCATCTCTTAAAAAATAGCTTCGAAAGCATGATGGGTTAAAAAGAAGTGTACACGCATTATTTCACAATATCTTGACTTACTCCAAAATACAAAAGCCTACCCATAATTTACGAATTATCATGATAATAAAAATGATGTTACGGAGAAAATCATGGTGTATAAAGTTTAAATGACGTACTTTTAAATTTACCTCAAGTCAACCCGACGGCGAATGCTAGAGAGACTGCAAGAGATTTATAAATTTTCCTACAGGTTACTGTTTACTGCCAGAATAAAACTGATTTGAAAGCAACTTTAAACATATCTGTTTTTTTTTTACTTCCTGCATCATTTATTGCAGCGTTTGATCGATCTTTTCAATACCAAAACGGCCACTCGATTATTGAAAACACCTCGCTAACTGTATACCTATGTCTATAATATTTGACGAGTTTCCTCAATTCCTTATGGACGAGATTCAGGACTTGGCCACAAAATGGCCACCTCGAAAACTATCAAACAAAAAATATTTCAAAATCGGTCCTCAATTGGCGGAGTAATCGAATAACGTTAGGTACTTTCCCATGTCAAAAAATAGGAAAAAAGACGAATTGAGACCTCCTTCTTTTTTTGAAGTTAGTTTAAATCAACCAATCTTTAATGCCGAAATTATACACCAGAGCAAGCGTATTCGTAATAACATTACAACATTTTCTATTGACTAATATATCCACACCACAGGTTCAACGCCAACGATGGATATTTCCGTCATGGCTGACAGCACAAAATAGACCTCTGGTTTTAAGCTGTCATTGGCGTATGAGTTTTTTTTTCGTATAGCGTTGAGAAAGCAAACGAGCACACAGGCCACCTGATGGTAAGTGGAAACTGTGACTCATAGACATTCGCATTCATAAGACTGCAATCCTGAGACTGCAAATGCGTTGCCAACCCTGAGGACTAAGATGGAATGTCATGTCGGATACAGTAACACACAGCCACAGTAGAACAATTGACCCGCGTGGCTCTCGACTCACGTCTGAAGCGTGTGCGTACGCAACATGCGCCGCTGTAGAATTCCGGCAATTTGTCTACCGCGGGTCTACCGCTTAACACTCGCACCGCCGCGCTCGCTCAGCGATGGTAAATTGGAAAAGCAACACCTGTGTCGGGCGTGTTTTTGAAACAACACTTTCCGTTGATCTAAACCGCTTGTTTTTGCCATTTTTGAACTATTATTGGATAACTCGTTTGCTCCATGAATATGAATGACTTTGCAGAAACAGTGCCGATGATGGAAGAAAATAGTGACCAGCTTGGAATATAAAGTTTGTACTCGTATTATGACCACAAACAGAATATCAGGCTTGTTAAACATCTGATTTATTTTATATGTATAATTGTAGGAAACTTTTTCTTTTGGCATATTGTCATATTGTTAACCGCCGCCATTACTATCAAGTAAATAAGAGCTATAGTAAGGTTGACAACATGATAACATGTCAAAAACAATATGGTTTTTCCGAATAGAATAGAGCCCCTGTAATGCATCACGACGTCGTATTTTCACGGATAAGATCGTTTTTGTCTTGCTTAATTAATAAATTTTTCAAATAAAGTTTTCAATATACATTCATCACATCTGCAAGCATACAGATTAATCAGTATATACATTTTTAAATTATTACATGCAATACAATCCTTTACATGGAGTTTAATAATCACACACTTCAAACCTGATTCAGTATCTCTTGATTTAAAACGTTAACGCTAATTCTTAACAAAATAGTATGGTGACATGTTTGTATAACTCGAAAAAGTATGTAAACTAATTAATCGAAGCGACCAGCAAACTAATATGGCAAATAATACGTCGATTAATGATACAAAATATCTAGATTTAGTTCAAACCGCTGGAAAATTATTGTCTATGTAAATCAGTATACGCAATAGCCCTACCTATATTCTTGGTTATGTTATTGGTACAGTCAAGAACTTAAGGACACATTTGTCAAATATTTTTAGTGGTGGTAGGACCCTGTGCAAGATACGTCCGATTGCTACCACCGTCTTATCCTTTAACCTACGGCCAAGTAACAGTGTTCACAATATTGTGTTCCGGTGTGGGGTAAGACAACCGGTGAAATTACAAGCATAGAGGCATCCATCTTAGTCCACAGGGTTGGCAACGCATTTGCGGTCTTAGGATTGAAGTCTTAAGATTGTAGTCTTGAGAATGCAAATGTCTATGGGACACAGATCCCACTTACCATCAGGTGGTCTGTGTGCTCATACGCTTTCTCCATGGCATAAAAAACAGAGTTTCCCCGGCAGTTTTACTGCATGAATGTCCAGTCTATAATTCCCTTATCCGAGAACGGCTTTCACGGAAATAAACTTTGAAACATATGGTATTAGACTATTTTTAGGCCACTATAGTCTATTTTTACAAAGGCAATGATTAATTTAGACATATCGTTCTTTTAATTTGAGGTTACGTCACTATGGAAATGTTTCTGTACAATTTTCCCGCTTAAAAGCCATGATAGTACTGTGGTCTAGTCAATTACCATGTATTAATACACGACAATACTGTAGGTAAATGGGCGCAGAAGCGCATGAACATTTGCTATCTCACTATTTCAAATGCGTTGCCAACCCCGAGGACTGAGAAGGAATGCTTCCACAAGTACACCGACCAACAGTCATTACACCGGTTGGCAGACTCCCACGCCACACAAACCCTGCAGAAAATCCTAAGTATTATTAAATCGAAACACCTATTAACAAACGTATCATTTCGCAGAATTTTAATTTCAAAGAAAGGCATTTCTCGCCGCATGAGTTATTTTTTTTTGCTATCACATGTCTAACCTAACCTACGTAATGATAAATTAAATAAAATGACACAACTGATTAGGTGAAATTCAATACTATTATGGTTAACGGTACAATGTTGTATTTATTAAAAGTAATAAGACTTCGTCTATATTAACAATCAAACAATGTCTAACAATAAATCAAATACAATACATATCAATAAAATGTTACATTATTCTCTTACGATTGCTAACGCAAAAAGTTCTGCAGCTGAATTTCTGGTTCTGAAACATGTTCGTATTTTTACGTAAAGCCGTAGTACAGGCCTTATTTGCTCGACACGCATCAAAGCCCACGTTTCAAATAGGCTTGGCTTCAGCCCTCAGCTCTGCGTATTGAAGCCACGCTCTATTTCGCATGTCAATATGGCTTTTATATGAAACCACTGGCTGGTCAAAGATGGCTTGGGCAATTAACAGATAGCTTTGCCCGATGTACAGGGTGCGCTCAATACACACGAGCTTGAAATCAAACATGTAGGGACCATGTTCGAAATATAGGATTAAATTTAATATGTATAATGAAACGTTTTAAATTACTTTTAACACTTGTGCTCAGCTGCACTTTAACTCGGATGCTTATAATATCAAAGAGTTTCGTTTTTAAATCAATGGCATCACTGGTAGATTACGTCATATGAAAAGTCACGTGATCCACTAGTTTTGGTTTTTAAAAACAAAACGAATAGAAATGCTACGCATCTTGGCTAGGGCCTCTGGATGGGAGAAGGTGCTGAGGTTAGGGCGATACGGCGAAAACATGAACCCAAGGCTATTTTCAACATGTGAAAAACATTACAAATCGAGGCAGCGGCTCTCCCAAAAACCCATCTTCCAACACAGCCGTCAGCCACAATACGCGCACCTGCGCCACGCAACGTAGCTCGGCGGCCAGCACGTAGGCACCGCCATGAAGTCTGGTTCGCTGTTACCTGTTTGAATGAATAAATATGCACGGTCACGCGTAAATTTAAGGCCCATTGAAAATAAACTTGAAGTAGTCAATATCCTTAAAGATGCCAAGTCATTTCGAACGCAACTCAACCTTATTGCTGTAGAATGTCAGATTGACTTTGGAACTAAGGTGGGTTACAAATTTAAGTCTTTGACTGTACATGTGAATATGCGGGTGATAAAGCAATGCATGATGATGAGTGGCTACGCCACAGAGCTTACATCGGTGTAACATCCTAAGACGTCAACTGCGTTATCATAGCGGCAGCAAATGCATCTATTGCCTACACCACCAACCAGCCTAAATTTAGGTTTCTTGTTGAACCATTTTTTGGTTTTAGGCGGAATGGCATTGCTGGTATTTAGTCATAGAATGTTATCAATTGTGCCAGACAACTAAGGAATTTCTCATAGATATAGAAAGGATTTTTTTTGAATAAGAATGAAAGAAAATAAAGAAGAAGAAAGGATAAGAATGTAAGAATTTCATGTTTTTTTGGTGTTGGATAAAGCGTATTTGTTTTGGATTGTATTGTAATATGGAAAAACGTACCTACCTAATGTATATGAGAAGATAAAAATAGTACTTAATAAATAACTCATTTAGTCTTATCTAACCTATTCACTCTTGTAACTGTATTGACTGATAATACGATCTGGGCCTCTATTCTACTGCGTTATAACGATATCGCGTATGACGTGTTTCAGAATCGTTTATGTCACAGTCGCCATTATTGTAAATGACATAAGACTTATCAAAACGTTGACAATACGGAAACACGTCAAAGACGATATGGTTATAACCGCGTAGAATCCCAGTCCTGGCAGAAAAAGATTAAACTTTTACATTATGAGTATAGAAATTAAGCTTAATATATCAATAGCAGATAGCAACGCTCTTGAAAATGAACTACATTAGAACAAGTGTATTAAAAACGTTATTAAAGTTTAGGAAATTTATGACGTACCAACTCCTTAGGAAAAATATCTGATCAAGTGGTTGGTACGGTTGAACTCAAATACATGATACCTTGTCGAAATTTTTATACTGTGAATTCTAAGCACTCTCTCTTTAATACTTTACGACCAGCACAAAATGCACAGCTACGATAAATTGTTAAAATGTTATACTAAATCAATTATAGGTATCTTAACTCACGTTCATAGTAAGAGGTCTCAAAAAGCTATTCGGTTTCTGGTAAAGTCTCGCGTATAAGTAGGAAAGCAAGTGCGAGAGAAGTACAAACCTAAAGAAAAATATACTCCCACTGATAAAAATTATTATTATTATTATTTATAGCCTAAAGTGTCTCACTACTGGGTAAAGGCCTCCCTCCCGTCCTTCCACGCATTTCTATTCTATCTTGAGCAGTTTCCCGCCAGTTCTTTCTGAAGTTATCAAGCTGATCTCGCCATCTGCGCTTAGGTCTGCCGCGACGTCAGATTACGTCGTGTAGGATCCAATTTACAACAGAACTGTTTTAGCCCAATTGTTATCCGGCATGCGACAAATATGTCTGGCCCAGTCCCACTTGAGTCTGGCGGCAGTTATTAAAATTAAATTATTTTAAAATTAAATAAGTGTATCTTGTAAAGACGTTATATGATTTCTATCTTTCTATGCGTGTTTTAAGTAAGCTTACCATTTTATCAACTTAAATTACTCTTTCTACTAAAAACTATCGAATTCGTACAATCAATTTCGAACCCACAACTTTTCGAAACTAACATGGCTCGATACTGAAACCATAAGTGTAATAAATCTAAACGAGCCGGCAGCAGCCCAAATTAAAGGGTAGGAGAGGGTTGCGGCGTCCGCAGTTTCAAACTGAACCTTAGTTGTTTTCAATGCCGGTTGCCACAGAAAACAGCGGAGTTGTAACACCTAAAAATTTACAAAACTCATTATGACTTTTAAAAAAATACTTCCAATAATATTTAACATGTTCAAATATACAATTCATTGTCTTTTTGGGGTCTTTTTGGTCGTGTTTATCGATGTGGATAAAACATCTGTCACTTTTTGACCAATTTGCAAGTGCGAGAGTGGCGGATGCTTTATCCTACGCGATAGAGGCGACCACTGGTTGATAACGATCTGACAATAAAGAAAGCGACTATCTTATCTTATCTTGTATTATCCAGACGGGCCCCTTGTAAACACTTCGACCTTTTAGGATCTCTTTTTGAAATTCTGTCTTTTTAGGGTTCCGTACCCAAAGGGTAAAAACGGAACCATATTACTAAGACTCCTGTCTGTCTGTCTGTCACCAGGCTGTATCATGAACCGTAATAGCTAGATAGTTTAAATTTTCACACATGATGTATTTCAGTTACCGATATAACAACAAATACTAAAATCAAAATAAAATAAATAAGTTGGGCTCCCATACAAAAAAATGAGTTTTTTTTTACAAAAATGTTGAATGTTGTACAATGATCATGTTGCATAATGCTGTGTAGAAAATTACATACGTAATTACGATAAAAAGTCAGTGAGCGAGCAAGATATCATAGGTCAGGCAACAAGCGACACAGATAGGTAAGATTAAAATATTTTTTTTTCTATCCTTGAAAAAGGGGGAGCCATTATCTTTACTTTGTAAACATTCTTCTACAAGATAACATATATTATATAAAAAAATCTGTATAAGGTTTCAATTGTAAAATTAACATAACTCAAAACGAATAAAGACAACTTGTTTATTTTTGATACACTACCAACTCACAAACGATAGTATCAATTTAGACGTTAAACCGTTACTTCCGTTTGAGCGTCAGTTTTCCTCTATCCATTTCAAAGGAAGCATATTCCAGCCACGACATTTCCTTGGAACTGAGCTCCAAACCTAATCAACATGCTCTCATTCTCGTCTGGCCTTTCTATACCATTGTCTTTATTCTGGCCATCTGTTACGAGAAAATGAATTTGTTTTCCGAATTCAATTTCCGTGTTGTCGGCGCCGATTCAATAGGCTAAACAAAGGCTTTGCCTGAATCAAAGGGATCAATTTCATTTGCTACCTACTTCCATAACCATGTTAAATTGCTTATTAATATTACGTCAATAACGTTGATACATTGCTTTGTCTATTTTACATTTAAAACAACCTGATTCCAAAATCAATTCACGCTAGAGAAGCAATGTAAAGCGTAAGTAACCTATGATGTTCAACCGTTTAACACGTAAAGCTATGGTAAAAATAATTTTATTGGTAACACCAAGATGGTTAAGTTTAAAGTTGAGTTATTTTCCGCTGCTATAACTAACTGATATCCGTTAAATAATTTGAATATTACGTTATGAATGTGGGTCCTACGAGTATTAAAATATTTTTTTTAATCACAATGATCTGTTTAACTACACATGAATAATTTTTACTTAGCGTCCAAATCCGAGCATCTTCCTAAAAGCTGTTTAATAAATATCCACGATGGAATATAAATTAAATAAGTCGTAGGATTTCATCGCGGGGATTTTTATTGATGGCGGTAATTCATTTGAGCGGCACCCGCAGTGTGCCCGGAGAAATATGAAAGGCATTATAGCAAAAAGGCCTCTCCAAATTTATGAGCATCTCTCACTGTTTGATAACGTTCGAGTTTTCATGGCGGCAGGTCTGGAAATGTTCTCAATTGGCTTAAAAGGCCGGAAATCAACCCGACAGAAGTCCCGGTCGCTGGGTGTTTTAATACACTTTTGTTGTACGGAATTACGATTGTGTTATAACACCTAAAGATTCATCGCTGTTTGATCGTTGGCAAATATCTATCTGTTTCCTAAACCATGTTTCTACTTTTTTCTTTGTACGCCGTTTATTAAAAAACACCGAGTAAATCATCCCACATGCAATCACAACTTGCTAACGTATTTTTAGACCGCTTTTTAATAAAATTAGCTTTTTCTTACATTTACTGTTAAAAGTCTCGGCAAAAAATAAAACTATACCCTTTTTGAGGCGTACCGGGGGCGGATGCTACGTTTTAATTAATTTCCCAGGTGTACAGTAAACAATTGCAAACCAACTTTCGTGTTTACATATTCTTACTTGTTCTTTCCTAGTTTTAAAACAAGAATGAATTTTAGGGAAGTAACTAAAGTAGTTTAACATTTTGATCTTTTCAAAATAGAATAATGTAAAGGAATTTCCCATGGGGCAAATTGTGTCTTCGAATCTGAAACGGAGCGTGGCTTCAAGTCTCTGCGTACAGTTCGTTCTTCTAAGAAAAGTAGTAGGTACTTACTTAAACCTTTATTACTTTTTTCTTGATTTCTTTATTGTATTTCGCTGAAGAATGTGCTTTTTAAGTAATCAGTTTTTAGCAAATGGATGATGATTTATTTATCTTGATATTTTAACTAATTCAACTGCATTGGCCTACCATTTTGACGGAGTACTTTATCCTAGTTGGTAGTGACCCTACCAACGAAGCTAGCGGTCCCCGGTTCGATACCGTGAGGGAAAATATTTGTATGATTCTGAGTCTTTGATGTTTTCTAGGTATTTAAATATGTATTAATTTAGAAAAACACACAGATAAAAAGCTGCAAGTAATTAAGCCTTTCACACAGCATATTTTTTTTGGTTTAAATTTATTTAACAATGGTGAGGTAAGCAATACCAATTACAGTGGTTTCCAAATTGCTGAAACCATATTGATGCAATTGCTCGATTGTCGCTTGGCAGGTTCATCGCCTGCGGTTCAAGCATGAATAGCGTCAGTTAAATACCGAACAATCAGTGTATGACCCGTGCTCTACCTGATAAGGTTATGGCGTTTGATATGTTGTCAAATGTTATAATGATATTATTGTTAGGGTTGCACATGCATTTGCGCTCTTTTTTATTTTGTTAGGTTTTAGTTTGAAAGTGTAACTGAATACAAAATAATAAAATACCATAGACTTAGTCACTTATGTCCCTAGCCCGCCACAATGTAAGAAAGCACCCAAATGTATTTTCCTATAGGGCAGATTTAAAATGAGCTTAACCGTGAGTTAAAAGTATAGACTTGAGAGTTTGAGCCAAGATTTATATACTTAATTTATGTATCCTGTAAAAAATTGGACTTGTCGTGTCATCAATTCATAATCACCAGGGCTCAGATTTTTCGTCGCAGGTAAGATGAAAGAATATTATGGAGTCGATGTTAAAATTAAAACTTTAATCATATTCATACTCATACTCACTCATATTCTTAGACCCGTCTTTTATATTTTTCATGTTGTAACTATTTCAACTAAATTACGTACCTAGTTTTACAGACTATATTGTTGCGATAGACCTTTATAAAACTGGCCGCTTTATCAAGATTACTTTATTTACCTTGTCAAGATTTTGAAACACTGATTAGCTACATGTTATATGAGGAGCTTACTTAACGTTCATAGTACTTTTCTTATTTGGCTCGAAATGTAATAAACATGGCGTGGCATTTAACATAATGTATTTATAGTTAATGTAGTCTTTTGGTGTTATTTAAATGAATGAATATGAGTAAAGTTTTAATTTTATTATAGTCTTAATAATTTTGTTTCATCTTACCGTGCGATGAATATTCCGAGCTCTGATAATCACGTATTATAAAGTTAACTTAGAATATTAAGTTGATTTAAATATTGAGAATGTATAAGGTTCTGGGGTAGTTTACTTTAAAAACCAACTCAAACATAAACGCCGAATATCAGTTTTAAAAGCATTTCGCTGTACTCAGCCTAAAACTAAATAGCGTAGCATAAAGGAATTAAGAGCTTCCTAAAAGTTGGTAAATCTCTCAGAGAGCTCTCAGTTTCACATAAGAAGGGAAATTATCGTGAACCAGAGGTATAATTTAAGAAGTTTCGGACTGAGGCCGCCAGCGACAAGCTCTTATTGCAAACAGATTCTGAGAGCACAGCGTTTGCTCTTAATTTATTGTTACACAAGGTTATAATTTAGTTACTAAACACTGCTTAAAATAAGGACTAACAGGTTCACGGGCCCTAGCCAAGATGCAAATGCTCCTAACGTTTTTCTTTTCTTTCGCTCAATATGTATGGGATGACATTATCGTGCGTTTCGATAATCCACGTGGTCGACTGTCATCCCATACATTTTGAGCGATAGAAAAGAAAAACGTTAGGAGCGTTTGCATCTTGGCTAGGGCCCCTGATAACTGTATATTGAATAAGCGAATCTAGCGCTTGTGTCAAGCGATTTACACCTATGATTTACACACACATCCTACCTACCACAGGCAACATATAAACGATTACTTAAATCTATTACATGTACAAATTAAAGTCGCTTCCCGCCGCCTCTCCCTCTGTATGTACGGTTTGATCTCTGGATCTGGTGCGAAGTTGTAACAAACCTACCTATCCTACGTGGGCTACCTATCTATAGATCTACCTACCTACATATTTTACTAGCTAACCTAATGTATCTACTCCGACAGTTAGTATACTCCTATAGCTAATACTACATACCCTGATTTAATTAAATAAAGTCTTACTTGAAACAACTTAAGGTTAATTGGAGATTAAATATGGCTTGTGATCGTCTAACAGATAAAAATGGACCCATTAGTTGTGAACCTAGAGTAACCCTAAAATTCTTTAAGTCTTTGTTTTAATTCCTAATTTTACCTACCTAATACAACCTGTATTTTACCTATTGAATTAAATTACCTACATATTTAACTACCACATACTTTTAAATAATCCTATATAAATCAGAATTTCTAATCACCTCTATAGTTAACCTACTATGAAGATAAGCAGCTATCGTAGAATAGTTATAATGTATGGAAAATATAATCTAGGTAAACCAAAGGATAAAACAATCTCATGTCCATTAAATTATAAGTGTTATGGCCCCTTTTTAGGGGGAATCGGCTCCACCTACGCCGTCGTGATTGCTATCACGCAGACCTTAGTCTGTTCCAATAGTCATCCTCCAGAGACAGGGCAGACTCCTTGCCATATATAGTTAATTATTTTATTTACTGTATGATAAGTCAGTTAGTAGTAAAGTACCAAATTGAGAGGGTTCAAAATGTATTATATTTCAATATTCAATATAATTGATTCTAATGAAATGATCTTCGAATAAAATTTATTTATGCTAATTGTAAATTTATTATTACAAAAGTGTCTTTAGCTTGATATTGCTTAATTCACTGTATGAGCCATGATCTAGACTCTAGTATCTATATAGTCTATAATGAGATGTTCAATTTTCACCATGTATACATGTTTATCTTTTATAGTAAAACAGAGGTAAAACAGAAGTCATTTTGTCTTCTAGCTAGATTGAATCCTCATAATAGCTTTCTGTGCTATGTAAGAGTAAATATACAGCTCAAATATAAAGCCACTTAAGTATATTGATATAATAGTTTTATTTATATTATTGCAATTTATCAAATCTATTCAAGGATCTCATTTTTATATTTCAAAATTATTTCAAACCAAACTAGATTTATTAGGTATAGATTTTTATCTAGAATGATACTTTCATTTTGTTAGACATGAAACTATTTATGGCTTCAAATTTCAAATAGATAGTTATTTATAAAATAAATGCTGAATCTTATATTGTCCCTAATTAAACTTGTTTACTGAAAAGTATTTTATTTGTTACTGAAAATTATTCAATTCATATGATTTGATCTAAGTCAATATGAAGAGAGAATTTAAAAGTATAGTTTTATCTCTATCATAAAATATTTTACCTATTAGGTACCTACTTATCCCCTTAAGTGATCCTAAGAATGTTTTTAAATATGAACTTTATTTAATTACTGATTCCTATCAGTTTTATATTGTACCTAATTTTTTAGTGTATAAAAATAAAAATTACCTATTTCCCTATTTGAATAAAATCCTAATATTCCCTACTTTCCCTAGTCAAGTGAATCTACCCTAACTCTACTTATAAGGCCTATTCTACAAAGAACTACATCCTAGAGGCTTACCTTATCCTCATAATTAGCTAGTTCCCTAGGTAAACTGTAAAGTTCAGCCGGGTCTGCTGAGAAAGCAACCTAACACCCGTGTGATTGCCACCCCCCTCACACAGACCGAAGTCCAAGACGGTGAGAGTATGACGCCCTATTGTGTGGTTTAGTGTATATAAATATATAGAGTTTTAAGGAACCAATCCTCAAACTTCCCAGAGCTTTCACGGGTGCAATTGCATGCCCAACCTGTGGACCCCGATCCCACTCCAGGCTGGCGAATGAGAATGGTGGGCACTTATATGTTGGTAAAGAGTAACATCTAGGGACGCCCAGACCATCTTTTAGAATCTACAAAGTTCCAAACCAAGCCTATTTGTCACCGTTAGGGTCAGCGTGATTTGTCAGGCAAACTGTTAGCCTGGACACCGCTCTGGCACGAAAATATGCTAATCTAGCTTAACTCAAAGACTTTAATAATTACAAAACTTTCCCCCCATAAACCCCCAAACTGAATGTACTAAATAAACAACGTGCCAGACACAAATGTCAACTAAAAATCTTCTAAACTTGCTGACTACTTCTTTCTTCTAATAATCTGTAACAGAAAAGATTAACAAATCCACACACAAATAATTACATATAATATAATCTTACCAATAATTTACGAAGAAAAGTTTTCTAAACCCAAATTATGTAATTCCCAATACTAAAATATAAACTTTAATTTAATGTCTAACTTTCCCGTATGAAACCCATTTAATTAACCCCAACAAAAATTTAAATATTTATTTTCCGGGTTCGGTACGTAAGAATGACCCCAGAGCAACAACCGTCCGCACGTCACGAGTGTCAAAGTAAAAAGCTTCCAATTATCTAAATCCCATTACTAAAATATAAAATTCTAATTCAATGTCTAATTTCTCGTAATTTTGAATTTCGAACGTAAGTACGACCCCAGAGCAACAACCGTCCGCACGTCACGAGTGTCAAAGAGAAAAGCCCCCTCCCCAAAATGGCGACCTGCTTATATAACATCTCAAGTACTTCATCGCCATCTTTGCCTTCATCGGCGTCTTCGGCCTCAACGCCTTCAGTTCGACATGCGCAGTAGCGAGTTGATGTTTTAAGATTGAATTTAGCGTACATTAATTTGCCATACTTTTCATAACTTTAATTTGATTATTTACGTTATTCTTTTTAAATGTTTAATTATGTTAGTATTTTATTTAAATTGTTAAATTATAAATTATAATTTGTTTGACTGTTTTTTTATAATGAATTTCAAATGGAATGATCTCTTTAACTATGTTATCTTGTCAAATACATAATAGGTTATGTTTTCTTTTGTCATTACTTAAACTCTTACATAACATACTTCCTATTCTGTTAATTTGAATGCTGTTATTTATTGAATAATTAAATCTTTCTGTAATTAACTGGACAGGTGACCTTTTGGCTCGTTACAAAGTGAGGCCGGGTCGCTTCATTTGATAAATCGTAACTTTCATTGGTGTCGATATCTTCGGGAAGTAACAACGGTTACTCATTTTTTTAAACATAATTTAATATAGATGCATATGTAGTGTTACCCTGGAATCTGTCACCTAGTTACACAAATGTTAATTTGCATTAATTTCCCAATAGTATACTTTTCACTTTCTAACTTGCCAAGCGAGTGATGACACGCGATGACACAAAAATTATTGAACGTGTTTGTTAAACTGGGAAATTTCTACTCGGTAAAAACATATTGCTTTTGACATTATTCGTCGCTATCGTATTATAAGGGGTTTCAATTAAACATAAGTAGCTGGATGAAATAATATTTTTTGACCGTGCAGCATCACGGCCCGTGGGCGACTCTGTTATTTGTTAAACAATAGAAAATCAACATTCTGTCGCATTTCCTAATTTAAATTTAAAATATTATAAGCAAATGCGACAGTTAGCATGCAATTAGTTTACGATCACAGTTTATAGTAACCATATTGTATTATAGTATCTTCAACTTTATGATCTAGCTCTTATTTTATTTGTCAATAATTACAGCCAAGTTAAAAATAATACGATAGGATGTCGAAACGAAAGTAATATGGATTTACTAAGTAGGTACAATAGAAACCCTGGGACTATTTTCCTTTAGACGTATTCAAAATTATGAATAATTATTTTATATATCACTTTAAAACTACGTGCGTAGGTATACATTTACTCAGGGCTAGGATTTCTCAACGCACGGTATGATGAAAGAAAATTATGGAGTCGATATTAAAATTAAAACTTTAGTCAAATTCATACTCATACTCACTCATATTCTTAGGCCCGTATTAATAAACTGATCTCGTTTTAAATGCCAGCCTCAAGATACGTCAAAAATGCCAGGTTTCTATGGTTTGACGACGTTTACTTTCACGTATCTTGCGATGGGCATTTAAACCGAGACGAGTTTATTAATACGGCCATTAGCCACGTCTTTTATATTTATCATGCCGTAACAATTTCGACATATTTATGTACCTAGTTTTAAAGACTAAATTGTTGCGTTAGACCTTTATCAAACTGGCCGCTTTAACAAAATTAATTTCTTTACCTTGTCAAGATTTTGAAACACTAATTCCTGTAGTTGCATGCTCTAAAAAGGCTGTCCCAGAAGTAAAGAGACAATTTTCATAAACAAAATTAGTCAAAGAGAAAACATCTAAAATAGTTTAAACCAACTCTCATATCAACATTCAATGTCAAATCTTTTAAGTAAGCCGGGAGTCACCTACTATTTCGGTTGTTTTCAACAATATACCAAATAAGATAAACAAGACATTTGAGCAAATATCATTGACGTCTTTTATTATTACAGCGGTAAAATCTAAGATATCAAAATCTGGTATAACCAGGATAAGGGCTAGGCAACCAGGAATTTAAGATTTTGGAATATTGTCTAGGCAAACGTATATTAAAGATCAAAAGGAGCACGCTAAAATCATGAAAACATAGAAACTTGACATTATTAATGTCGAGCCTGATTCCTGTCGATAAAAATTGCATTACTGGCAAGCGATATTTTCTTGCTTTTAGTGGAGGTAGATAGATATGGTCGTTATGAAAAATGCAAGCGGAAAACCCCAAATCTTTCACTGTATTTAATTATTGGTGGACCAGATTGGCCAACACTGTAGCTTTGAGATCTTGAAAAGCTGTGATAAGGCAGGCAGCAATTAACCATAAGAAAATTGTTAATATAGTTGTAGTAGGCGCCTATTCAGTATATTTTATTTCATGTTTTCATATAGGATTTATAATAAACATAATAAATGTTCATACTATTTTTATTATTTGGCCTATAATGTAATAAACATCGCATGGCATTTAACATTTTTATTTGAATCTTTTGGTGTTGATTAAATGAATGAACATGAATATGACTAGTTTTAATTTTAATATTGACTCCATATTTTTCTTACCGTGCGATGAAAAGTCCGAACCCTGCTGATCATTATTACATAATTTCGCGTCACACAATATTGACGTTAGTTGCTATTTTAGTGATGGCTCTACAGTATTGTTGTGTGTGATTGAATGATATAGACGAAAATAGGCGGAGATATTATTCAACTGCACGCCTAGTAACTTGCTGCCAACTACAGAGTTAATATGCTGAATTTTCAGCCATATTTGGCTTTAGCACAAAACAATTTGTACATTTCATCCCATGCAGGCTCTAAGTACTACAGACAGACCTAATTTTGTTAATCGCACCCTGGCTGCACATATCGCTAGCCGAGGGAGTAAGAGAGCTAATTGACGTCTCGACGGGTGTCACGCTGTCTCGCTCGATTTAGATGAAACTCGGAGTTGGAATACCTGGCTTATTAGGCATTCGACCTGTCAATATGGCTATTGTGGTGAATGGGTTTAAGTGATTTAGAACCCGGCCAATAGAAGAGACGTTTATTGGCCTGTTTGTTAATTTGACTGTATACTACAAATAACCTAATTTATTAAACAAGTATTTTTAGAGTTGTCGGTGTTTCTGTAGCTCTGCCTACCCCACTCTGGGAATGAAGGCGTGATGTTATGTTATGTTTATGTTTCAAATAATCTTTAAGATGGCTTATCCGACAAAGAACACACATGCTCCTACCTATATTTATTTTATTTTTAATATGATTCTTAAAATATCTTAATCGTTATTTATTTTTATGAAATAGTGCAGTTTTACGCTAAGTGAAGAGTGTTTTTTATTGGATTAATTACATTAGTCATTAGTAAATAGTCTCACTCTAGTAATTATATACTCGTTATATAAACTATTTTGTACGTTATAACTAACACTTAAAACTATTACCATAATATAAAACAAACAAAGCTACTTCAGTATTTATGTAAATACTAGTCATAATGTTGCCCGACTTTCTCATTCGAAGTGTATTAAGGAAAGGTATAATCATTTTATAGTAAACCATCCTGGACGCACTGCTCTGCTGTTAGTGTTCCCATAATTATAGGTACTTTAACTGGCTCATGGAAATAAATTGGCAAGCAATTTACTCAACTGTATGTCATTACTCCAGAGTTTGTTCGGATAGTCATGGTTCTCTTAAAATGAATGTTAATTCTTGCATGACTGGCAAAAGATATATTCATGTTTTGAAACAATTAGCATAACGAATTATACTATTATTACCATGACAGTATAAATAAAAAAACAATGTTTGTTTATCCAATATGCTTTCAAAAATAATCAACTGCTTTAAAAAAAAAAAACCCATTAGAGAAATAAATAAATAACAAAAAGGCACTATTACGTCTACCGGGCACAGCTTTGCTTATTAATCTAGCTGTCCTACTCGTAATCAAATAATAATGAAAAAAACAGTCCATTAGTTTTCTTTGCAATAAGTACGTTATGTTTTAATAGCGTTAATTTAGCTTTACATTCTTGCGTAATTATTCAACCCTTTTCATCAATTACTAGTAAAATAAATAAATGCATGTTTTCAATACCTACTACGAGTATGCTATAAATAATAACAAAGCAGCTTAGCTTACACGACACATATTTTAGCATCGAAGATGATATCGGACGTGAATGATGACATTCCACATTTCGTCCATTCAGTTTCCCCTCCGAGTGTTACCGATATCTCCCTTAGAAGAGATAACACTTTGTTTCCCGGATGTTACCGACGAGATGTTAAAATAAATAAAGCACTGTATACAGCACTCGATTTCCGACGGGTGCCGCTTCCGTTCTACTTGTAGAAAAGATTTCTCGCCTTATATTTTATCGAAAATAAGATATAATGCGGGATACAATGGCTATGGGAGCCGTTGTTTGTAGTAACGTCTTGTTTTTCATGGTTACGACAATAGGTGATCATTGATTCTTGTGTTACTTAATACTGTTTCTTGTTGAGTTTTGTCTTATAAATACAATATACAACCAAGCTCTTTCCACGGCGCACCCCGCCACTCTCATTGACGTTACACGGTTTCCTTCAAAAAATATAATTAGGTAATGGGGGGCAACTTTGTATATTGAAAACACTATAAAACTTGATTTGTTTGCTAATATTATCACAAATCGAAAAAAAAACTTCTGAATTATCAACAGTTTGTCAATATTTATAATTCAACATTTAAAAAAAAACAATCATAACACGTCGAGGTGTCCACGTCAAAAAATATTAACGAATTGAAAAAAAAACTATATTGGTCAATGACTATTCGGTCTAATTTCTGCAGTCGAAGTGATAAACGGTGTATTTAAATGAAGTGGTAAGTTCGAGTAGTGACCAAAGAGGAACTTTGTAACTTCAGCGAGGAAGCCAAGAAGGCAAACACGGCTGTCTACTTTAACCCGCATCGAGTCCAAATTACAAGTGATGAACCAACAAGGAACTTGCACCAAGTTCGGCGGGGCCATTTAATTTTATTGCAATAGAATGTCTAAATTGATGATTTAAATTAAATATACTATAGTTTGAGTTTTACACATTTGAAAACTTGCTTTAAATACATATTTTTTCAGTTTATCTTAAAAAATCGTTAGTATTTTAGGCAAAACTAAAAACAGGATATTAGGAAGTGCCATCAAAAACTACATTGGGATGATAAAACATCATTAAAAAAATGAAAATTGGATTTATACAAAGCAGGTACACGGTTTTTTTTTTACCTAAAACATTAATGTCATCCGACCACAAAGTTGAAGAAGATTTAGTACGAAGGACGAAATAGTCACTGCAATACAAATTGACTAGATATTTAATTAATAAAAATTGCTAATTTAAATCCAAGGTAATTTTTTGCGTCTTTGCCTATCCCACGACAAATTCCTAGCATAAAAACAAGCTAATTGGCATGGTTAAGTTATCAAAGCAATATGTAAAGCGATTCTATCCCTCAATGTACCCCAGCTGGTCGCATCACAACTTCCTTAGCCAAGTAATGTCTTGAAGGAGACCCGTGTACGTTGACGACATGTTTGCTCAAGGACTGATTCAATCTTGTTCCTACTCTACCAATAACGGACTGAGCACTGTTTGTGTAATGCACTTGTGCTTCGTGCCACAAAGCGGGTACTGTAAGTCTTGGAATGATAAGCAATGTAGAATAACAGTTATCAGGAAAGATAACACGGTCTTGTCTTGTTTCAGTTGTCATAGTGTTATTAGTGTCCAAAAAGGAGTCTAGGTATGAACGATCTGCCATTCCAGCCCTAAAAGGAGTTAAGGTTTTTTTTGGATATCAATGATCTTTGTTTGTTGTTTCAAGTCAAGCGGTATGCTTATCGTAAAGCTCATCGTGTATTGACCATGATCTTAGTTTGTTTAACTTACATTAATAATTAACAATAACAGATTATGCTTGTTGAGAGGAAAGAGGTAAAGTTACTGGTTTAAATAATCATTCCTATTTAACAGATATAAATACGTTTAATAAGGCAGCGGGCAAACAGACTTGTATAAACTATTCGTAGCTTTGCAACTTGCAACAGAAGGTTTAGCGGAAGTTTACTCGCCCGACCACTGGCACTGCGCACTTGCCCACATTCTGCGGGGAGCAAGTGACAGAGGGCTGTCGCTAAACCAGCTATTACTCACTCTTAATGTACGATGTTTACTCTAAGCCTACATGCGTGATACTGTTTACGACCTCCAAGCACCTACAGTTTCTCTCTACAATCCCTCTTAATTTGAGGGTTAGAACGAAGATTAAAGGGTTCAGTTATAATTGGTTCAGCTTTAAGATTTACTTACAGTTTCGTTTTCAAGAATAATATGTATGTTATGTTAATTTTGAGTATAATTAATAAATAAAAATAAATAAAAAAACAGACATGAAGCAGGAAACAGGCAAGGTTTAATGAACGAAACATAATGAGAAAACAATATTTTTACAAAATAGGGATGTAGAGTAAAACCAGTACTATTATTGCTTTATCCAGTTGAATACGAACAATAATGGTGTATTTAGACACACATTTACATAAAATGACATATAGCAGTTTGTATTACTTAAGCAGTGATAAATTCGAATGTAAAAACAGTAGAAACACTAACATACAACTAATTATTTACAATACTCAGCTTGTGTCACAAGATAGTGTAATAATGTGACGCTGGTTTTCAGTAGGACCAGGCGACGAGATGTGTGTGTATGTGTGTGTGTGTGTGTGTGTGTTTGTTTGTTTGTTGTGTATACTGTGTTGTGACTAGAGATATGCTGTTCTCGAAATTACCAAAACTAAACTGCGTATCTGGTAATAATTCCTAAACTTTAGTAAATATTCCCAAGACAGACAAAATTAGTTTCGCATAATAAAGAATGAATCACACCTACCAATGTCATAGTGACTCTACAGAATGAACGAGGTCCAATGAAAAATATAAGCTGAAAAAGCATAACCTGATGATAACGTTTAATAAATCCTATAGGTAAATAAAAAGAAGCTATAAAGGTAAAATATACGGGCTATATATTATGTCACACGCCAATGAATAATTAATTGCCGTCTGGAAAAGAAGGCCGAAAGCAAATTATAGCTGAAGCCTACATCAAAGTGGGGGGTGCGACAGACCGCCAGCTCACGCATGAAATCAAAAAGATATGTGATCGGATCAAAGACTTGTCATGAACGTTAGGGAGTCGGTTGGTGTGGCCGTACCTTTTACCCAACTATCATTTCGTGAATACTTTGACAAAACCTCGTATCTCATATTTCATGATGTACGATTTTAAATTTAAACATAAAGAAAAATAAGTTAAAATTCGTTCATCTTGAAATATGAGAAACGAGGTTTTTTCAAAGTAGTGACGACTTGTTAAAACGTTTCTTAGAAAACGGTCACGCTTAGTTTTTTTTATGGCACAGAGAAGGATAACGAGCATAGACAACCTGATTGTTTGTGGACTCTGAAGCCCATAGACATATGCAATATCGAAATTTAAATGAAATATTTTGTATAATTCATAATTTGTTGTTAATGTTGTTGGACGATGCTGCATAGTTGGTAGTGAATCTGCCCACGAAAGTTCCGGTTCTCGAGAGATCCCTAGCAAATATTTGTGTAATGCTAATAAGCAAGAATGTTAGTTCCTTAATCTTGAATGTTTCTCTTGTACTTAAGCGTCGCCCCATGACTTGGCGTCTAGCTTAAACTGTAAATTATGACGACAATATTAGCTACTTACTGCCCTTAATTTTCCATCCAACAATACCAAAAAGATTTTTGTATTTTATGTCTATTTACGCAAGAAATAAGTAAATAATCTCGAACTGGTATTTCTTATAATATGTTTATATATTTGGTAATTTTTGGCTGTATTTTAACATTTTTATAACTAAAATGTTTTTTAGTCCGTAAAATGTATTTTGCCTAAGTTTTGTCTTTGTTATGTCAATATTAGTAAAATAAAGCGGTTTTAGTACAATAAAGTGTACCAAACTAACATTACATACTCGTATTTTATTGCCAGCAAAACGTTACTAAGTCAATAGTCGAGATAAGAAGATATATTTACTAATATTTGTACCCGTCGAGCGAGACGGATAGCAAGCGGTGACAGAGAGATATTATCCCGTCTTGTTAAATTATATTATCAATTACTTTTGGTTCAGCGATCCGCTCTTCCTGCCTCGTTATCTTTTGTCCTGTTTCCTCGAACTAAACCTACGCGCAACCTTTCTGATCCATATGTTTTAGTGGAGTTATTTTGTAGCGTATTTTTTTTACCGTGCTTAGTAATTAATAATAGTAAAAGTTTTTATTTATTATTTATGTTTATGTTTGTAATTATTAGATTATATCAATTGAAGACCGGTACGTATCATAATGTATAAAGTTCCTGAATACATAATAAGTCATCAATACAAATGCTCATACACTTTTAAGGATGGTTATAAAGCAATCCTAACCTAATCTAAAACTCTTGAGACGATTACGGTTTCAGAAAAAAACCATTACTTATTTGCAGAGCCCGGAATTTTCGTAGCAATTTTTATGTGTCATAGGGACTTCTTCTTTATCGACTTCCGATATACATAATTTTATCGATACATTATAGAACACAACACAACATACCAATGAAGATTAAAAGTAATGGTAAACCACAGTCAGGCTTATCGCCAAAGAGCGATATCTTTCATATAACTTTTGAGTGGCTGAAAATGTTAAATAGAGATTTGCAATGAAAAGTTAATAGTTAACAATTCTACATTTAATCAGTTCAGTTCAGTGTTTTAACATTTATCAATTTCATGTTCAAAGGCAGTTTTAGTGCTAACAAGTGTTTCATTATTAGTTTATCTATCAAAGAAAAAAATAGTCATAATTTTATTTTGTCTCGAAGAGATCGCTCATTCGCGATAAGACTGCATGTTGTTTACTTCTACTCGTAATCATATTTAAAAAAATGTATTCTGTATTTATCGATATACACATGTATATCGGAAGTCGATAAACGAAAAGTCCCTATGACAGCTCAAAAGTGCTACGAAAATTCCGGGCTCTGCTTATTTGTTATGACCATTATGTATATTTTGAACTCTATATTTTATGATACGATTACATAACTTTGCAATAAAATAGACATGTAACGTTTAATAAAAGCCCAGCACCTGAATGTAACAAAGGAATGAACAAAATCTACCGTTACTGTATTAGTACCGTAAAGAGTTATACGTTGGTACGTACTTGTGCTCAATTGTGTTCACTATCATTGTAAAATTATTTTTACGGTAAAACATTAAAACAGTTAACGAAACGAGTTTCAATTTGTATAAAATTGAAAAATAAAATTAATATTTCCTGAGTTCATCACGATTGTTTCGTATTCAAATTATAATACGTATGTTTAAACACGATTTGCTGATGGCCCAATTAAACTTTGGACAAACATGCACTGATTGGTCACTGAGCATGTATTGTGACCAATCAGTCGGACAGGTGTTTATCATTCATGAATCAGCATAATTTTGCGGTTGACATCTAAACTAGAATCAAACGGTCCAGTGAAATATTCTAACCGACAATATAAAGTCAAATAATTTCATTTACTCTAACCATCGCGTTTAATCAAACTTGGTCAATAATAAAGAAAACACCACTTCAACTTCTAGTGGGTAGTTTACAAAAAGAATCAGCATCATCAAGTTTTAATTTAACTTGTTTATACATTCATTACAATTTCTTCCCGCGTGTCATCTTTCACAATGAAACTTCCGTATCCCGTGCTAACTGCCAATAAATCTCACGAACAAACATAAGAAAGCTTTACAAAAATAATAACTCTCGTCCACCCCTTAATGCCCTCTACATTCCCCTGACATTGTCCGTGTTCAAAAACACGCCTAAACTCTCAAGCTATGTAAGCAACGTAAAGTATCTTTACTCCGTAGAAAGGTGCCACAGCGTCAGAATTCTATTAAGAGGGGCTCAAGTTGTTTGCTCCCCCGGCTTTGTTTATGTTACCTTCCTCCTTATTGTGTGGGCCGTCAGGCACCAGGACCATGCCGAATGACATACGGTTATCAATTTTCTATCGGACCGTGTGCGGGTAAGATGCAGATGTGTTTTATTGCAAGAATTTGACATCAGAGATTGGTTGGCACTTGATAGATGCGGTGCTAAAGTTACACAAAATTCTAATACAATTTAGATGTAAGTTTTTTGCGAAAAAAAAACTTTAAGGTTATATTTACAACCCCTAAGATGAAACGTATAAACTTATCTTTATGTGACGAGCCGGAGATCATAATTAGCTCCGGGGAATGGGCTCTTTCCTACATTTATGTTCTGGTTTGCTTAAAACTATAGGAGGTCTTAGCGAACAAACTCAAAATAATTAGTGCCAGAAAACACAATAGCAAGTTAATTTTGTTTAAACATGAGGGCACCTGTTATTAATAAGTCAAAACCCTTTTCTAGTTGTATTTGTGCACGCCGCGTATGATGGACGGCGCTCAAACCATTCTCAAATTATATCCGTCGTTTAGATGTTACGGTATGGCATTGTTATAAAAACTTACGACATTGCTTGCTACGCAATATCGCAATGTTGATATCAATAAGCTATAACCGACCTACTTTGTTTATTTAGTTCAATGACAAGCGAGGCGTAAGGAAATGAATAAAGCCATATAATATTATGGGCAATAATACGCCGATCTATCTTCATACTTCTGTGATACATGGCGCAAATTTACCGAGCACTAGCGGACGAAACTAGTGACAAAGTCGATTGCTTTGCAATCCGCGTTCGAGACAACTTACTGTGATTTCTGCAACTACTGCAACTTGCATATTCCAACGTTGTTTGTTTAAATTCAATGAACAAGATTCTTGCAATGGATTTTTTCCTTGGCTGACTAAGATCGATAATGGTGATTCTTTTGGAACTGTCATGTTCTGGGTTTGGAAAGTGTTTACAATGAAAATGTCTTTCTAAATTTCTTTGAAATATAAAAGTAGTAATAGATAATTTTAGTAATGGTGTGCTTATCAATATTTGAATCTTAACGTTTTGCATAGGTTTGAGACGCGAAATAATATTGGATTGGAGCCCAGGGCAAACACCAACTTTTTTAGAGAAAGACCTGAGTAATAAATTTTTCGAACGATGTTGCACCATCGTTGGCGGTCGATTTGGTCAAAGCTTAATGCTAGTAACATGACCGCCAAGTTTGACAAATAATGTAAAAATTAAAGTGAATCTAGAAATATTAAAAATTTAAGCTATTTATTAAAACTGCTTTAAAAAATAAGAAACTTCGTGATATAAATGGAATAGAATATATATTTTTTTAGTTTGTCAGGCATTATCACTTACAAAAACGATGTCTGTCAACAATGGGATAGCAAGTCATTAATACTCCGCCATTAAGTACTTCAGATTGCACAATACTTTTATTTCTGAAGCAAACAGTAGTTTTATCAAATTGTTGTGCACATAAACAGTTTTGTCACAAACGAGTTAATTTCGTATCAAGCCGGGAACTGTTTCGGGCTACACCCGAAGCTTACAGAGGAATTAAAAAGTCATTACTATTTGCAACTGCCAAGACTAATTTGAAATTTCGTGCGAGGTTCATATTTTTAATCCACATTCGCAAACCGGATAGTTTGGTGCGGCATAATTTAAGAATGTTGGTTTTATTTTCATCTAAAATGTGTTTACAAAGTAAATTATTGTGTTAAGAAAATGGTTTAGCGATTATGTAAGCCTTTGGAATCCTTAAAAGATAATGAAGCAAAAACATAAAAGTTACTATGTAGGCCAAGTTTTCCAAATCAAATCAAATCAAAATAATTTATTTGTCAGAATACAGTAAAAAGGTGTTATAATTATTTTTGCACTTGTATTCAGCATGCAAGCAGGCGTACAAATGTTAGTCGTCGGTATATTCAAATTCTATTTTCTAATTAACATTACTAATTTATAAATAAATTGTTATTATGGTCAATATCATCATTTAAAGTATTGGATTTCAAATTTCTTTAAAATTTACATAATCTTTGACACTGTAGAAACATTTCTCCATCAACCATTTCGTTAACCGACATTTAAATCTATTTCCCGACAAAATTCTTAAATTCTCTGGTAAATTATTAAAGATTACTATGCTCATATTTAATACGTTTTTTTATAAATATCTTTGCGACATGGGGGTTTATACAAAAGAGACATGATATGTGCTCTTGTTACCTCTGTATCACTTCACTGCGTTTCTTAAAGTACGCTGGGTGGGAGTTGACAAAAACACATACGTCCCTAATGTACTAATGTACAAACATGGCAGTGGTAAAATATTTAGTTTCCTAAATAGTGGGACACAACTGTCGTCCCACCAAGCATTACAAATTACTCTAACACATTTTTTTTTTTCCTTGGGTAACTATTGAATATAATATAATAGAATCCAGTATTTTGACAAAATAACTACTCTTATTATTGTCAGTAGTTCCTTAAACCTAATTGTTAGATAATTGTACAATTTAGACTAATTTAAAAGAGCATGTAGCCCTCAACAATGACATATGTAGGTACAGTCAGCCCTGGGGGGTGATTCTCTCAACACAGCGCTGCGTCGATCTTAAAGGTGAAGTTTTATCTGGCAAGTTTAAGAAGTCCCGTCGGAGCGTACAAAACACATTTTAGTGCGTGCCTTCTCAATTAGGCAGCAGGCAGGTGGGTCGAGTTCCGTGTCCTATAAAGCTGCCTAATTGAGAAGGCACGCGCTGAAATGTGTTTTGTACGCTCCGAGGGGACTTCTTAAACTTGCCAGATAAAACTTCATCTTTAAGATCGACGCAGCGCTGTGTAGAGAGGATCACCCCCTGCTCCCCATCATGCTAAGGATGGTATTGGGGCTGGCCAGCACGCGGCGCACCAAGGACGCTGTCCGCTTGCGTATGGTGGTCCCACTATCACCTGGAACGTGCAGATGTTCTGGTCACGGAGGGCTCCATAGACGTTAATTTTAAAATCAAGTTTAACGCCAACGTGCCTTAAAGTCAACTTTTTTCCTCGAAAATATTGCCAAATAGCTTCAGACTAGGACTTCGTTCGTATACATTAATATTATAAAAAGTAGCCTTTGTGTTAATCAAGGGTTTAAGTTGTGTTGTTCCTGAGTCTTGGATGTTTTCTATGTATTTAAGTATTTATTTCTCTATCTAAGTATGTTTATCGTTGTCTAGTACCCATAGTACAAGCCTAGAGCTTAGTTTGGGACTAGGTCAATTAGTGTGATATTGTCCTGTGATTATTATTATTATTATTATTATATAAATTGAAGAATGAAATCGACCAATCTGATCTCACCAATTTGCTATGTTATATTAGGAGTATATTTGCTAAAAGATACACAGACTAACAATAAACTTGGTCCCAATTCTCGAACCACACGAATAAATAATTTACAAGAGAGATACCTGTATCAAACATGCAATTTTGTATGCAGTTGTTATTTTTATCTCCAATTAAAAATTCATTTGAATAGGGAATCAAAATTTTAAAAGTTTGATTTTTACACTAGTGATATTAGTACCCTCTAGCGTTGAGACAAGTAGTTTTTTGTGTGAATGTTTAATAGGCTATAATTTTAAATTGCTACCTATCACAGCTTCAGAACAATAGTGACCCAATTCAACATTTCAGTATTACTATAGAGACCTAATTTGAAATATTCACATAGTTTGTATGGGGAAAATATAGTATTAAGGATAAACTATCTTCCGTTTTCGGGAAGGTCCCCCATCCTCTTCCACCCTGTATAAGTAGTACTAATATCCCAAGATAGAATTTTAATAACTTTTTTAATTAACTATGCCTCCATCGGCAGAAAGCGAAATTAATGAACTCGTACATTAGAGGACAGACACTATATGCCTCATCCATAAATTGCGTACTTTCTACCCTGTGCAACAATGTACTATTTCTCCATTCCACAATTACCTATTCTAACTTGAACAGAATCGTACTTCTCTTTATTTGGCATTATATTATTTCGTAACAATTACATATATTTAGCAAGACTATTAATTTACAAGCTTTTAATTAACTTCACGTGTGTTTGAGTCACAACCTGCAACTTGGATTGTATTTTAAATGAAATTTGGATTGTATTATGTGAAGTATATGACAATGCAATATATAGCATCCACAGCTAATTGATGATGGAGTCGGAAAGAGACAACAAGATCTCCGCTATAATATTTAACCGACCGAGTTCGTACAGATAACAATTTGATAAAACTACTGTTTGCTTCTGAAATACTTTATCTTAATGATAATAATTTTTAAAAAAACTTTACAAAAGCATGTAGAGATAGCATCAAAAGTAGCTAAGCAGAATAACATGCTCAAAATGATCTAGACACGACGTATTATCTTGACAATAGCTATTATCTATTATCTTCTGAGCTCTTCGGTTGCGTAGCTACTTCTGCTGCTGACTGTACTTAGGTACTTCTAAATGGTATCTACAGGGTGACATCGAAGACGTGATCAGAAACCAGTTTTTAAGACTCGGTAATTGATGGCCGTTTTCAAGTAATGTTAGTTACAAATCCAAAAGCTATTTATTTTATGTTAATTCCCCTTCCCCTTAATTAAATCACCAATTTAGTAAATTAGGGTTACCCTATTTTTAGAACCATACCCTCTTTGGATCATATTCAGACTATTTTACTTTAATGACACTTCAGTCACAGTGACAATTCAACTCAGTCATTTTCAATTATTTGTTTTATGGTTTCTATGCTTATCTTTGCATCTCTGAAGTAGGGAGACCACACTGTTTACAATAAATTATTTATTTTTTATCATTGCATGATTAAGTCTGAATACTACATCTACACACCTACATACCTATTTTATTAGGACCCCACTTTAATGTTTAATTAACTCATATCACTTTTGATCACGTCATGTCACCATATTACAGATGTCATTGGTTAAAAATTACAGAATGTTGTTTTCATTTATTTTTCTAATATGGCAATTAAATTTATTTTCGCATAATTCCAATACTGGGTAGTTTTTATGGTACCTCATTAAGGACTGATATTAAGAAACGGTAACTTTTACATGTGAGTAACGATAATTAGTCGTCCATTTATATAAGGTAAAGACACCAGTACTCGACAAAGGACCAATATTCGACAATGACTCTTATTCAAAGAAGATAAGAGTTATTCATTACACACAAACAAATGAATAACTCTTATCTTCTTTGAATAAGAGTCAGTGTCGAATATTGGTCCTTTGTAGAGTGGTGTCTTTACCTTAGTTAATTTTCGGTACACACATGTATAATATTTTTTTTTTTTTTTATCATAATGTTAATCTCATAATAAATTGAGATGGCACGCTATGACCTGAGAGGTCTATTTTGGTTGCATTTATTGTCGAGCTAAACAATTTTTTATCAAACCGACAAACCTCATGAACTCATTTAGGACCAACCCTAACAACTGTCGCTAATTGCACAATGATTACCGATATTTTATTGATAAGCTAAATGACAAAAATCAAAGGTTATCTCTTGATTACAACTAACATATCTACTTATAACGAAACAATAGCTTTATTAGATTTTAGGCTATTATGATTATAAGTGATAACAATAAATAGAAATCAATGATTTCAACAGCGACAAAGCAGGAGTAAAAGGCTAAGTAAAAGGTAGAAAAAAATATGTTTTAAGACACAATGAACCGATGACAATATAGGTCAGTCAAGCTGAAGTCGTCGTCCTACAATCTCTCCTGTGGTCAATAGTTAAAAGCTTGTGTACTTGTGTGTCTGGAAGAGGCTAATTTTCATCACAAAAAAAAATATTTCTTGAGGGAATAGCGATAAACGACTTCTATGCGCATGGAGTGGAGTCGCGCGAAAGTCTAGTATTGTTATAAAGTTCAAAATACATAATCAGTCTATGTAATAGTAAAATATAACGGCCATAATACACAATAACATGTTTTTTCTCAAGGCGTAAACTTTTCAGGATTGTTATAAAACAAACCTAACCTAAGGGTTTTGGGCCATACACACTCTTAAAAACAAAAGTTGTCTCTCCTGTGGCCAATAGTTAAAAGCTTGTGTGCATATAAGTTATGTTTTTATATGATAGTTTTAAAGCAGTCCTGACGGCGTTTTTGCTAGAATGGGCTTAGCCAGAAAATTAGGCATTAAAACCGTTAACTTTCGGTGTGTCCACATGGAAGACGGAAATCAAATCAGTGTATGACTTATTTTGTATTTAAAAATCTTACGGTTATAGAAATAAAAACATACTTAACAAAAAATCGGATCACCCTGACGAAATAAAATGTATCCAATTCGGTTTATAAATTACGAATATCCGAGGTAAAAACTTACAAAAACTACTCTTAATAAGCTCTAAACATGTACCCAAGGTAGATAGCCTCCGGATAACACCGAGGTCAAGAGCACCGCGTGGCGATGATTTTAAAATGATGTTAATATAAACGATGACTAGCCATTAGTTTATTTCTAGTCACTGTCGACAAGTCGTCTCTATAGTGCGTGTCTTCAAGTGTTTGACGTTTATTCAAATATAATTATTCACATGTAAGTGTTATATAAAAAGTTTAGAAAATCGTAGAAAATAAATGTACGGTTACGGAGTGTAAAGGGACGTCTTAAACTCTATTTTAATGTTGTTAAGTAAGGTCGTAAAGTGACAGACTTTTATAGCGTCACTATTCGTATAAGGCATTTTGTATGAGTGACAATCGGTAGAAAAAATATAACAACCTAATTCATTTGGTATGCAAATTAGTAATTAATAGTCAACGCTTCGGTGATAGTCACAGCGTAAATTATTTGAGTATATTGTGAGGTAGAGATTTTGAATTCCATTGATCATTTAATTGCAACTATTCTAACAATCTTTAATATTAGCTACAAAAACCGGGCAGCAGCATATCGGACCAGGCTCAATGTAAGGTTCCAACGCCGTTACTCCAAACACAAAAAATTAGGCCCAATAAGTAACAATTAAAAAAACAAATTTTCTATTTAAAGTTGTATGGTGCTGTCAGATGATTTTTAGCAGGTTAACATTTTAGCTTCGTGTACCTCAGGAACCCATCAACTCTACCTAGTCGTGATAGTTTTTCTCACATGTCCTTGCATTTATGTCATTTTTCACATTTTTATTACTAGTTATTTTCACTGTGGATAGAGGGGGTAACACGTAACTCTAGCAAAAATTGCAATTTTCGAGTTTCTAAGCGGTCGCAGCGGTAAATTGATTATAGCATTAATAACATGTACATACATAATGATTTTTTGACCGCTATCCAATGATACCTCACTCAATGTTATATAATGTACCAAAAATACCTTTGCTTTATTTGTATGAGAGATATCGAAACAAAACTATTTTATTTTACTACTTTGTTAGCGTAACTTAAATGTTTATCTATAGCAAACTACAGTTTTGTAGATTCTTTGAGATTACCTGCGGGCAGAAGTAAATGGCGAAACTATAAAGGTTCCTTTGTGACTATGGAACCCTAAAAAGTTAAAATAAAAAAAATACCTTGTTATTGTTTACACTTATTACCATAACTATAAGATATGACTACAAATATTTGCCGGTGAAATGTTGGCGCAAACTAAAATAAAATAGATAGAATTGATAACACATTAGAGCTACGATTACGTAACTATGTGTGTATGCTGCGATCATTGGTATTACATCTTTTTTATTTCTCTAGAGTTATAAAGATGTTATAAATATGTTGACGTTGATCACATTTACATAAGTTTCATCAAGGTGACATATCTTCCTATCGTATAAATATATTTCATGATTATGAATGGCGACTCGTCCGATATCAAACAATATTGATCACAAATGTACATAATAGCATTTAAGCCATTTATTTATTTTGGAAAATACTTAAAATTTTGATACACTATACACACAGAAACCAAAAATACTGATTAGAAATTTTGAGTTGATTTTTTTCAATTCATTACACATCTTACCTAAATTTTATCAAGGTGACATATCTTCCTATCGTATAATATATTTCGTGATTATGCATTACAGCTCATCCGATATCGAATAATATTTATCACTAATTGGGTCATATGTATACTTGTCTAATAGTTTCTGTGAGACGGCACTTCAAACTTTTGCAATGTTTGATTGTTTTGCATACAACTTGCATACAACTTTACTACAAAAATCATAGTTAATTAATTGAAAATTTTGCAGTTTTTCTAGTATTACGTAGGAAGGACAACTTTTCTTCGCTTACAAAATGTAGTTCCACTGTCCCCTAACTGGTCCAAATAATATACCAAAAATGTGTAGGACTGGAGTATTTAATTATTTAAATGGATATATAGTCATTAGGAATAAATTTTGTTAAATTATTGCCTAGTCATACGCTGAATGGCAGTAGTCCTAGACAGATAAGATATAATCGGTGAACGTTATCGTCATCGTAAATAGTTTGACGTAAGCTGCCAGACGGACGCGTCGAGCTCTCACTTCAATTACATACATTTTAATAGCGGGGCAGCGGCAGCAACCTCGTGGCGCACCGAATTCAGTCTAAATGACCAATTGAAAATAAGTTATGTTTTGGCTTTTTCCAGGTTGTTTTTTGTTTATAAATCATTTTTTATTATTTTATACTCTTTCGTGATCATAATACGAGTATGTGTTATGTAGTCCCACTTCTCAATGAAAAATAACCACATGATATTTTACGCTCGCTGCAAGCAACACCACGGGAAATTCATAGTGCATATGTTTAAACCATTTGAATGTGATTTGTTATAGTCATTCAACTATCTTAATCGAGAGATCTTATAGCTACCCTTAAAAAAGGTACCGCTAAGGAGTTCCGGTGGCGATCAGAGGTCTTCATCATCAGTATCACTTCACCAAATGATACTTTTTGAATGCAAATGCTAGATTTGTCAATGAAATCGCTATATGAACTCCTATAATATTTGAGGATTTGCCTCGATATCTCCAAGATTGCGTTCTTCGAGGAATCATCGGATCTTGACGTGCAAATGGGACCAACTTTGAGGAATACCCATTCCAGTAAAAAAAACAAATCGGAATACTCTGTAAAAAGTTATGCGTGGTCATACATACAAAAACGAGTAGACTTGAGGACCTTTTAGGGTTCCGTAGCCAAATGGCAAAAAACGGAACCCTTATGGATTCTTCATGTCTGTCTGTCTGTCTGTCCGTCCGTACGTCACAGCCACTTTTTTCCGAAACTATAAGAACTATAATACTGTTGAAACTTGGTAAGTAGGTAGATGTATTCTGTGAACCGCATTAAGATTTTCACACAAAAATATAAAAAATCAATAAATTTTGGGGATTCCCCATACTTAGAACTGAAACTTAAAATTAAGTTTTCTTCAAACTTATACTGTGGGTCGTGTGGGGTCTTCAAAAATAATATTGAGGTTTCTAATAAAAAATAAAACTTAACTGAATAGTTTGCGCGAGAGACACTTCCAAAGTGGTAAAATGTGTGTCCCCCTTCCCTCCCTGTGCTTTCTAAAATGAGAGAATGATAAAACTATAAAAATATATGATGTACGTCACCATGCAAACTTCCACCGAAAATTGGTTTGAACGAGATCTTGTAAGTAGTTTGTTTTATACGTCATAAATCTTCTTGCTGCTACGGAATCCTTCATGGGCGAGTCCGACTTGCACTTGGCCGCTTTTTTTTGAAGTCGGTTTAAATACGATGTCGATTGACTATTTACTACTTCAGGGGCTTTAATTAACTTGATAAAACGATATTACTTTTGATGTGTTACGGTATTGTTTTCATCTCGGCCGCCATTACTGTCAAGCTGTCGTAACATTGACAATGCGATAACATGCCAAAAGAAATATGGTTTCAACCAGTAGAATAAAGGCTCTAGGGTCCTATTCTGGAGGGCTAGCACAAGTGGTCCGCGACTTGTTTGTCGCTCGGATCTCCCTTTCAATCTAGTCTGTAACGATAGAGACGCACTGAGCGACAAGCGACAAAATACAACTTGTGCTACCGGTACTGCTCTGTAAAACCATATTGGTGCTCTACTCTACTTGAGCTTAATCTCATTTTTGACATACTATCGTATAGTTTTTAACTCGGCCGCCCGAACTCTCACGTTATACGATAACATGTCGTAGGTTGGTTGTAACTTAAACGCTTAAATTATATTTATGTTTTTTAGTTAATCCTTAAAGATGAAAGACTGGCACCTTGGAATAACAATTCTAATGTTCAAGCTTATAACGTGTGAAACGGCAAATATTTTATTTGTAATGCCATTTACGGCCAAATCTCACTACATCGGAATGAAGACTCTTGCTTTAGAGTTAGCAAGCAGAGGTCATGATGTTTACGCTATCACACCATACCGAGAAACTGAACATCCACCAACATACCACCACCTAATGACATCAAACGAAACTGTATGGGCTAAATTGTGTAAGTTAAATTGATCTTAAGTACTACATTTTGGTCTATAAAATTGTTCTTTGCTTGCTGGGTAGTATATAATTTATCTTTTTTTCTAGTTGATGTGCAACCAAATATTTTTGACATGCTTGACTACTCTTTTGAAGCATTCCAAATGTTAATGTACAACTCAGGATTTATGGTCAATGACCTCGTTTTTGCGTCATCCGACGTGCAAAATTTCATGAAACAGAACCACCAAATTGACCTAGTAATCACAGAAATATTTTTCAATGAAGGCCTTTATATGTTTGCCCATAAATACCAGGCTCCACTCGTGTTGGTGACAACGGTTGGAAACTCACTTAAGGGGAACTACTACATGCGCAACCCTCTTCAGCTGTCAACTTTGTATCACGAATACGGAAACTCGATCGAACCGCTTAGTTTCGTGGGCCGACTGTACAATCTGTACATTTGGACTTTCGACCTGCTGATGCTCAAATTCTGGTACTTTCCGCGCCAGCAAGAATCTGCACTCCGGAATTTCAAGAACTTACCCCAGCCGGTGCCAAAACTTGAGGAAATCGCATCGAACGCCGCATTGGTGCTTCTTAACTCACATTTCAGTGTTGACACTTCTGCCGCATACTTACCGAATATTATAGAAGTTGGTGGTTTACATATAAAGGAAACAAATAATACCTTACCAGAGGTGAGTAGAATTGCAATAATTTTGCAGCATATCTGCTCGACGGGAGCCTGCCGTTTGGCCAAAATATTGTTGGTCAAATGTATCATATCCCAAATTTTTCATTTGCCAAACTAATGTTAGATAATTTTTTCAGAATTTATTTTAGTACTATCGTGAACCCTATAGGTTAGGTTAGGTTAGCTTTTATAAAATCCTGAGTTATTTACGGTTACTGAAATCAAATCGGGCCGGCAAATGAAAATTTGGGAATGAAACAATTGACCAAAAACTTTTTGACGAAACGAAGGTAACCCCTGCTCGATATACCTACTCGTAACAAACTCGCTTAAACACAAAATGGACAAAAGCTTGTGAGGTTACTAATGACATATAGCTAAGCAATTCAGTTACGAGGAGAAAAAGAGGCAGCGCCATGCTACTGCTATAGCTCTGTCCCTTACTCATCCTAAACCTAATTGGCATGACGTGGTACCCCTGTATTTTTTATTAATTATCTGATAAATACTTATTTTTACTGATTTAATGATATTATTCAATAATTTCCAAGCCAATTTACAAATTGGTCTCATAAATGTATTACAGATAGGAAATCGTCAGAGAATATCTGTAAACTTAAGTGGTTTAAATTAAACATTTGTTACAGGACCTTCAAACTATCTTAGATAGCGCTAAAAATGGCGTAGTGTTTTTAAGCTTCGGTTCCAACGTTCAAACAAGTGAACTAGATGAACATAAATTAAATGCCTTCATGAAAGTATTTGGAGAATTAAAACAAACAGTGTTGATGAAATGGGAAGCCGCTCCTTTGCAGAATATTCCCAAAAACGTTGTACAAAGGAAATGGTTTCCGCAAAAAGCTGTCGTAGGTCAGTTGAATTAATTTGTTCATTCTCTTAGACTATTTTAAACAATTTAAACAAAATAAGCAGTTAAAAATAAGCTTTTCCTGTATTTTTCAGTATACTTCCTTTTAATTTTGAATTTAAAAATTTTGACCCCGTGTGGTTGCTGGGTTAGAATAGTGCAACTCCATGTCTTCCCGTGGATGTCGTAAGAGGCGACTAAGGGAATAGGGCTTATAGTACTTATATATAGTTTGGCGATGGGCTTGCAACCTGTCACTAATACACTAGTAAACTTCTTAGCCTGTTTGTGCGAAATGTGGTTACAGAATCATAAACAAGTCTTTTTAGAGTTGTTTTTATTTCTGTAACTCTGTCTAGCCTTTCTGGGAATAAAGGCGTGATGTTATGTCTTATGTATGTATGTATGTAAATTTTGAATTGCTCTCCATCCTTTTAAGGGTTCCGGAGACGAATGGCAAAAACGGAACCCTTATAATTTCGGCATGTCCGTCTGTCCGTCTGTCCGTCCGTCCGTCCATCTGTCCGTCTGTATGTCACAGCCATTTTACTCAGAGCCTATTGGCACTATATAAATGAAATTTGCAGGATAGATGTATTCTATGAACTGCTATACAATGATGTAGTAAAATTGAAAAAAAAAATATATTTAGGGGTGGCACTCCATACCTACATGTAACTAGGGGAGGAAAAAAATTTTTTTGAGTCACATCAGCGTTTGGGGTATTTTTAGATAGGGCTTCCAAAATGATACAGAGGCTTTTAAGTGACTTTTTTACGTAAGTGAACAGTTGGCGAGATATACGTTTCTAAGTCGCAAAAATTCTGTCCGGGGAAATACTTCCAACCAACATTGTTTTGAACACAATACGCTGTGTAGTTTTTGAGATTTTAATAAAAAAAAATAAAAAAAATTGAATTTCTACCATGAACGTTCATCCCAGCTACGGAACCCTTCACTGTACGTGGTCCGACATGCACTTTGCCGGTTTTTCTGCATATTCTGTATGATACCAAAAATGTAATATTAATAAGTATTGTTTTACAGCTCATCCTAATGTTAAATTGTTCATTGGTCACGGCGGATTGCTGGGCCTTCAAGAGACTATAACTGCCGGAGTACCCATATTAGGAGTACCAGTCTTCGCCGACCAGTATTTAAATATATTGGACACAGTACAACAAGGATATGGGGAACTTTTAAACTACAGAGAAATTAACGAGCATACGCTGAGAAATAAAATCAATAAAATGTTAAACGACAAGAAATATTTGGAAACTGCCAGAAAAATTGCCAAAAGGTTCAAAGATAGGCCAATGAAGCCTTTAGATACTGCGACGTGGTGGATAGAGTATGTTATTAGACACAAAGGAGCAGATTTTATGAAAGCGCCTAATATAAGCTATATAGCATACCTAAACATCGATGTTTACATATTTCTGTTAAGTGTTTTGGGCGTTGTCATTTATATTGTCTTAAAATTAGTCTACGCCATTAAAAAAGCCTTGCAGGAAACAAATACGCTTAAAAAACAAAAGAAAAAGTAATAAATATTGAGTTACTGTCCTGCATCTCTAGATCTACTCTTGAATTTAATTTGATTAGATATACTTATAAGTGTGTAAGAGTAATTAAGATAATGGCAGTTACGTTCTCGTAAACAGTAATGTAATGTGTTTATGTCTTTCTCATTATGTACCTATATTATCTTTAGCAGCGTAGCTCATGAAGGACACAAGAAGTAATAGAATTGCATCAGTAGGTATATTGTATTAATAGGTAATAATAATATTTTTTCGGCAGTAGAAACTATTTTCATACATAACAAGTACTACCATGAAAAATATAATTGACATTATCTATCATTTAAGTTTTATTAATATTTAGGTACTGATTTTATTACTTCTTGGCCTGATTGTTCAAAATGTGGTAAGTGAATTATCAACAAGTCTTTTTAGAGTTGTTGGCATTTCTGTAGCTCTGCCTACCCCACTTTGGAAAAGAAGGCGTGATGTTATGTATGTATGTATGTTTTTATAACGAAATAGTTTTTCATTTCTTACTTTACCTTACCATAAACCATAGCAATGACAGATTACGTTTTTATGACAAAATTCATCAAAGAAAAAATCTCAAGACTGCAGTCCTAAGACCTCAAATGCGTTGCCAACCCTGAGAACTATGATGGATTGCCTCTATGCTAGTAATTTCACCAGCCTTATCCTTACACCGGAACACAACAATGCGAACACTGTTGCTTGGCGTTAACTTGATAATGATCAAAAAATAATTTTATAAATCCTGTAGTGTAGTTTGATGTCACCTTTACATATTAAAATGTTTAATGCAATACACGCACACACGTAATGAATAGTATTGATTATTTTTTTATTTATTATTTTCCTAGACGATTTTTATTAATTTTAGGTTACTCACGGAGTTGTTTGTTTTTCATTTAATTTTGCATCAAAACAATGTTGTTTGCTCTTTGTAAGGCTAAAGGACAAAAATAATTCTACAATTTAAGTTCCATACATTTATCCACGGAGTTTATTGACCATTAAATAAATTGAATTGAATTGAATTATAGAAAAGCGGTTAGTGGTAACATCAGTAATGCATGCAATGCAATGCATTTCGCGGCAAACTAGGGTTGTTAATAAACCTAGTTATTCGATGTGTATAATGTACCGCCACCTTCACAGTTGTTTTCAAACTACATTTTGCTATAAATTGGTACACCGCTGGTGACAATGTGAAAAATGGCATTTCACATTGTCACCTCTCCAAGATATAGTGTGACAGCAAAATATTTGTAATAATAATGGATTTATGATTTACTATCTTTTGCCCACGACTCCATCAGCGTAGAAGTGGTTTATCGCTATTCCCTCAGAAACCGTCCAATTGCTTGGTATAAAAAGTACCCTAGTATGTAAAAGTAAAGAGATAGTTCGAGTTCCGGAGAAGGCCATAGGGTACTTTTTGCACCGAAAAATTGTTCGATTCCTGAGGGAATAACGATAATTTACTTCTAAGTGGACGAAGTCACGCGAAACAACTAAATTTAAATAAAACAAACTGGGCTGTGGTGCTAGACAAGTTGCATTCGACAATCGTTAGCGATTATGTTTCGATTGATAAATGTACATACCACCGAGATAGTAACGTGACACTTACGTCAATTCCATATATTTTTTAATCAAAACATAATCGCCAGCGAGTGTCGAATACACCTTGTCTAGCCCCACTGATTCGAAACAGTGTTTTCAAATTTAAAATATCTGTAAACACTTATTTGTAAATGTTATACTCTATTCTTGTAGGACTCGAATAGAATTTTACGTTTCCAATGCGATCTTAGACATTATGTTCAATTAGAAAAAACAGTTCTCAATTAACCGTGATAACTTATTGAAGCAGTAAAAATATGTTATAATAATATCTGCACATCGATGCAGTTAATTATCAGACGACAGAAGGTAGCAGTGCACGCGACGTAGGGGTACCGGACTGTGAATGAGATCACGCGCAAAGGCTGACTTATTCAATCAATTCACATCGTATTAATAAACATAGTACACGATAGGTATAATTAAAGTTACGTGTTCGTTTAGTTGGTGAGTGCTTCTAAGTGCTACGCTTGATTTTTGTTATATAAAAAGTTATTTTGATTACGTACTTTCTTGTTGATTTAAGCTAGCAGCGGTAGCTAAAAGTGAATCGGATTTCTAAAATAGAAATAAGACATTAAATTGTTAAAAATCCCGAAAAAAAGTAAGTACTACACAATATTTCTTTCATAGCCGTTATTCATTATTTTTATTTATGTGTTTTCACTCCCGTTTAGGTGTTTTTCGCAAATGTTATTTATATAAATACTCCCATGGATATATTAGAGAAATAAGACCATGGATATCACCCGCGAGGATAATTGTTCGGTAAAAGTGTACTTTCTTTTGTGGACTTAACATAAGCACATGGGGTTAGCTCCACGCGCTTCTGTCAACTCCTTATAACTTGATTATCGTGCGTTTAAGAAATTAAAGTGACCTTTGTTATTCTTTAATTTGAAGCACTTAAGCTTCAGTTGTTTCAATGTTCTACCAGTTCGTAATAAATGCTATTTAAGCTGTCTTAAATGTAAGCTAACATCTTAGATTATTTCATGTGCGCATAGTACAACTAGTTATGCTACTTTTCACTATGGATATTTTAAGATGATTTTATACGGCGATTAATGACAACGTTGTACTTTCTGAGTCCTACTCGAAATTGATTACTTTAACCTTTTTCAGCTTACTAAGATCATCGTGAAGTTGTACTTTCTAGGAGTTACAATATCGATTTTTAATTTACTTAGCTGCAAGTCGGCTAAAATGTTGTATATCATGCCATTCTCGGCGAAATCCCACTGCATAGGGATGAAGACTTTGGCATTAGAACTAGCAAGGAGAAGCCATGAAGTCTATGCAATCACTCCATACGAGGAAAAGGAACATCCACTAATATACCACCAACTGATGATTTCAAATGTCTCACTATGGACCAGATTGTGTAAGTATAAACATTGAAACCTTTAGAAATATACACGACAGCAATATTCAACCCAGACTTATTTAAAATGAAGATTTTTGGTCAACTAAACATTAATAACTTAAACGAAAATAAACGTATTAAGTACAAGTGAACTAAGAAGGCTTTATTCAAGTCAAACCACTCTTAGTTTAATACGTTACAGCCGCGATTTACTAAAATATACAGACTTTTCTGGAGTAAGAAAAAATCCATCACCGTAGTTGAATAACTAAAATAACAGTGACTTTGATTTTACTAAAAACAAAAAAAAAAAAAGTATAAAAAACAGTGTAAATACACAATACAATTCATGAGTAATTTCAGATCAAATACTGTACGATTACTGTAAGTTTAAAAATGACAGAGAGCTTGCCTTCATTAAATTTCCAACTTTAAATTCATACAAATAAAGCAATTTTCAGAATACTATTACCCACGTCTACCGATTTAGTAATAACCATTTTATTTGTATAAGATCAGTCAGTGGTAAGATCAGTCAGTGGTTAACTCAAAATAATTCTGCTATTACCTTTGTTTTAATTACTTATAATTTTACTATAGTTTTTATGTCCTCTGTTGTATGTGTTTTTATTATTTATGTTTTATAATGAACTAGCCGAATAAAGGATTCTATTCTATTCTACTGTACAGTTGTTGCATTAATTTCTTGGAAAATGTATTTTCAGTTGATACCAAACCAAGAACATTCGATTTAATGGACCTTTCGTTCGAAGAATCCCGATTTATTGAATACAGATTGGGTGTTTTGGTGAACGATGTGGTATTTGAATCGGAAGACGTACAAAATTTTATGAAACAAAATCACAATATCGATTTTATTCTCACTGAAATATTTTACAACGAAGGCCTGTACATGTTTGCCCACAAATACCAGGCTCCGCTAGTATTGGTGACGACTGTTGGAAACACATTGAAAGGGAATTACTAAATGAGGAATCCCCTTCAACTCTCAACCATGTATCATGAATACGGAAAGAGTTTAGCACCGTTTAGTTTTCAAGGCAGGATATACAACCTGTACCTATGCATCTTTGACCTTCTGATGCTTAAGGTCTGGTACTTCCCACGCCAGCAGCACAATATTCTACAGCATTTCAAAGACTTGCCGCAACCCATCCCTTCTTTGAAATATAATGCTGCAAACGCCGCCATCATTCTTCTTAACTCTCACTCAGTGTTGGTCATTCGGGCGCATACGTACCAAATATTATTGAAGTTGGCGGTTTACATAATGACATGACTCTGACAAAGGTTTACCTGCGGTGAGTTATTTCAATCTTAATGACGTTTCTTATGTAGTTGCCTCATTATAATATCTGGAGCAAGTAAGTGCATTGCCAGATAATCATAGATATCATTTCGACCAAAGACATTATTAAATGCCAATCTACTAGATCGTTCAATAAGTCCCGAGACTAACTTGGAAATGGCGCATATATTAAAGACTCATTTGATTTTTAAAAAGTACTGGCCATCAATGAAATATGTGTGTCAATTAAAAAAAAAAGGGAACATTAAAATATTGATTTTGCAGACATTTAAGTGATGCTACGTTTGTAATTTCGATACAATAAAAAAACGAGTTTCGCGTGTTGATAAAACATTGTTTTTTAATGGGAAAAAATACCGTTGAAGCACAGCAATGGCTTATAAAATGTTATGCGGGATCAGCTCCCTAAAGCAACCATTTTGTCGGTAGTATGCCGACTTCAAACGCGGTGGCATGGATACAAAAATGATGGGGAACGCTCAGGTCGTCCAAATGAAGCAGTGACTCAACAAAATATTGACCACCAAAATATTTACCAAGTCCTGAAAATTGTAATGGAAGATCGGAAAGAACAAGTGCGCGAGATAGCCGAGATAGTGAAGATTTCAGCTGGTAGTGTTTACACGATTTTACATAAAAATTTGGCCGTGAAAAAGCTTTTTTCCAAGTGGCTGCCGCGTTTATTTACAACTGATCAACGTGTAAATGATTCAGAGCAGTATTTGGCGTTGATGAATCGTATTAAAATGGATTTTTTACGTCTGTATGTGATATTGGATGAAATATGGATACACCATTTCACTCCGGGATCCAATCGGCAGTTAGCGGAGTGGAGAGCGGCTGGTGAAAGCCGCCCGAAGCGGCCAAAGACTCAGAAATTGACCGGTAAGGTTATGACGTCTATATTTTGAGATGCGCATGGAATACTTTTCATCGACTACCTTGAAAAGGGGCATAATATAAATAGTGTCATGACGCTTATTGGAGCGATTGAAGTACGAAATTACGGATAAACGGCCTCAAATGAACAAAAAGAAAGTGGTGTTTCACCAGGACAACGCGTCTTGTCACAAGTCCGTGAGAACGATGGCCAAAATTAATGAATTGGGCTTCGAATTGCTTCCCCATCCCCCTTATTCGCCAGACTTAGCCCCCAGCAATTACTGGCTGTTTGCAGACCTCAAAAAATGCTCCAGGGTAAGAAATTTGACTCAAATAGTGAAGTTATCGCAGCAACGGAGGCTTATTTTGAAGCCAAAGACAAATCGTTCTACACGCATGGGATAGAAAAGTTAGAAAAGCGTTGGAGGGACTGTATCGCTCTTGGAGGAGACTACGTAGATGAATAAAAAATTAGTTTTATATAAATAACCTTGTTTTAGTACTTAGTCTCGGGACTTAATGAACCACGTGTTACTGTTACTCAATCATCAGTTAAGTTGTTTTTGTAGTAAACGATAATTTATTATTGTAGTAAATGTTTTTATCGTGTTCACCTTATTGCTGAAATGATATACCTAAACTAAAAACAACTTAACCAACTAAACTGTCCTCTACACAAATGTTGTTATTATATTTATATATAATTTACGTAAGTTTAAGTCGTATGTATATTGACGGATAAATATATTTTTCTATATCTATTTATGTAGGTATTTTAATGTAATATGTTTTACGTAGGTTCTATTGTTTCGTTATTTTTAAATGTTTGAAATAAATTTGTACACCTGCTTATTCGATGCACAACCTTTCACTTTTCTTGATCTCTCAAGGGTTAGATGGAAGAGATCCTTTAAAGGGATAAGTTCGCATTTGTACATATTTTTAAAAATATCCATTGTACTGTTTTGGTTTTTCTTATACACAATAAAGTGGTAACGTACATACATACTAAATATATTTTCTACTGCAATTCTGTCAAAACATTTTTTTTAACACGCTACGTTGAATTTTGTAAAATCTTGAAATGATTTTTTTCCTCGCGGATTTTTATGATCGGAAACGATTCTTTGTAAGCTTTTCAATTGTTTGCAATACTTATAACTGGTGAGAAAGTGTAAATATTGATCGAGAAGAAGCGCGAAGTGTAGGTATTCAACGCCTTTTTTATTTCAGGATCTACAAAAAGTAAGACAACGCTAAGGATGGCGTAGTTTTCTTAAGTTTCGGCTCCAACGTTCAATTAAGTGAACTCGATAAGGATAAGTTGGATGCCTTCTTGAAAGTGTTCATGGAATTAAAGCAAACAGTCTTAATGAAATGGGAGGACGCTCCTATAGAGAATATTTCGAAGAATATCGTGCTGAGGAAATGGTTCCCGCAAAAGGCAGTCGTAGGTCAGTTTACATTTCATTTTACTAAGTATATTGAGCGATGAAATGAAGTTTTTAAACTTGTTATAAATTGAACTGGAAAGTGCTGGAGGTAAATAAACACTATATCTCTGTATTCAACGAAATACTATCCTTTGTGTTAACGTTGGTTTAATCGATTATTGGACACGAGTCAATTTATGTATTGTAACGTTTGCAAGTTGTAAAAATCCGGGCCAGTTTGTGTATTTTTTAGTCGCTAGCTGAACACAACATTTTTACTTACAGCCCATCCTAATGTAAAATTATTTATTAGCCACGGAGGTTTACTAGGCCTTCAAGAGACTATAGCAGCTAGAGTACCGATTATAGGAATACCAGTTTTTGGCGATGAGTTTTTGAACATTTTGGACACGGTTGAAAATGTTCATGGAGAAATATTATACTACAGAGAAATCAATGACAAATTGCTCAGGATGAAGATCCATAAGATTATAATTGATAAAAGTTACAAATAACGGCTAGAAAAGTCACTGATAGGTTTAAAGATAGAATGAAGCCTTTAGAGACCGCGGTATGGTGGACTGAGTATGTCATTAGACATAATGGAGCAGACTTTATAAAACCGCCAAAGATAAGCTACGTGGTGTATCTAATCTTAGATGTTTATTTATTTTTATTATTTGTTATACGAACTGTCGTATTTGTATTATATAAAGTAGTAAAAACTTCTGTAAATGCTTGTGCAATAAAAATAAACGTATGAAACAGAAAAAAAAAGAGTTAGTAAATAAATATTTTACTTGTAGAGACAATGACAGGGGTTTAAATTCTAATAGTACCTTCTTACGTTCAAAAATAATATTTAAATAAATAAAAAAAATACCACAATATGAATACATTGTTTTTTATTTATGTTCCTGTAGATAAGGTATTTGTTATGTGTGCCTCAAAAAACATCTGTACTTGGAGATAAATGTTTTCTAAAACAGTGAAACTTGTATTTATTGCACCAACCCAACATAAAGATCACCCCACAGTCGAAATGCGTAAACATACAAGACTGGCTGCAGTGGCTAACAATGTTTTAAAGGCGTACGTATCTGATCAATGACGGTCATGTTTTTTATGGGAATCTGGCGATTGTAAGCTGGCAGAGTCAGGGCCCTGTTTTATAAAGCGAAAAATTACAAATTACAAGCGGAAGTCTCTTTGTAACTCCTTTTGCTAGAAAGAGAGTTCCGCTTGCAATTTATAACTTGTAGCTTTATTAAACAGGGTCTGGACGATCGCATTAGGCGATCAGTAAAAGAGTAAGTTAAAAAGTGATCGTTTCGTATATGTTGGCTATCTGAAAAGCTATTAAAAAGTGAACCATCCTGCAGAGTACTTATTTTTTTATATAAATTTAAGAATATAGAAAAATCTGGTTGAATGTTAGTGGCGTGACTCTTAAACGTAAGCGTCCGAGTTCGAACCCCAGCGGTGGCCATGTACTTACGTACTCAATGGTCTGACGTTAAGGCAAAGACATCGTGAGAAAACCTGCACATTCAAACAGCTGAGGGCCTATGTGAGTAATCGGTCTATCCTAGATGGATCTGTACAAGATAATTTATAAGGTCTGGATGAAATATATACGAACTTATATCTCACGTATCATAGAGACAATATAACTTAATTAACTTGTATTAAAAAGTTATCTCAGCCGTATTGTTCTCTTGTTCTTAATTTAATCTTTGTTACAAATCACAAGGCCTCCATTGGAAAGCTATGATTACGAGGGGTGGGGTGGTTGAGGAGAAAAAGTATAATGAAGTCTCGTCGCATCCTACTTTCCCCTGTTTCATTGTTGTCATTCTTTCAACGTAATCAAGGGTTAGAATTCAAAGCGATAGAAAATGAGAAACGCAAATTCTTATACGTAAGCACGCTGACGCCGCAATCTTTCTTTGTTTATTATGTTGGTTGCAGACATGTTGATTAAATTTTTTCGTATTTAGAATACTTGGGAATTTACCTTGCAGAGAATATTAGAAGGTTTATTAAAATTCTTGCCGTGAGTTGCAGAGAATTGAATCTACTGAAAAGGGGTACTTTTTTCTTACAAGTACTAGTATCTACCTTACTTCTAATATGGAGAACAATGTTGAGTTTTTGAGTGAACAAACAACTTAATATCATGTACATATTTCAAGCGTCACTTCTTGCCGTTATTATTCATCTCGAACAAAAAACGGCAAAAAAAACACGTTTGTTGAATGGGAGCCACTTTTAAATATATTTTTATTCTGTTTTGAGTATTGCTTGTTATAGCGGCAACATAAATACAATTATCTGTAAAAAATTCAACTGTCTAGCTATCAAGGTTCATGAGATACAGTCTGGTGACAGACAAACAGACTGACAGTGGAGTCTTAGTTATTGTGTCCCGTTTTTACCCCTTAGACACGGAACCCTAAAATCACAGGAACAAACTACAATGCTTTCAAAAATTGAAATGTTTGTTAGTAATAAATACTTTTTTATGGCATGGAGAAGGCGATCAAACACACGAACCCAATCTTAAGACAATACTCAAATTTCAAATCCGTCGCAATGGCAACCATCTCCGGAATGCTGGAGAACTAAGATGGAATGCCTTTGAGCAAGTCATTTCCCCGGTTTTCTTATCCCCATACCGTAACACAGCATTGCGAACAGCGCCACTTGGCGGTAGGAGGTGTCAGTACTTGATGAAATAAACAAATGAAGGTATTAAGCCAGCAAACTCCATATAATTCACAGCAAACAAATGACAGCATTAAAATAAATAGGCTTTGAATGAAACAAATGCATACTCACAAATATACGAGCTATTTATACTCCATGAGTATGAATATACTTAGTGAAGCATGCGCATACGATGGGATCCAGCGGTTAATTAACGGCACTTGACATCTGCCGTCGGGTTGCAGCTAATTGACAACGGGACGGCTTCACTGGCGCGAATTAGCTCCTTGCGAGAAAAGGGAGGTGCGTGAAGTTAGCTTTGCAAAAGCAGTCAGCTGATTAATTATTAATGTTTTGAACGGACGTAAACGATGTGGTTTCTGTTTGCTAATAGTAAGTAAATCACTATTATAGTTATGCACAGACGGACTTAATTTTATCTTTATTTAGGGGACCGATTTTCGTACTTTCTACGTTTGCATTAAGAAAAGGGAGCCCTTCATGTAATCAAAAAGTTTTTGCCAAACTGATACATTTCCCAAACATATCATTTGATCAACAGAATAGTGCCACTCCATGTCTTCCCGTTAATGTTGTAAGGGAAACTAAGTACTCTTTTCAATTATTCGCAATTATACGAAAAATAAACTGACACGAGACTTAAAAAAAACATTATGGCACTCAAGCTTACCGTATTGTATCATTTGTATTATAATGACCCGTTTAGTTCTTTGTGAATTAATGGAAACAGAAAATATAATTATATTAAATATGCAACGAAAATTCTTTTTATACACCGTGTTATTATTGCATACGTCAATCTATAATAATTACAGTTGAGACTTAGAGGTCAGAGAGTGTAACTTATCTTGATGACAAAACGTACAACTGAAACGATTTGACATACTCGTACAAAGATTTATGGATTTAACATTGACATCTTACTTAAGTTCATAATTATGTATTATACTGTCAATGTCGTACATTAAGTATGTAAAGTTAAGTAAAATTAAATAATTAAATAAAAAATATACATCAGGAGACAAACTTATACAAATTGATTTAGTCCCAAACTAAGTTCTAGGGTTGTTTATTTTTCTACATGAATACTTATATAGTGAAATAAATACTTGAATACATAGATAACATCCAAGACTCAGACAAACAAAATTCTCATTGCTCATCACACAAATATTCGCTACACCGAAACCTAGCAAGAATGTTTCACAGGACAAGCAAAACAAACTTTTAATGTGCCCTTCAAAAACTATGGATTTTACTGAACTGTTAGTGTGTAATCATTTCTTTATTTAATAACACTTGTACATTAGTCAATCAAACTTTAAAAAAACCTGTAATTCACTTTTTTGAGACTTCTTAGACGATGTGTTGCTGGAAATGATTCAAAAACCAAAATTAAAAACCTTGCAAAGTCTGTTTACTAGAAATTTTAGTTGGTTGATTGGTTGATACGAACGTCTTTCTCTGATGGAAGTACCTATGATGATGGGTGGGGTGATGGCCGGAACAGGCCGGCGGTCGATCAGTCTCCCGGTCATTCCGCCCTTACTTTGATAGTACACAATACTTTTACTCTTACTACTCTTTATTGACCCCCAAAAAAAACAGAACACGGGACAGTACATTTAAATCATAGGTATACAACAGGCACCTTACCGCTAAATAGCGCTCTCTTCCAGACAACCTTGGATAGAGAAATAACTAAAGACACAAATTCATGGCAGGCGGTGTCAGCTAATTCCTACCTATGTATGACCATTGAATTTTCAGTGTAAATTACTTACACAATAAATACTTTAATACATAGATAACATCCAAGACTGAGAAAAAAATTCTTATTGCTCGTCACACAAATATTCGCCCATACCAGGAATCGGATCTGGGAGTTCTGGGACCGCTCGGCTGTTATAAACCAAAACCTAGCAAGATTTTTTTACAAGACGAGCAAAACAAACTTTTAATGTGCCCTTTTAATCTATGGATTTTACTGAACTGTAAGTGTGTAATCATTTCTTTATTTAAATAACACTTGTACATTACTCAATCAAACTTTAAAAAAACCTGTAATTCACTTTTTTGAGACTTCCTAGGCGATATGTTGCTGGAAATGATTCAAAAACCAAAATTAAAAACCTTGCAAAGTCTGATTACTAGAAATTTTAGTTGGTTGATTGGTTGATACGAACGTCTTTCTCTGATGGAAGTACCTATGATGATGATGACGATGATGGGTGGGGTGATGGCCGGAACAGGCCGGCGGTCGATCAGTCTCCCGGTCATTCCGCCCTTACTTTGATAGTACACAATACTTTTACTCTTACTAATCTTTTTTGAACACCAAAAAAAAACAGAACACGGGACAGTACATTTAAATCATAGGTATACAACAGGCACCTTACCGCTAAATAGCGCTCTCTTCCAGACAACCTTGGATAGAGAAATAACTAAGGACACAAATTCATGGCAGGTGGTGTCAACTAATTCCTACCTATGCAGACCATTGAATTTTCAGATGACGTATTTTTTCTTTTTTGTATAAGTAATATTTTAGAAGAACTTATATATATTTAGAATTAGAACTCTTTTTTTTAGTATTCAACGTGAAAGGTACTTAGCACTGCGGCTAGCTTCGTATGCAGGGTCACCACCAACTACGCTAACGCGTCGTCATCAGATTACATGTTAAAAAATCATAATCATAACTAGCAAATTTTATCCAAATTCTCAGTTTACTCTTACCGTAAACAGGTCCTTTCATAAAAAATCAAGATTGAAGCAAAATCTGCATCTTACGAGCACTAATGAATTAAATTTAGCCCGTCCAACGTAACCTCATTTTCCTTAGAGAAGCTCGCTTTAACATTAAAGGTGCTTAGCTCATCATATTTAATTGGTGAGACTGAATAGGAAGTAAAAATGATTCGATGAACGTTTATACTTAGTTGCTTTTACAAAAATATAAAATATACGTAGGCTCGTAGGTTGGATCCGAGTTATCAACAACCTTCACCGAACTGGTAATGGATGAAAAGTATTTTTTATTAAATTAAATATGTTAAAAAATATATTGCAAGTATGTTGATAAAAAAATGCAGTCCAGAATAGGATTTATAATTTTAGTTTTTGCAATATCACCGTTTCTTTGAATAGACAAATGACATACCAATCAAAACTATAAAGCCTACAAAATATGCGAACGTTAAACTAACTGTTTTTTTCCGTCATAACTTTTGGGTAGGCAGGTATAAACAAGTAAACCAATATTAGTAATTTGTACTGGGGCATGGGGGGTTATTATGACCAAGCAATGCTGTTCATTTTACGGTGAGCGTGAAGGACAGAGCTATGGCAGTTATATAGCTCTGTCTTTTTCTCTGAACGTAAACAGAAGTGAATAGTTATGTCATAATAACACACCCCCAGGTCTGGTCAATGAATAAACTTAATGTCAAAATAAAGTTTTTTTTATTTTCAAAACATGTATGTATTTTATAATATCACGTGAAATCTATACACACATGTATTATACTGGTCTGGTTTATGAATAAACTTTATATCAAAATAAAGATTACATTCTTATTTACATATTATTATGTACTTTATATCACGTAAAAGCCATAAACACATAATATATCATAATTAATATATAAAAAACTGAAATGCATTTATTTAGTCAACTGATATAGCAATATTTTTTTTTACATATTTAATTTAATTATTAACATTAACGACCTTTGCCGAACTGCGGCTTAGTCGTTGTATACTCGGACCTTAGACTAACAGTAGGTACGTAGTTTAAGCTTCACAGCAGGTCTGATCTCCTCTAAGTGTTTTTACTAAATTAGATTTCTTTTGCTGTAGACGACAAATTAAACTTGAAATAAATTCTACTGGGCTACCATTAATCCGTGCTACGACCACGAGACAGTGAATCTAAAAGCAAAGCAACGAATTGGTAATGTAAGCGAAAATAAACTATGCAATTCCGTCCGCACGACCGTAGCTACCGAATGTATCACTGATACCTGCAAATAATTCGCACGGACAGCGTAATAGATTCCGAAAAAGCGGAAGAGTCATCCATAAATCTTCAAACGAGTGCATTGTCTTTTTAATATATCAGAATATGCGATGGAGCGTCGTATAAAAACGACCCAATGGAACAGTGACGAGACGGCCCACCATTCTCTTGTTTCCGTTTAATTAAACTGGAATTTTAGAGTCTCGGTTAAAAAAGGTGGCAAAGGGAATGTTTTTGCAGATGAATACAGGTTTTTTTACATCATATGGCTTAGTCGGCGTGTGGTAAGCTTTAGTCAAACATTTTCATTCCATTTAGATTTTTGTTTAGTTAATTTTATTTTAGAGAAAAAGTGTATTCTATTATATAATTTATCCATCTAGTCTTTGATATAACTTACCCACTGAATATAGACAGCCAAATACATTATAGTAAGGTATGTTTGAATGTTTGTAGAATACAGAATTTAATATTACAGTATGCAGATGAGTATAGAAATGAACATATTGTGGCAACTCTGAAGAAGCCAACGAAACGGGTTGGCCAAGCTTAGCTCACTTGAAAAAAGTTGGCTTGGCTTTGCAAATGAGATTAAGTCTTATGGCGGTGTTGGTCTTTATAGTGTCGTATTTAGTCGCGAGCTTGAAATGGTTTTAAATTTAGAAACTTTAACCGTTTCAAAAGGTCTTTGCATCGTTTTTCTGCTACGTGAGATTTTACTGTATAAGACGATTTTAGCGTTGTGCTTTGGAATGCAGATTTAGGTAATTAATGCTGTATTTAATACTATTACGGGACAAATAAAGAAAGCAAAGGAGTGTAAGTATAATTATATCAAATATCGTGAAAGAGTATTCAATTGAGAAAAACCAGTAACAACCGGCAACTGTAACCAAACCAAATTGTTCTTTAACAAAATAATATGTCGCCTGTGTATAGATATATCTCAAAACATTATATTTCCAAAATACTGCAACGCCTGCTGTCGCAAACAAATTACAGCATTACTCGGCCCCCTCGGGACCAAAATGATTCATATTAACACTCAACCCTGCTAATAACTGCACCGGCTCATTCCAGCGCTGTTTAGGAAAAAATAATTTCCTACCAGCTGAAATCTGAAGAGAACTGGTGATGTGGAGGGTTAAGATTAACGGGGAAGGTACAATTTTATTAGCATTTTTTCCTCTTTCCGGAGCGCTGAGCTCATTTCCCCCCGTGTAATTTATTGTGGTGCGGTGTTGCTGTGAAATTAGTAATATTAAAATAACACTCATAAGAGCCATAAGGAAATTAAAACTAATAAACAAAAGGTCTAAACTAATAAGAAACTAATGCGATATTTGAAAGTGTGCTGTCAAAAAACCTGATTTGTTTTCATTTGTTCCTAAAATTCAGTAATTAATTTTATTTTTTAGTCTTGAGCTGGGTACGAATCTGAGCGGCTCACTCTGAGGCATGCTCGCGAGTCAAATTGTAACACAAAAACATGCGCGGGTGAGGCAGCGTGCTCGCCGCAAGCCGACAATCCAAGATTGCGTCGGACACGATGACAGCTGCCAGCCGCGGCTGCGTATATCATACTTCACCGAATTATTGACAAAAAGAAGAAAAAAATTCCCCGGTGGTGGAACGGCTTAGCAACTTTATCAAATTGTACGCGCTTCGCCCACAGACAAGTAAGAACTTGTCGTTCTGCCCGCGGCACGCTCGGATACACGTCCAAATTACGCGAGGCACGCATACTGAGGCGCCTTTGAGCGCGGTCAAAAGACCGACTCTCGGCGGCCCGCTGCGTGTCGCTCGCACGCTGCTCGCGCACTGCGCATGAGCGCGTAGGAATTTGAGCAAAATAGGTGAGCCGTGCATGCCTCAACCCGAGGCGGCTCTAATTCGCATCCACCTGATACATACATTCATAACATCACGCCTTCATTCCCAGAGTGCATAGGCAGAGGTACAGAAATACCAACAACTCTAAAAAGACTTGTTTATAATTATGTAACTACATTTTGCACAGTCAGGCCAAGAAGTTTACTATTGTATTAGTGACAGATTGCAAGCCCATCGCCTAGTAGTACTACAATGGGAAGATATGAAGTGGCACTATTCTAACCTGGCAACCACACCGGCAGTCTTGGATTTTTTTTCTATTAACATAGTATGTAAGTCTACGTTCCTGAAACCCAAGAGTTTAGTATTAATTGAGATGTAATATTTTAAAATTACTAATTTGTTAAACAGTAGTTCATACAATATAAAATGTACTTATTTAAGTAAATTATTTGTTTTGTATAAATTGACTCTTGAATTGAGTTTAATTGGTCCATTCGAATCCCATTAATTATTAGCATGTTCTATATCATTATCCTAATTCTATCATTACTCTTTTGATACAATGCGTTAAGCCTAATGCCAAATGTGTTCATTATATCGCGATGAACGAGAACGGATGGTGCTATTTTATCTGTTCCCTCAATCAAAATCTTGAATGTTATCCTTATTTGGCCAGCCAACTCGTGCATTACCGAAATTGCACGGAACCAATTCCCTTTATGCGATACATTTGGACGGGACGATTTATTTCATTTTAGATCTTGTTACTTGGGGTAGATGGTAAGAGGTTGATTTCGCGGTACCTACTGTAAAATTGAAGACTTATATGCCAGAAAATAATTATTTTAAGTGCCAACATGATTTAAAAAGGGTGAAGAAGAATTTTATCAGTGGGTGAGCGCAGGCTTCTTCTCTTGAAGAAAGGATGTTCTATAGTTCTTTCGCGGACCTGTCGCGAGTTAGGTATTAATAGAACCGTTTTACTAGAAAAACAACGTTAAAAGCCAATATAAATATTCAGCAGTAACTAATGCATACAAATATCCCACATAATACCCCAAAAAACTTATCAAACGGTAAAATTTGTTCATGTAAATAAATAATCGACTTTTATTGTCCATAAAAGTAAATGCACGGTAAGTAATGGACTACCCGTGCCCGTATAATGGCCGTGCTTTTCTGTAAAATTCAATAAATGAAAGAATGAGTCCCCCGCGGGCCTGCTAATAGACACATTGATGTATCAGCCCGGACCGGCTCGAAACGCCAAGAAAAACTTCTCTGATTTAATAAAGTCGGTTTACATTGGCGGGTCGGTTAATGGGGGCATATTTACGGATTCTATTAGGCCGGGTTTGCATTTGCGGCGTTATTTTAGTTAATTCCGATTTGGCTTAGGAATAAAAAAGCATTTTGGAAGCGTCATTTTGGCATGCAATACCTACCTGGTTGATATTTTCATATGTAATTAATGTTAGTGCGATGGTGAATTGATATAATATTTACTTACCAGAGTTATAATAGGGTGTTTCCAAACATGTTAAACACTAATCACTAAACTCTCATGTAGTCGCACTGGAAACAAGGCTTTCCAAGCATAGGGCGGGGTAGTATTAACTCAAGTCATCAATCGCTGCAGAATTATAAATAAGATAAGCGCTAGCGTTAAATTTAAAGATGGCTGAGTTACGCTATTTCAAATGTTATTTACGTTTAAATTATGTACGCCAGTAAATGAAACCACCACGCAACGTTACTTTACCGGTTCGGTCGCAGGCGAAACTTTTGTGTCATAAAGAAAGTTTATAATCGTGGTTCTGGCTCGTATAATAGATTTATAATACTAGTCCTGGAAACAAAGCCGGGACGGGAATGCTTTCGGGGGTCGTCGTATCAGTCGGTGTTGGTTGCGTGCGTGCGCCTACGCTTCGTGCACAAATGTGTACACGGCCTATCTAAGAGGGATAGAATGTTGAATTTTTCCAACATTTTCTGCAGCTGCTGAACAAAATTAACCACCAACTTGGCCCATTAATAATTTTGTTTTCGTGTAGCCGACGGCGGCTAATGTTTCAACGGACTTATTATTGGGAAATTTTGTAATGACTGTTAATATAGCGACACGCCACGGTCGCGATCACGCGAGGCGAGCCACGAATACGGACAAGCATTAAAGTTCAGTGCACTTTGATAATTATCACCCTAATACCGAATAAGTACTCTATTTAAAAAAATTAAAAAGGTGCAATGGCCTTTATCGAACTATGTGTATGTAAATAAAACATAGCCGTTCGCAGCCTACCGCACCCACAAACACAATCCCCTAAAAAAGAGCTTTGGACGTGAATGCTCCGACACACGATGTTGAATCTTCCAACAGATAAGAGGTACCTTTATCCCTTTCACCTCTTCTCACTAGCGACCATTTTTCATGTCTTTGTTGGGACGCAATAGGTATTAGGGCGCGTCTGACGCTGACTAACCCTCCGTTTGTGAGCGATTTAATATATTTTTTAAATTTTATAAACGCTATTCAGATGTCTTTACGTGATGCATGTAGGGGAATTTCATTTTACCTCCGTTGATATTTGAATAAGTATCAAGGTGGATTTATGCGATTTATAGACGTAAAATAGGTAAGATACGCGCATATGGCTTTTGCTTCTGGATAAGAAGTGTTTCGAATTTTCTGCTGCTTACGCCTAGGACTTATGACGGTTATAATTTTTTTTTTTGTTTACTGTTAACATTTCCATATTTTTAGATTCAGATATTTATTGGTTAAAACACGTTTTTACAAGCCATTTTTTGTATAGGTACCTACTTTATTTACGTTTATTAATGCTTAAAGAAATGCTTGCAATTTACATAAAGTAGGTACAAATGACGGACTTAATGCATTAACGCACTCTCTACCAATGAGCCAAACAGAAACAATAGGTATAAGTTTGGTGCTGACTGCTGAGAAGGAGACAATCAAAGTAAAATTTTAGTCATAATAAAATTAAACTAATAAGAAATACGAAACCAAATACTCATAATGACACAATTTAAAGGTAGGTTCCAAGTATTATTGTGTAACTACCTACATTTATGTAGCTTATAATTGTTTATCTAGCACAAAACTCCATATCTCAATATTAATTGCACTAATATGCAAATATGGTTTAAATTTAAGCTGTTGGTTACAATTGTTAGATTTTATTCATTCGTTCGAATTCACTTGAAGCTATCACTCAGATTTTCTGGGGCTTTATTCTACTTGGTTAAACCATATTGCCTTTGACGTGTTATTGTATTGTTTTTAACTCTGTCACCATTACTGTCAATGACAATTAAATAAGACGTAACCTTGATAATACGATTGCTTTACTGAATAGAATAAAAGAGACTGAATTATTACTTATTTTATAAGTTGTGTAAAAGCATTACTTAATACTTGCTTATAAAAACGTTATGATTTTTAGCTTTGCACTAATGCACTTTCTTTAAACGATTAAACTTGGAAATAATTAATTTTATTCCGAATAGAAACATCGTATTTTACACAGACAGATTAGCGCAGCAGTTCGAATGTGACGTTAAAGTGACGTAGTACGCAGTTACTCTCGCGGTCAAATAATACGGGTCAGAGTGCGTTTTTCATACTAAAGAGGCTGTTTTGAAGCTTTGGTTCCTCGCCAGGAGATGCTTTTAGTGAAATCTTATGATGGATACCCAGGACTTCCAGAGTGCCTAGGACACCCAACTGATCGAATCTGCGGCTAACACCGGAATTACACGTGTTCAAAAAAACATCTAAAATGGCAATAAAATATTGTAAGGAAATCCAAATGATGACCCAAACTCTCTCGCTGTGGTGTTAACTGATTGTGTGATCAGTTAGGTATTTTAAGAACTTGTGACCTTCTCTATTCAACCTCGAAGTATCTACCAATAAAACTCCCTCAAAACAACCCCTGCCCAGGAACCAAGGCTTCGAAATAGCCTCATTTGTATGAAAAACCCACTCTGACCCGTATTATTTGACCGCGAGTGTACTTATAAGGCCGATCGTACTCACAAGTAACAATATGCTACCAAGCCCATTAACAGAGCGTTGCGTTGGGTCCAAAACCAAACAGAAAGGAAAACTAAGTTGTTAACACCGGTACTGGCTGTAGATTTACGTAATGATGGACAATACCTAACGGATTCAGAAGCCTTCTTGCTCCACGGCTTCTTAAAGGATTTAAGATATGGGAAAGTAATTTACCTGAGGCGCATAGGCCGGAAAGAAACCACCCTATTTTTTATCAGCGAGGACTGCTCCGGTGGCATGGCGCTACACACTATTAGCGGAGTGCCCAACAAGGCAGAGCAGTGCCATGTTCTCTTCGCGACAACAGATTGTAGAGATTGTAGAGTACCCAACCTAGGCAGAATTTCTGTAATCTCAGAGCGGCAATAGATAGATGAAGAGATTGTAGAGTACCCAACCTAGGCAGAATTGCTGTAATCTCAGAGAGGCAATAAATAGATGAAGAGATTGTAGAGTTACAGAATTATCAACAAGTTTTTTAGAGTTGTTGGTAATTCTGTAGCACTGCCTACCCCACTCTGGGAATAAAGGCGTGACATTATGTATGTATGTATGAGATTGTAGAGTACCCAACCTAGGCAGAAGTGATGAAGAGATTGTAGAGTGCCCAACCTTGGCAGAGCAGTGCCAAGATTTCGACGCAGCAATATATTGATGTAGAGATTGTAGAGTACCCAACCTAGGCAGACTGCATTACTATGATCTTTTCGCCGCAGAAGGTAGATGTATGTGGAGAATCTCTCGCTTAAAGCCTCGGCCGTTCTTGTTCACGAGTGTGTACGCTCCTTAAGGTGTCGTGTGAAGGCGCTGGAGAGCGCGAAACAAATAAAACACTGAACAGGGCCTCTATTCAACTGCGTTATAACGATATCGTTTTTGACCTGTTTCCGTATTGTCAACGTTTTGATAACTCTTATGTCATTTACAACAATGGCGACTGTGACATAAACGATTCTTAAACGTGTCAAACACGATATCGTTTTAACGCACCTGAATAGAGGCCCAGTTTGCCGCCGGAGCAAAACAGCGCCTAAGCGACTAAGGGCTAGGCCCTATTAGAACAAACTTTTGAGTGTTTTTAATGTTTCATGATTACAGATACTTCTTCTACCTGCGATCATAACGTAATAACTGCGGTGAGTTAGCGGGAGCTCAACATTTATTCAAAAGGTCATCGCAATTAAATATCCCGTTGATAATTTATGTCTTAAGTATGACCCATCTTGAGATTTCATATATTTGTGAGCCTCAAATCCTACTTTCCATAGGTGTCTTCTGTGCTATTACCATTGCTTGAACATAAAAATACCGGCCAAAATCTGCCAAGTACTAGGACTGCAGAGTGAATGCGCTACCTATAAAAATATGGATATAAGTCAGTCAGTTAACACCACCGTCATCGTTTAAATAGCTTGGTTTCTTGCTAAGAAGAGCAGTACAACACCTTCGTCTGCAAAGCGAAAAGATTAAGACTGCTTTATTTAAAAAGGTAAGGTTATACAGACATACAGACTGGCTGAAATAAAAGTATTCTTACAGGGTTTTATTTCCCTAGCGAGGAAAAACGAAGTCATCACATTAAGTTTATTTTTTTCAATAAACTCCGTCAGGCAAATATCAAGTTAAGTAACTTAACGTCATTACTGTTTAAGTTTGACCAACTTTTCGTGATCACGCAAGCACAAAGGTAATTCATTTTTAAATGTTTTTTTTGCATAAAATGGTCGCTGTTTACTCGTAATACTCGATAGTTTTACTGCAGCACTACTGCAACGTATGGCCTATATATTGTCTTGTAGTTAGGGTGATGGAATCAGTAATGGCCAAGGACCAATCATCACTGGACAATCATCAATTACCAATCACTCGATCTTATTTTACAAAAATAATGAATTTTCATTTGTTTGCAACAATCAATTTATGACCGTATGTTTTTTTTTATGTTAAGGAGAAGGCACACGAGCACTCAGGCCACCTGATGGTAAGTGGAATCTGAGACCCATAGACATTTGAATTCTCAAGACTAATCCTAAGACCTCAAATGCGTCGCCAACCCTGAGGACTAAGATGGAATGCCTCTATGCTAGTAATTTCACCGGTTGTCTTATCCCCACACCGGAACACAACAATGCGAACACTGTTGCTTGGCGGGTGGTTAATGGATAAGATGGTGGTAGCGATCCGGACGGACCCTGCACAGGGTCCTACCACCACTAAATAACAGTTATTTATTCTGTTATTGTTGAAATAACAGTTAAATGTTCATTTTTTACCTATCAGCGTAAAGTATCCAACACTGGTGCCATCAACCTAATATACAAAGACATGACTTGACATTGCACAAATGATGTACGTTTAATTAGCATCCGCATTTTAAATGTTAGATTGCGACCCGCCGATTGGAGGTGGTGTGGACAAAAATTACACATACGTTTGGCCAATTATTGTTTTCCAGGTTTATTGTCGTAGAGGCTGTCATAACTCATAAGTCTATGTTAGTTAGCACCAAGGGTTAATTACTACCAACTATTCTAATATTATAAATGTGAAAGTGTGTTTGTTTGTTCTTCTTTCACGGCTAAGCCGCTTAACCAAGGTCGATGAAATTTGGTATGGAGATAACTAAGGTAAGAAGAAATAGCAACGAACGATTTCTAAGCGGACCGTGCCCGCTAACAGCTAGTGCTATTTAAATAGTAACAACAACAGTATAGTAGAAGAAGGTTTCATGTAACTTATCCTAAACATAAAATTGTTTATCTTAGCCTTTATAAACGTAAGTACTCTGTTTGATTATCTTTCAGTTATTTTCATTAAAAACACTTCCATTTCCATTTTCGGACGGTTATTACAGGAACAATGTTTATTCATAAATTCGATATTCAAATATCTTGTCTTTCAATAGAACCACTCAAATATTATTTTAATAAATTAATTAGTTTTTTTAGGACATTGTTTGTGGTTGTTAGAGAGTAATATTATGTTTTGTCACTTCCTTTTCAAGTGATGCAAGTAATCCCTAGGGGCTAAAATGACATTTTAATCCCTAGGGACTATAGTACAGTTTCTTTTTAGTTTCCTTATAAAAATCCTTGGAAAACCACAAACAGCCAGATACATGTTGCTGTTTGATGATGTCGCCCTTGTCGTCGTGCGTGGTGGAGCCGGTGGAGGGCAGGGCAGGGCATACATCTCCACCGCCGAGGTTTTCGTTTCGGAAATATTGTCTATGGACTACTTGTAATTTTCTAACCCCAAAAACAACCTTGTTGCTTTCTCGTTCTGTATTATAGTGACGCGTTGAGAATCAATATTATAGCGCTATTAAAAATAATAGAGCTAATAAATTTGTATATTTTTAAGTTATATATGTTGTGTGTTGGTGTAGGTATACTATTTTATCACAAAAATAGTAGAAACGCCTTAGACATGTTTTAATCGACAGTTTGTTATGAATTGACATTTACTGAACAAGATTTCAGCGGTTGTTTAAGTATTTCGGTTTTACTGGTTTTGGTATTTTAAATACATTATTTTTAACTTCAACTTTAGAAGAAAATAGTTTGTCTTTTTTAACTTTCTAATTTTTTGGACAAAGCACGATAGACCAATCGCATCTCAAGCGATAACGGACTATATTTAGTTCAAAACTAATCCAAAATGTTCTTACTGATTATTGAAAATAACTATTTATTTCCAGTAATTAATAATTACGAACGTTACGAGTAATCGTGTAGAAAACGTTTAACAATTTATATAACACAGTGGAATTAGTTCCAAGTAATTTTCTTTTACAGCCAGCATGTCAGCGTTGAAATAGCCAAGTTACACAATCACACTGGCACAAATTATTTATCGGTCGATCTTTTAAAGTTTTCCAAACACGCTAAGGCTACATTAAAGTTTGTAGTGCACCGAGGTGGCGTGGGTGGCGTGTTGTTGTAGGCTTCCCTTAATGCAACGTCATTTAACCCAACTTAGGGTAACGCTAAGTGTGGCCAATTTACGAATCAACTTCGCATGACACTTGCGTTCCAGAACCCCCTTTTCAAGTTTTCCACCACCACCACTCTGTCATAAAATATCAGTTAAATGTCCCAGTTTCCGTACTCGGTCCACAAAGTTGTTCTCTACGTCCTTCGGTTATAAAAATATGTAAAGAACGGATACCTCGTGAGATAATGGAATGTTTATAATAGTAAAAAATATTCGCATTGGTATTGACATGATGAACTTAAAAATTGACAACTTGTTTCTGCAAGTAAGAAGATGGTTAAATCATATGTAAATTTTAAGGAATATTAACACTATTGGTATTGAGATGCTACATTCACTATTTTATTACTTGTTTATTTTCAAACTACTAAATTTACTTTTTAATTTTAGTTTCAATATCAGTTCCGTGAAAGTGATGACTGTGTACTTACAAATTAATAAACAAAATATACTTAATGCATTACAAGCGATAACAGTTTCCACCTAAAGTTTTCCACGAAAAGTTTATTGTTATTTTTCGAGCATAATTAATGTAATAACACTAATAACTGTAGGTGGAAACTGTTATCGCTTGTATTATGCGTTTAGTACATTTTGTTTATTAAGTTGTTAGTAATATACATAGTAATGTATCTGCAGAATCCCATTGCAATAAAAAAATACTACCTAAATGGACGGATTTGTGATAAAAAGTTTCAATATTTTGGAAATATTGCCAGACCTATTACCGATGGTAAATATTTAACGTTTTAAAATTAAGTTTCACGTAGCCCGTCAAAAAGTTACATGCAAAATACGCAGCATCAGCACTTTGTGATAGGTCAAAATATTTATAATAAAAACGTTGGGATTTTAATTTTAGTAAAGTTCACTCCACATTGCCTTTTAAGTTACATTTTGGTGTCATTCATTTATAGTGTGAAAATGTTTTATAGGCATGAAAAAAATGAGCTCAACATTTTTAAGATTTTAGTGCAAAGTCATATCCGATAATGCCCAGGCTAGGAGCTTGAGACTTTATTATACCTATCACGTAGGTAGAATGCCGAGTTTTTCGTATTTACCCTGTTGGTGATGACATTATAAGCGTAAGTCCAGATTGAGTAACATATTATAATGATTTGCTTTTTTTTTCATAACTTTATTGTCACGTCCGAATCACGTCCGTTTGTTGTTTCTCTTACAAGGTTGTCTGGAAGAGATCGCTATTTAGCGGTAAGACCGCCTGTTGTATACCTATGATTTAAATGTACTGTTCCATGTTCTGCTTTAATTTTTTTAATTTTTGGTGTTCAATAAAGAGTATTTGTATTGTATTGTATTGTATTGTCCGGTGTAATAAGGCGCTTTATTATCGACCGTGTATTTTAGTGCTTTGCTTTGTTTTCAGCAGGCTGAAATATCGTTACAGTCCGTTTCAGAGGTAGCTTTATCACATAATAGAACATCAACATTTCGACCAACTGTTTCACGCCACCCTCTACCAGATTATGCCAAAACCTGAGAACCCATATGGAGAATCCACATGGAGAATTTACCACTAAAAGAGAAAGAGAAAACACGATTAGAAAGAGAGAGAGGGAAACTGTAATGCAATAAGATTTAATTATTAATAAAGCTAAACCTACTGTACTAACCTTATTGTATGCTGGGTGTCACATTTTATCTTAACTTATTTAAATTCAGGTCAGGAAATGCAATAGAACTGACATCGATTATTTCGCGGGAAGAACGGGAGAGTTGCCTACAGGCTGGCGTGGTATAAACAACGTGAAGTGTATTGCATTGACGTGTTCCCCATTCCCAAAATACAGAAAACTTTCAAGAAGTGTATGAAAGAGACAATACTATTAGAAATAAGACAGCAATAAGCGGAACATACCAGACCTGTGAGCCAAGGACGTTAATTATCTCTGCAACTACGCACTTAACAATTTATGTTGAGAGCCAAAAATGCAGCGACAAGACATTACGACGCCTACCCGACTGAACACAACAGGGTGAAACTGCGCGCGCTTCAGAACAAAGTTAAATCTAGTATCGCCAAATTCAGGAATGATTCCTGGAATAGACTGCTTTCCGATATAAAACCCAGCCACCTTGCCTATTGGCGATTGGCAAGGGCTTTGAAATCTGACACCGTTAGCACCATGCCTCCCCTCACTCGCCCGGACGACCCAGTCCCGGCCTTTGAAAATCAAGAAAAGGCCGAAGTACTGGCCTCTAGCTTAGAGAAACAATGCTCTCCCAGCTCTCTCTTCATTGACGACGCTCACATTTCGTGGGTCAATTCTGAAGTTCGTAGACGACTCAATGACCCTCCTACTGACCCTCCCCTGGCTCCTGTCTCCTTGTCGGAGGTTCAAGACCTTGTCAGGAACCTTCGACCTAGGAAGGCTCCTGGGGAGGACTGTATTCCTAACGACATCCTTAAACTCTTGCCTCAATCCTTTCTGCTAATCCTTGTAGCTATTTTCAACTCTGCACTCTCCCACTGTCACTTCCCCGGAGCTTGGAAATCCGCCATTGTTATCGGTATCCATAAACCGGGGAAGCCTCGTACTATTCCTTCTAGCTATCATCCTATCAGCCTTCTCAATTCTCTGGGCAAGCTGTACGAACGTATCCTTCTCTCCCGTATTCACTCCTTTCTTAGCTCCAACTCTATTCTTATAGATGAGCAGTTCGGTTTCCGTGCCAGACACTCCTGCGTCCATCAAGTGCACCGCATAACGGAACACATTCTTGATGGCTTTTCTACCTTTAAAGGTATCCCTACTGGTGCAATCTTCCTTGACGTAGCGAAGGCTTTTGACAGGGTCTGGCATGACGGGCTAATCTATAAGCTTCAACTTATGGGGATGCCCGATAGGCTAGTCCTAACGCTGAGGAACTTCCTCAGCGACAGAAGCTTTCGCTACCGAGTGGAAGGTTCGCTCTCCCCTCCCCATCCCATCCAAGCCGGTGTCCCGCAAGGGTCCGTGCTCTCTCCCATTCTCTACTCTCTCTTCACCAATGATATCCCTCGACACCCTAAAGTACAGCTTGCCCTCTTTGCCGATGACACAGCACTTTTCACCTCCCACACCCTCGCCACCAACATCAGGCGCTACCTCCAGGAGGCGATCACCGACCTAGGTCGGTGGTTCAAACTCTGGAGGATTGAGGTTAACCCAGAGAAAAGTGCTGCAATTTGGTTCTCTAACAAACCCTATTCTGTCCACCGGGAGAGCATTGTACTCTTTGACCAACCTATTCCTTGGGCCTCCGAGGTCAAGTACTTAGGAGTGACCCTAGATAGGACACTTAGCTTTAGGAATCATATCAACATCGTCACCAACAAGGCAAAAATGATTAAGGGTCGTCTTGGCCCCCTCTTCTCACGGCACAATTCCTTCGACACATCAAACAAACTCACACTCTACAAAGTGTGCCTTAGACCAATACTGACGTACGCCAGTGTGGTCTTCGGCCACGCTGCACACACACACATCGACACACTTCAAACATTTCAAAACAAACTACTCCGAGGGGTGGCGGGGGCCCCATGGTTTGTCCGCAATGCGGACCTACATCGGGACCTCAACTTCCCCTCCATACGTCACACTATTAAAGAAGCGTCCAGACGCTTCTTTAATAACGGACCTCACCATCCTAACCCTCTTGTCAACCGAGCCACCTCCTATACTCCCAAAATCCCGTCTTCCGATCCCGAATTCCTTGCCGCGCTTGGGGCACCCCTCAGGCGTCCCAAGCATATCCTTATTGACCCCCCAGATCCTATCCAAACCGCCGTCGAGGAAGGTATTGCACAGAGGAAGCTTCTTTGTACACAGAGGCGTCCGGGCCGCCCACCGAGATCAAGAAAACAAGCCACATACATTCGAAAAGCCAATGAAGGCTCAACATACGCCACTCGGCCACCCTCGCTACGCTCGGGCGGCCTTCAATCTGACGGGCAGGAGCCCAGCAGTGCGGTCTCGGCTGCACTGCCCAGCAATAGGTTCAGCGTACCTCCCAACTGAGGTACGCTACCTACATCACAGTAAAGCTGTAACGGTGTTTTACACCAATAGCATTTGTCAAAATCAAAAAAAAAACACTTAACAATTTACTATTTTAGACATAAAATTGTGTAAATCTAGTAATTTAAATGTTCCCTAAGTTACTCCTTCAAATTAACAAACTCTTTAATATAATATTATAGTTAAATTATACTTAACTATGCAACTGTAAGTAATTTTCCATCGTAAATGATAAAATCCAACAAGGATCGGACTCATAAAAACTGGCAGAACACGGACGTGACTGCGATATGCCGCTGTTTAATTTTCAAAAACGACGGAAGAGATTTTAATGAGAGATCAGACTTTTCAATTATCGTCATCTCACTTCTTTCCAGTTTTACGTCAGATTTCTATCAAACTGTGCACTTTTACGACCAAGTGATAGCTTCTGAAGTTGTTTCAAACACGGAGAGATAATTCGCATTCTCATCAATATTGTTTGCATAGCGAGAAAAGATAAATTTGCGGTTAAATTGAATAGCGGTGGACTTTGATAAAGTTTGATAAAATTACATTTTCCAAACGTGATAAATAAATCGTGCTATGTTTTTTAAAACACTGTTGTTTTATTAACACGTGTGGTGCGACACAAAATTTATCCCGTCTTTAAACGGAGATGATTATTTAATGTAGCCCTTAACAATGTAACAAGATTTCGTAATATAAAGAGCTGTAACTCGACCAAGCCTGTGGTAATTTAAACAATAGTACCGCTTCTTCGAATGCTCAAAAGGCACTTAAAATAATAAACAAGTACAAAACGAAACATCAAAGTAACCTGACAACACTGGAATTATTGGATTTGTTGTTTGCAAGTCTCTTCTCGAGAATAAGAGGTGAATAACACTTGTACGATATATTTTTACTGGCCCTTGAATTTCACCTTTGTTTAAATTGAGGTATTATGAAAGACGTTAAATGTATGTATTTATTTTTTCAAACAATATCACGCATTTTAATTGAACAACTCTTATAACATTCATTTTATTGGAAATTAGAATAAGAATAAGGAAATTTAGTTTCGGGCGGTAAAGTCCATGATAAAATCACAAACTAAATACCAATATAAAAAAGATGGCTGCACGAGCACTTTTACGTCAAATCTCTACTAGCGCTTCAAAGAGACCACTGCTGAGAAGAAGCGCCACAAGAAACTCAACAGTAAGTATTTTTTTTTAAATATTGCTTATGATAATGATAGAACTTAACCTAACATTGTATAAAAGTATTAATAACATTTAAAAAATAAACCGTGTCCTTTAGACTTGATAGGTACTAAGCTGTTACGTTAGGTATCTTAGGCCAAGCATTTTTGTCTGTTAGATAAGCCTCGACCCTGTAGTAAGCTTTAGACATTAACGACTTTTTCAAGTAATTTTTAAGTGCTGAAAATGGTAACTTTAAAACTGCGTCGGATAATTTATTATAGAAAAGAATGCATTGACCTACAAATGATTTATATACTTTGCGGACATGAAATTCTCTAATGGCAATTTTATTTTTATTTCTAGTATTAAAATTATGAATATCACATTTTTTTACAAAAGAGTCATAGTTCTTAATAACATAAATAATATTCTCTTAAATAAAATGTGATGCTACAGTCAAAATATTAATTTCTTTAAATAGTACTCTTAAGGAATCACGGGAGTTTAAGTTATATATTGAACGAATGGCCCTTTTTTGTAACACAAATATAGTCTGTATATCAGCCGCTTTTCCCCAACCTAGAATACCGTACGACATAACACTATGAAAATAACTATAATAAACTAAGCGAGCTGTCACAATATTGTTAAGGTAAAAACTAACCCGGAGGTGACAAAACAGCCTGATGCTATTTAGTTTATTACCTGGGCACTTTATAAACATTTAAAATTAAAACAAAGCGGTAAACGAAGTAGGATATTTTGTTACATAATTAATCATATTTTACATAAGGCCGTTGCTTAAATTTGAAGTACGTCATTTGTATTCCTTGATATTTTCGTTTCTTAAAATTCTTAAGGTATCAGAGAAAAACAAAGTATCTACCTAAACCTTTGGTAAATCAATACAATACAATATAATACAAATACTCTTTATTGAACACCAAAAATTAAAAAAATTAAAGCAGAACATGGAACAGTACATTATAATAGTTAAGATCACATGACGGCCTCGTAGCATAGAATGTCCACTTATGATCGCAATTTGCCAAGTTCAAATAACAGCGGTCGCCATTAGGTTTTCAAGGTATACCTAACTTAAGTTAAAACCAATTTTTGATAATGATAATCTCGGCATTCACAAAGTTTTCAATGCTCGCATTAATGATAAATAAATATAGACAAAATAATTGGATGCACTGAAAGAAGTCTCCAAAACTAGTTATTACCAACAATAGTAAATCCACCAAGTTTGATACATCCACTATTAAAAAAAGACAAATTAACGTTGATTCAGAACGCCAAGTAATACATCCTTGCATATGACCAGGGCTGGGATTCTACACGGTAATAACGATATCGTCTTTGACGCGTTTCCTTATTGTCAACGTTTTGATAACTCTAATGTCATTTACAATAATGGTGACCGAGTCATAAACGATTCTAAAACACGTCAAAGACGATATCGTTATAACGCAGTAGAATAGAGGCCCAGAGCTTCCTTATTTTCTCCTATTCAAACAATACAAAAACGTATTGTGAAACTAAGCGCGGCAAAACTCCGACATAGGTACACCCTGTATCTGCTTACAATAAGCGGCCACTGGGCGTTAGCAGTTTTTGCCGGAACAACGAATGGCGCTTCTTCAACGCGGGGCACATTGTTTGTTGACCGCTAGCCGTGTTTATAGCCTAGAAACACCGACACCACGCCACTAAAAGAGATTTATTAACACTTTATCCAGCCTTATATATGTTTGAGTCGGTCAAGCGCAAAAAACATGGCTTATGAGAACGCGTAGGTGACAATGTTAAATGAGGTAGTAAAGAAATCAAGGTTACGTGATTTTTGTACTATCACGCAAAAGTTATTTTATTTGATAACTAGCGACCCGCCCTCGCTTCGCTTCGGATTAAAGTATTATACATATAAACCTTCCTCTTCAATCATTCTATCTATTAAAAAAAACCGCATCAAAATCCAATGCGTAGTTTTAAAGATTTAAGCATACATATGGATATAGGGACAGAAAAAGCGACTTTGTTTTATACTATGTAGTGATAATTAATAACTCAAATGCTATGAATTAACTAGGAACTTCTTAGAGCATTTCTAGTACTACTATGAAAGAATCTTGAAGACAGAGAACCCTGTAATAAATCTTCTCTTATTTTAGAAGAAATAATCTATTTAGAAATAAACAGCGGAGCTGTTCGAATTTAAAAATGTCTTCAAGAATTTAAAAGAATTAATCAAAGGAATTACTGGGTCTTAGGTCCTGGCGGCATAAATAATCGAAATACATATAACCGGCGTAATTTAAATTTCAAATTATAATGAATAACCAAAACAGTTCAGAAAGATTAATTTTTGGTAATCATTGAATACATTTCTGAATGAGTTTTTCATTAACTCAAGGGTGCTTCCCGGTCGGTTTCGTGTATTTTTCTATTGCGAATTTGCTTTAATTTGACGATATTCCAAACCTTTGAAACCTTAATTTAACCGGCCGTAAAGTGCTTTTCAGTGCTCGACTGTCTATCCTCCTTACCTCTTGCCAGTTTTTAAACGAAGACATAGTTTTAATTGGAGTCCTTCCGCTTTGCTTAAGGTCTCTTAATTGAATTTTTTGCATTTTAATTTGAAAGACTTAATTTAAAAGTTCAAAGGTTTTTGTTATCTCATTACTAAGTAATTATGAATCCACTGAGTGAAAAGTTTATGAGAATTGCCATGAAGATGCTTATGTACTTGGAAATTCGTTTCTTGACTTACATAAAATCTCCCATAAATTAAACTCGAATTAGGTTATAAGAATGTCTGCAGAAACTAGACCTCGCACACGTAATGAGTCCCCCTTTAATTAAGAGCAAACAAATAATTACTAAAATTAAGTGAACGTATTGATAAGTCATCGTCTGAAGAAGCTTACATTGACAAGAAAATTAGTTTCATAATTGACTATAATATACTAATATCTGATTTATTTTATATATTCGTAAGGCTTTGTGAGTAAAGACACTTATTTTAATTTATAAAAAAACAAATTTAGTTATTTTTACCCGACTTCAAAAAAGGAGTAGGTTCTTAATTCCACTGATGTTTGTTTTGTTATTTTTACCGATTCCTCAATCAATAGTGACCGATTTTGTTTTTTTTTTAATTATTTATAGGTTCTAACTCCTTATGAATAGCCTATGCTTAAATTATATTTGAGGAGTTCCCTCAATTCCTCGTAGTAGTACCAAAATCGCTTAGTGTACATTTTTAGTAACAAGTCCAGCATTTGCATTCAGAAAGTATCATTTGGTGAAGTGAAACTAATGATGAAGCCCACAGATTACCACCGGAACTCCTCAATTACCTGCACCTATTTCAAGGGTTGCGATAAAATATCTCGAGTTGAGCGACTATTACGAATCACATTTACATTGTCGCAACTTTGGAGATACCACAGTTTTGTCGCAAAGGTGCGATATATGCACTATGACTTTTCCGCGGCGTTTACCGTGTGTCCTATAGTTTCTAGTGCTAGTAGTATTTGGTGCTTTGAAGTCGTTTCAGACCGTTTAAGACGTAGCTCTATCACCTACTAGATAATCAAAATTAAGCCCAATTTACCGTTGTTTGCAGGTGCCTGAAACATGTTTTCAGGGCCTCTATTCTACTGCGTAATAACGATATCGCATTTGACGTATTTTAGGATCGATTATGTCACAGTCGCGATTATTGTAAATGACATAAGTGTTATCAAGACGTTGACAATACGAAAACACGTCAAAGACGATATCGTTGTTATATGTCACGCCTTCATTCTCAGAGTGGTGTAGGCAGAGCTACAGAAATAACAACAACTGTGAGAAGACTTGTTGATAATTCTGTAACCACATTTTGCACAATCAGGCTAAGATGTTGACCAGTGTAGTAGTGACAGGTTGCAAGCCGTTATTACCGTTGATATGGTTATTCCAGACTCCGCACATTTGGTGCCGCTTACGTAAATGTGTCGTAATTTCATATACAGGAAGTTGTTTTATAACACTAGCGCTAATTTAAGTTACCAAATTGTAATATTCTAAAACATATCAATGCATAAAAAAATCACTTAAATAAAATTATATATTTTGTGTTTCATTTCAGTAACTATTATAGTTTATTTTATTTAATTTTCTAAGTGAATGACAATCAAAGTCAATCAAAGACGTTTTATATCTTTTCTTCGTTTATATTTAATTACGATAAAGATTAACTAAAGAGGTTATTATGTAATAAATAACTATGATAAAACTAATTTGAATCAGCCTATATGCAGAGTGACGTCGACTTTGTGTCAACGGCACCAAATGTACGGGGTCTGGTTATTACCGTGTAGAATCCCAGCCCAGTCAGTTTTAGACCACCTTCTATCAGATTACGCTATAGCCTGAAATCCCGCTGCGCTACGCTGCTCGGATACGCTAATATACCCACGTACGTAATAATACTTTATACAAAATACAAATGAGGCTACATGACGTAGTTTAAATTATTTAAAAAGAAAGAAAGAAAAAAAACGGTTTATTCGGTGTTAAAATAAAAATAAACATAAAAAACATTTTGAAAAAAAAAAAAAAAAAGAGTAATACAAACTTAGATTAGCTACTTAGACTAAAACTAACCTAGCCTTGACGCTGGTTTTCAGGGCCACCCCATTTGTACTTCTAAATTAAAAGGAATTTAGTGTGCAAAAAATATTATTCTTACATATAGCCTGACAAAGGAACAGGATCTGGTACGTTTTCAGATGACCTGAACATGTCAATTGCTACACCGCTTGGAACCCACAACACGGTATTTCAGGCCGAATGTATGGGTATCATAACTGCGGCGATTGCCATTTCTGCTAGGAAGGTAACCAACACCTCCATCCGTATCCTTTCTGACAGCATGGCAGTGCTACTGGCCCTGAGAAGTTACACCTTCACATCAGGGCTAATCTACGAGTGTCACAGACGACTAATGGAGGTATGTCAATGCAATCAACTGACCCTTCAATGGATTAAGGGTCACAGTGGATCCCGAGGTAACGATGCCGCGGACCAACTTGCCCGCCGAGGATCGGATATGGTAGCCATAGGCCCCGAACCGATCATTCTAACACCCTTTAGCAAGGTTCGATCCCTGCTGCTCAATCGTACCAAGAGATTGCACACTAAATACTGGGTGAGTCATGATAAGTGTAGACAGGCGAGAGAAGCACTGCCTACTATTAACAGTCGACTCTCCAAGGCACTCCTCCGTCTTAGCAAATCTCGACTGAGAACGGTGACTAGTGTCCTAACTGGCCATGGACCATTTAACAAACATCTCTTTAACTTAGGTGTCACAGACAGTCCTCTGTGCCGAGCGTGCATGGAGACAGAGGAAACAGCCGCTCACGTCGTGCTACATTGCACCGGGGTGGCGCAGTACAGGGCTAAACACCTCAGTTTGGTAAGGTGTCTCCCCGAGGTAACCACAGACATCAAAGGTTTGGTGAGTTTCCTCGAGGAGTTGGGATGGCTCGATTAAACACAGAAATCCCACCCACACGCAAAATAGGCGCTAGACGTCGAGTTGCGGAAACCAGCCCGCCTTTAAAATACAAAAAAATACAATAGCCTGACAAGATCCTATTTAGCCCTATTTCAATACAAATCTTGTCAGGCTTTACATAACTTACATTAGAAATAAAATGTGACAGCCTTAAAAAAACCTTTTCTGGCAAGAGTAATAGATTGAAAATTATTTTCCGACATCTATGAAAAACTGGAAGCTCCCAATAAATCTGTTTCTCAATGACAAGAGGAATTGCGAGGAGTAAATCACGTAAAACATAATAATGGCCGTTTGTATTCGGAGCTAAAATAGAATTGTTGAAGCTTAATTTCAGGATATTATTCTCCTCTCCGGTATACTCTCTCGCAGTCTTAAAATACTCATATGCTACATGTCTGCTAATTTACTCGTACCTAACCAGGGCTGGGATTCTACATGGTAATAACGATATCGTATTTAACGTGTTTCCGTATTGTCAACGTTTTGAAAGCTCTTATGTCATTTACAATAATGGCGACTGTGACAGAAACGATTCTGAAACACGTCAACCGCGATATCGTTATAACGCAGTAGAATAGAGGCCCTGTTGGGTCATTCTCCTTTTTAGCCACGTTCTCGCTAAACGATTTTTATTTAATAAAACGGTAAAGTGTTGTGTTTTCTAACTTGACACTCGATAAGTGACATGATTAAGCTTATCCTTATTCATAAAAAGTATATATATGTATTAACTTTAAAGTGAGTAACGCAGTGGAGGTTGATGTCCCCGCCTTTTCTATAGAAAAAGTGCAATTCACCACTGAATTCTTTCAACGATAATTGAGTAATTTAATAGTTTTTTGTTACGAATTCATTAAACTTAAACATTCTAGGTATAACATGATTCATAATTTGGTATACATTTTATCGGACGATAAGCAAAAATGTACATTGAAAAGTAGAATGGCCGGTCCAGTTAGCTATATTAAATATTAGAGTATCGAGATTAAATTACTAGTGAAACAGTGCGGAGAATCACCTGGATGCGACACGTCACTGCACTAACAACCTTTGGTCAGTCACTCTCAATCAGTACACTATGGGTTATGTCCGGCAACTGTCAACTAGGCTAGTTTTTAAGGTTCCGTAGTCAAACTAGGAGCCCTTATAGTTTCGCCATGTCCGTCCACCCGTCCGCAGCCTAGCTCAGAGAGTCTTAGTACTAGAAAGTTGTAATTTGGCATAAATATATATATTAGTCACGCTAACAAAGTGGTAAAATAAAATCTTGTAAAAAAATATTTTTAGTGTACCTTTTCCTACACGTATCCTAGGGATGATTTTTTTCTTGTTTACCCCATAGTGTGGGATGTCGTTGGATAGGTCTTTCAAAAATATTACGAGTTTGTGTTTGCAAATTTTCCATTAAGGGAACCGTTTATGTAATATTAAAAGCGCTATTTTTTGTTAGAGTCAAGTGTCGTTGCATGTTTTTATTTTAACGTCGAATAAAATTGAATCTGGATATTCCCGAGAAAGTCAATATTATCTTGTACTATCCTTAAATACATATAAAGTCATCTTAAAGTAGCCTTTGTGCAGTCAGCATCAAAAGTAGCTAGGCAGAATAACATGCTCAAAATGATCTAAAAACGACGTATTATCTTAACAATAGAGTCGAGTGCAGATCATTCCGAAATCTAGCTACTTTTGCTGCTGACTGTACATACCTGTTATCTGTTAATTTGTACCATGTTTTGTACAATATGTATGTATACATAAATTAATGTCAATGTAAATGGATTGAGTTTCGGTAACGTTTATTTGATACGAGTTCTGACACAAAGAAAGAGGTTCTAAACTTACGCCCGGCGCGAGTAGTGTCAGAAGTAAAGGGTGTTGCAAAAACTCAATTAAAACTTTACCTAATACATACTCGCACGTGAGACTCAAGAAACCCAATCAGAGCCGTCTCCGTTTAAACGTGTTTTTGTTATCTACTTACCTACCTAAATAATTTATGTTTCTGTAAGGTTCTCTGAGAAAGCTACTGTTTATGTAGGTCACTAATATGTAATTATCAGTAAAACTTTGACATTTGAGTATGGAAAGTCTTTTGAAATAACTACCTTTGGCTTTTCTGTTGTCAGGAGCATAATTATAGATTGTGGCTTGAGTTTATATTTGTTTCAGAGTGTAGTCGTTTGCGTATAACTATTTTTGGTGTTAATGTTTGCTCCAAATTTTAATCACGCATATTGATCCCGCGGTTTAAAATCTCAATTTTATTTGGCCAAGAGAAAAATTGATGTTTATCCATCAGTCCCAAAATTAAAATATATTTCCATTTTTTTAATTATTATAGTACAATAATTATGGACCAAGAAGTTTTTAGGATAATGCTTAATAATAAGACGGCGATGACTTAATTTATTCATTACTTAAAACAATACAACGACACGAACAAAAAATACCGTAAAATCTTACTTTCACGTTTATTGCCATAACCATTAAGAAAGCACCGAGCAAGAGCATGTCGTTCCATGCTTAGTCTGGGGTTCCGAAGCCGTTAAGGACTACAAACATAAAAATCAACAAGTAATAACTAATTTTCTATTTAAAGTCAATTGGTGCCGTTTTGGATGATTTTAGTAGGTATAAACACTTTAATAGCCTGTATCTCAAGAACCAATGATGTCTACTTAGTCATGATAGTTTGCCTATAAAATTCGTTATTTGTTCTTTAATTTAAGTTCTTTTTCAAATTTTTAGTATTCGTAGTTTTGGCTGAAGGGGGGGGACGGGACATTTGAGTCTAACAAAAATTAGCACTTTAAAGATTAATATTTATAAATGGATTACTTAATCGAAAAACTGTTTTCATAAGCCCGTAATATTTTTGAAAAACCTATCCAACTACACCCTATACTATAGGGAAGACGAGAAAAAAAATATACATCAACACGTTACGTGTAGGGGAGGTACACAAATTTTTTTTTTTTCATGTTATTGCACCACTTTTGTTACAGCCACAGCGCATGCCAAATTACAGCTTTCTAGTTTTAAGAGTCTCGGCACTAGGCTGCGGACTGACGGACGAATGGACATGGAGACTATAAGGATTCCTAGTTTGACTATGGAACCCTAAAAACAAAATATACCCGCGCGGAGAATTTAGAATAGTCTAGGAAAGTACTTTTTCTAGGAAGAAGCGAAGTTGCATTGCAAAGAATACCCCTCAGAAGACCAAACTTGTTTTGAACTTTACAAATGACACCGAAGAGACCGCGATAATTCACAAGTCACTGTCAAAGTTGGAACTTGTTTGAAATTTTTATCAACATAAGAAAACAGCTCTGTTTTTCTAGTTTTTAAGTGGTCTATGAAAAACAGACACCGTTGAATTTATTATGCACTAAACGGCTAAGTATTACATGAAAGTATGGGCAATGATTCCTACTGATCATAACGAAGTATTACCTAAAATATAAAGTTTGATTTTATGATTTGGTTATAAGGAAGCATTTGAAGGTACTAAAAAAAATCTCATTCACTTGCTCGAAACTAAATAAGTTATTGTTTAAACGTGAAACAATAGCGTAAATGGAAAAATGACATCCAATACGTTGGTTTTATTTGGTAACATACCAAATAAAACCAACGTATTACAAGACATTTTTCCGTCCCGAAGTCTGTGCAGAGGTAAGATATACGTTAGATAGCCCACAAGTCCTCGTGTCGAGAGCCGACGGCAAACACCTATGCTTGAGGCATTTGTCAACTTCACGGACAACGCTCTCCGGCGCGATAGGGGCCCTCAGAATGGACACGACACTGCAACTAACGTAACAAACAGGCTTGTATTTGAGAACACTCTGTATCAGGTGTAAGTATTTTGATGTTAAAGTACATAGAAGTAACATGTTTTTACAAATGTGTTCAATATTAATATAACTTTTGTTTAGATCTGACAAATAAAAATACTATATTAGAGACTTTATGTAGTTGGTAAATGTTGTTATGATAAATCGTATCTAAGTGCCACGGCAGGGTTCGCAATTTCTCACGTAACTTTTTAGGTCTTAATATCCGAAGGCCGAAAAAAATTCTCATACCATTTGACGTCATAATAATTACTCTTCATAATCAATATTAATCATACACCTGTTGATTGTTTATTTTTAGGATTTAAAAAATATTCATCTGGTAATTATGGTTAGGTTAGGTTTGTTTTATAAACGTTCTAAAATCAGAACAGTAAAATTCACTTTAGGAGTTGCGATGATTATGAATAACAAATGATGAACAAAAACAATACCGGGATGTTGGGTTAGAAAAGTGCCACTCCATGTCTTCCCGTGGATGTCGTAAGAGGCGACTAAGAGAATAAGGGCTTGTAGTACTGTTAGGCGATGGGCTTGCAACCTGTCACTAATGTACTAGTAAATTTCTTGGCCTGATTGAGCAAAATGTGGTTATAGAAATATAAACAAGTCTTTTAGAGTTGTAGGTATTTCTGTAGCTCTGCCCACCCTACTCTGGGAATGACGGCGTGATGTTGATGACCCTCCACTATACGGTACAAAGTTTTCTGACATCAACTTCTATCTTGTCAAATAAATACAACAACAATCAGGTAGATAGGTATATCTAAACAAAACATTCAATTTTCAATAAATTACGTGAACTGGTTCTTCACAAAACCGAGCTCCAGAAAATAATCAGAAGGAAACCCGAGACGAAAGCGACGCCTGATTTGTCAAAGGATTTACTAACAATTTTTTTTACCAGACCTTTACAAATTTGTTATGCAAATGCAAAGCCTTACACTTCCTTAATTATTTCACAGGCCTTCCCAGCTCAACGTCCTTGTAATATTTTACGACATAATTTAAAACACCATCTCCGCTCGGTTAATTGTGTTGTCAGCCCAGTGAAAAATCATCAGATCAAGTTGTTATTTGCATAAGTAGTTGATTATCATGGTGTTGAAATAAACAACGCTATTTAGAGATTAAACAGACAGGCACTTATTATATTTTAGTACAAGATTAAACATTCTGTACGTACTTAAAAGATCACATTGTGTACAGATTGTAATTCTATTATTGTTAATAAATTAAACCATCTATAATTCAATTGATACTTAGATAATTTATGTCTGTCAGAATTATCTGTTGAATTCTATCTGCATAACTTATAACTTATAAGATCTACATCCATTTTGAACAAAATAGTCTCAACAATAAAATAAATAAAAAAGTTCATATGCATTTGAGCATTACAAACACTCAACGTTTCGCCTTTAATCTCGCCGAAGACAAATCAAGTTGAATCTCAGGATTACTCACACGCATACGAAACATTTTATCGGACAAAAAGTTTCCTTTCAAAGATATCTAAAGCCTCCAATCTTTGTACAAAGAAACTCGGCTTAAACTTTTACTTCCTAAGGCTTTAATAATAGGCCCTTTTTCTTTTTTCTGCACGGGATCGTGCCGACTGGACGTTTTGACCGAAGCCTGTGTTAATATTAATCTCGCTACTTATCTACAGGCGATCTTCGGCTCTGCTAAATTATATTAAACTAGCTTTACCCACCGCAACGTCATCTGTTTTTAAATATCGTTTGACTTCACAGCGTAACGTTTTTGAGGAAAAATGTTTTATGTGGCCACAGTGACATCGTTGTAAACGAATTTCGACATAACGTTGCCTAATAGCAACACTAATTGAATGTGTTGCTGTAAGCGTTGAATAAATGATTTTCATTCTTATTCTGTGCCAACTTTTCTATTCGTCGTTTTTCGTCACTTGTTAAGCCCACACTTGCCGCTGGAGCAGCATACAAAACCATTTTCCAACTCGGGGTTACCGACCATCCCATTCATAATCGCGATAGTGGATGGTCGGTACCTCAGAGTTGAAATAACGGTGTTGTATACTGCACCAGTGGTAAGTGTGAACGCAAGTTTCACCGGTGACGTGAATAGAATTGAATTCAGATACTTTCATTGAGGTGGCGGGAAATAACCTGACCCCCTGACAGGAGCGGCTACTACGGACCCTGAGGTCTTAAATACCCTCTAAAAGAGTAAACTCGCCCACCAATAATGGCCAGCGTGGCATTTTAAGGCCAGTTACCTACATGCACACACAACAGAAGAAAAGGCCCTCAGTTCCCAGCCGAACAGCTAGGCCTGGCTACAGTAGCAGTCAGGGAACCGGCAGGACAGAGGGTGCTAAGAATCCCTGGGAGAACGGATACGGCTGCCAACACGTTTACTTGGCGACAAATGCAAAAAGCCCAACAACGAAGCGAATGGCGTGCATTGCAAGAGGCCTACACTCAGCATTGGGTGACTAGGGGCTGAAAAGAGAGATAGAGAGAGAGAGAGAGAGAGAATTTATTCAACGCTTACAGCAACACTTTTAATTTGTGGTGCGTGCAGAAAACCTACATTTGAGACAAACAGTAATGAAGAAAACGAGGGTAGTTTCTCGCCAACGATCGAGCAGACGGGCAACCAGAGCGCTGAAGCTTACGTAACAGGGTCGAGAATTATCTACACAAAAATGCTTGGCCTAAACTAAATACTTACCTAAATAACGTAGTAGCTCAGTCCTTAAAATCATGTAACCGTTTTATCTTGCCTAGGGGACACGGTTTCTGTAGGAAAATGTATCGAAACTTTATTAAATATGTAACCGTCATACTCATCGGTAAGTATATATAACTTTTATATATTTACTCTTGTTTTTATTACAAGTTTTGACACGTTTTTCTACTTAACTACCTACGTATTATATTTTAATATTATGTTCATTGTTTTATAATAATGCTATTATCATTGTCACAACTTCATACTCGTAAGCAATATTTAAAAAATACTGACTGTGGAATGTTATGCGATGTTTTTTCTCAGCAAGTGTCTCCTCTTGGGAAGCTCTGTTTTTTTTATCTTTTATCTGGCCAGCAGTGATCGTCATGCTGCGGCCCGTCTGTCTGTTCATGATTTAGCGGCTCTGGATGAACCTGAAACATGCCGAGCAAGATAGGACATTATTTATGTGAATAAACTTTGGTGATCTCTTGCTAAGCTCAGTTATTGATAGACCTAAATATAAGATAATTCCAAAAATCGTAAGCATGTTATTGAACTCTTACATTTAGAGCATTAATTTAATTTTACTATTTGACCGATTTAAAATAAATTATTTCAAGATAATAATTGAATATATTATTTAAATAGACATTTCTGAAACTACAAGTTAAATGTAGTCTAAATAAACGTGAGTTATACTGCAATAAACTTTACTAAGTTAAATGAAAAAAAAGTAAGTTGTTTGTGAGATTGAGTCGCGGCTGCGTACGAGGGCGGGCAAGCGGAGTTGGCCTCTAATAAAAACTTCGCAAAGTGGCCACCAAGTTTTCCCTTACTTTTTATACCAACAATGCCTTTCTTATTTTCTTTTTATACATAAATTACACAATAATTTTCTATGCTCAGTGATCGTATACTCACTAATGACTTCAGGAACTTTTTCGAGTCTTTGGTTATTCAGAGCAACCCAATAAGCTGGTGTATTACTGGCAACAATATAATTTATTTTTTATTCTTTGTTGAGAACATAAACACATTCAGAGTTTTAAACGCAACTTTTTTTTGGAACATATTATTATTATACTGATGTGTTTGTTTTGTTCCGCAGCAAATACGAGGAATGAATATTCAGCAAATTGGTACGCGTTATTGAAAATCACTCTATCACTTTGAATATTAGTTGCGTAAAGTTTTTAATGAAAGCTGAAGCGAAAAATACTTCAAACCTCAAACACTCAAAGCTGCAGAACTACGAGACCGGAATAATGTTAGGGACAGAAAAAGTTTTACGCTTTGAACCCTAGCGGGGGTAAGTGTTTTGCATTTCGGCCCACGACGCCTGCATACCAATGCGTGGAAGGATTGATGTTTGCACGAAGTTTCACAAAAAATATCTGATGGCGACTATGTATTTAGCCCGACCGACATCGTCCGCTAGTTGGTGAATACATTCCGAATGAGTGAGGCTTTGTTTGACCTCTGTCTAATTGGTTACCATAGTTTTCTCAAAATATATCAATAAATCGTCTAAACCCTGAGCGTATTTTGTTTATTCGCTGTTGAAACGAAATGATACTGTATTTTTTCCTGTTTGTATACGCATTGGGAATTGTGTAAGTCCGATATAAATCCAATAAAGGAATGGCACCATTTTGCTCAAATATTTGATAAATTATTTTGTTTTCGAACTTCTTAAGTGTTTTCCTGGTAATGATCTATCGAATAGATTTTTATAATCTTTAATATTATTACCTACTTAACATTTTCAGTCAACATTTTTGATAGTCTGCGTCAAACCTTGCGAGTTGGCTTGTTTCTAAAACCAGCAATAAAACAAAAATGGCTGAATTTCGACGTTACAAAATTAGTTTTTGTTTTGCAAATATAACTCGATCTAAAGTCAAAACCTTAGGTAAAACTTTGACACTTTTTTTTTTGTTTGAGTGTTTTTGTATCGCTACACCACCATTACATTCAATACCACATTTTTGAGAAAGATCAGGTCAAAAACAGATTTTTAACATAGGTATTAACGTGGTAGCCCTCCAAGAGAATAAAAGATAAGATAAGCCCTCGAAACACTTACCCAGGTTATCAGAAATTGGGGTTTTATAAAAGTGCTCGTATTACGGAAACTATAACCTAACTATAATTATATTGCTAAAGTTTAAATGCTCAATCTGGTAGCTCATAAGTCGACCAATCATCCATTTTCGCTTCACCGTTGGTTTTAGTGACCTTAATAACGTTACCAATTAATTATAATGGAATATTTATGATTCTAGCTGTTTCCGCGACTTTGTCCGCGTAGAAGTCGTTTATCGCTATTCCCTTAGGAACCGTCCGATATTTCGGGATACATTACTAGAGATCTCATTACCAAATTATATCTAAATCAGTTCAGCGGTTTATACGTGAAAGCGTAACAAACAAACAGACAGGCAGACAGACAGAGTTACTTTCACAATTATAATATTAGTGTAGATGAACGCTAATTATTTGCTATGATGTAGTAGCTATCATCATAATAGCAAAACTGACGTATTTAAAAAAAAAAAGATTCAAAAGACTTGAAATTAAAAAAAAACCTAACCATAATTCAGTCGTTAAAAAAGCTTTCCTCTTTTTAAAACAAAATGCAAGTAAAATTAAATACTGTTCAAAGTATCGTGATTACGATATTATATCGCAGTAAAAAACCAGATTTAAGTTGGTAATAAGACATTATTTTACTAAGAAATAATAATAAAGAATCGTACTCGTAGAAAGTTTAAAAAAGAACAGCGTCAAAAAGTATAATTAAGTTAGCCGGGAGCGGCAAACATTGCTAATTTACCCCCGACAGGTAATGGGCCAAAGCAATAACGCCAACTTGGATTCCTAAATGTTGTACACCTTCACTGTTGCTAAAAGAAAAGTTTTCCTTAATTTCCACAAGTACATTGCCAGAAACAAAGGTAATTACAATAACGTCACGTCATTCAGAAGGGACTAAATTATTCATATAATTACTTTTCATTTTTGGAAGTGATCGATTGCTATTGCCTGGCAAATTATACATACATATTTTATGGGTTTTAAAATTTTGTGTAGCTTTTGTTTTTTGTATAACACTTAAGCAATTAATTTGATTCCAGTGAAATTAATAATGCTTGATAACATGCTTGCATCGTAGATTTTGAAAATAAAAGTTTTCCCTTTTGTAGTTTTGGAAAAAAAACAAAATTTTGTTGAATACAAAGAAAGAAACCGATGGTATTAAATTTTACTGTCGCATTCATAATAATTGGAAAGAAACTGTGATGATAGGGCGGTCAAGAGAGCATATCCAGTTGGACCGCCTAAGTACGGCTGGAGGCAGAAAATCCCACGTCGGAGGCCAAGACCCACTTTGTGTCACTAAGCTAGAGGCACAGTATAAACAATACTTCGTCTTTAAAAAAACGCATATCACGCGGCTTGCATGTGTGCGTGCCCCGACGCACCAAGCCGGTTTAGTCGGGAGCCGCGCCATCGCCGCTTTTGGTTGCGTGCGTATTATGTAACGAGCGACGCATCGATGCAACTATAGCGCCCAAGCAGCAATAGGTAACAGAAATATCTATATAGAGCCGGAGACGAACTACATATACAACATATATAACATCACGCCTTCAGTCCCAGAATAGGGTAGGCAGAGCTACAGAAATACCAACGACTCTGAAAATATTTCCTTATAACTGTAACCACATTTTGCACAATCAGGCCCAGAAGTTTACCAGTGTATTTTCATCACACATGCTCGGAAAGGGTTTTATAACACGCAGGTGTATAGGGCAGTTATAGCCTATTTACCTCCCGAGGGAGTTATAGGTTTAGTTTTAAAATGTAGCGCCCACTAGTACATCATTTCAGACTAAGGTGGTGTAAAATCAGCCAAGGTTTATTTCCTCTATTGAAAACATGGCTACAAACCAATTTTACTGTATATAACACTTATACGGAACGTACATTGAACTGCATTATATTTATATTTTACTATTATTTCAAAGACATTAACAATTATTTATATTAAATTGTATATTGAAAAGTGGTACAATCTGGCAGTATGGCCTGTAAAGTTTTTTTTTTTTTTTTTTTATCTTTATGGCCTTTGCACGGTTTGTGCTTTTGGCCCGAGAGTCAACAAAAACGGGGAAACGGAATTATCAGAATAGTGTTAAAACGGAATTTGGAAAAACGGAATAAAAGATCAGGAATGGAAAGGATAAATAGTGAAACAACTGAATAATAAATATATTACATGCATACAAATTAAATTTTAATATGGTTGAATATAATAAAATCAGATAAAATTTGGTAAATGGAAGGATTAACAGGGGAAAGTACACAGGATATAGAGGAAGGGAAAGGAACTTTAAGGGAAATAAGTCCTTGAATGAGAGATGAACGGTCATATTTTCTACAAGCAAAAATGATGTGGTTAATATCACCTACAGGGTCCCCACATTCACAGGTAGAACTACTAATTATTTTAAGCTTTGCAAGATGCGCAGGAGAACAATTATGACCCAGACGCATACGTATGATGATAGAAGTAGCCCTCTTGCCGAGTCTCAACTTGGAAAACCAAGGTTTATGTGGAATGGACGGTTGGATGGCACGATAATGCCGACCCTTATCGTGGCTTTCCGACCAGACTTTATCCCAAGAATTCCTGAGATAAAATCCGGGCAGAGCTGCAAGATCATGAACATAATTCTTATAGTAGTGGACATCCCCACACATCACCGCATCGTTGGCAATTTTATCCGCTCTCTCGTTACCAGATATGCCACAGTGGGCAGGGACCCACGCAAAGGACACAGAAAAGCCTCTAGATGAGCAATCTAATAGTATTTTTTTAATTTTAATAATTATAGGGAACAGATAGTGGGAACCGAACGGAAAACGAGCCAAAGATAGGAGAGCACTTAACGAGTCTGAAAAAATAAAGGTTCTTCTAAGTTTCATTAACAAAACATATTCAACAGCTTTAAACAAGCCGAAACACTCGCCAGTAAACACGGAAGTTTCCGGAGGGAGTTTAATCTTTTGAACAATGTTATATTGCGAGTGATACACCCCAACACCCACACAGCTTTCAGCTGAATGTTTGGATGCATCTGTAAATATACGATGCCACTGTGGCCACTTTGTATCAATCACGTAATTAAATGTCAGCTTCTGGTTAAAACCAACCTTTAAAATACCCATGTTTAAATGTACATCAGGAACAAGGGTAAGAGATTCGTAACTTGAAAGGAACAAAGGGATAGAACTTGATCGATAAGTAGGAGCTTTAAGAGAAACAATTTTACCATAGCTTTCAATAAGACAAGGAAGGCGTTTGTTTTTCCAATAGTTACAAGTCCTCACTTCGACAGCAAGGCATGATAATTTGGATATAAGAGGATGTTCGGAAAATTGGAAGCAACGGAAAAGAAATTTGTCTGCAAGAAATTGCCGTCTTAGATTCAAAGGAGGCTCTCCAGATTCTACTTGCATACAAATTATTGGGCTTGACTTCATACATACATACATACATAAATCACGCCTGTTTCCCAGAGGGGTAGGCAGAGACCACTTCTTTCCACTTGCTACGATCCTGACAATACCCTTTCGCTTCTTCCACATTCATACATCGAGTCATGCATGCACGTCGGTTTCGGGTACTTAAGATTCGGCCCTTTTCTAGTATTTCCCCGATTTGATTCAAAAAAGTACGCCTAGGGCGCCCCCTTACGACCCTTCCACTCACTTTAGCACTGTAAATTTCTTTCGTCAATCTTTTTTCATCCATCCTTTCCAAATGACCGAACCATCGAAGCATGCCCTTTTCAATTTTAGTCACTACATCTTCTTTCAGACCACACTTCTCTCTGATGTTTTCATTCCTTACTCTATCACACAGTTTTACACCACACATACTACGCAAAGAGCGCATTTCTACTGCATTTATACGACTTTCATGCTTATCCTGCCACACCCAACATTCACTACCATACATCAGGGGCCAACACTCCATTGTGAACAGCCAGTCGGGCTTTTTGTGAAACGCCCCTTCTGCTCACAAAGGAGTGCAGGGCTCCATTTATCTGATTTCCTGCATTCACCCTCCTCTCAATATCCTTCTCACACTTACCATCTCTTGTAAACATACTTCCCAGATACACAAATTCACTCACTTGTTCTACTAATTCACCATTTATATTTATCACGCACTCAGTAATATCTTCGTCCTTTTCTATCACCATGACCTTGGTCTTAGCAACGTTTACTTTCATACCCTTTTGTTTAAATCCCTCATTCATCACTGTCACCATCTCCTGCAACTCAAGTGCCGATGGAGCAAGTATAACTTGATCATCGGCATATAAGAGGCATTTGATGAGTAACTCTTGCATACGCAAACCCTTATCACACTCTTTCAAATCTCGCATACAACTGTCCATGAATAGATTGAACAGCCACGGTGAGGCAACACAGCCCTGTCTAAACACCTCTAGAGATATTAAACCAGGCCGAGTATGCCCCATTGATCCTGACACAGGCCTTAGAGCCCTCATAAAGGGACTTCAAAGCCTGTACCAGGTTGCCGCTCACTCCATACATAGACAGCACCGTCCATAACTCTTTTCTATTTACCCTATCATAGGCCTTTTCCAGGTGTACAAAAGCACAGAAAACCTTTTGGTTGACAGCCAAAAACTTTTCTGCGATGGACCGTAGTGAAAAGACCTGATCCGTACATCCCATTCCCTTTCGAAATCCCGCTTGTACATCCCAGATTTTGTCATTCGTAACATTCACTACCCTTTCAATTAAAATCTTCGCATATACTTTGCCGACAACACTAAGGAGGCTGATACCGCGGTAGTTTTTGCAGTCTTGCTGTGACCCCTTTCCTTTATACAGAGGGACGATAACGGCCTTAATCCAATCTTCCGGGACTTGGCCGATACTCAAACATGCATTGAAAAGGCGATACAACAGACTACCCACCACGCCATCTCCTCTCCTCAGCATTTCTATCGACACTCTATCACAACCTGCAGACTTTCCCGCTTTCATACTTTTTAAAGCTTCCACGATTTCACTCATGCTAATCACACTTTCATCTACTCTAGTTGCATCCTTATTCTTGCATTCTGGCTCAAGGCATACATCTTCGCATTCAAACAAGCTTTCAAAATAGGTTTTCCATTTATCAAGCATTTTTCTTTCCTCACATATTAAGTCCCCAGACTCATCCCTCAACGCAATTAACTTAGTTTTCTCTGATTTCCCCCGAGCCGATTTTATCAAACTCCAAAAGAGTTTAATATTCGACCGGAAGTTGTCAGAGAAACTCCTATCATACTTTTCATTTAGTAAGTTTATCTTTCTTTCTAGCCACAACTTCTTTCACTCTTTTCTTTGATCTAATATAATCTTCTTTTTTTCTATCACTTAGATGTTGTGCTGGCTCTACAGCTACAAAATCCAACCAACACTTTTTCTTCTCTTTCACTACATCATCTACCTCTCTATCCCACCATTCCGGACGTTCATTCTTGCTGTTTTTTCTCTTTACTACACCGCATACTTCAATGGCCGATTTAACCATTCCATTCTTCATAGTCTCCCATACATTATTTACATCATTCTCGACTTCACTGTCATTCATCTTATTAACACATTCAAAATAATCTTTCAGCTTCCTTACGTACTCATCTTTTATAACTTGATCATTCAGTTACTCTACTTTTATCCTCTCTAACGCAGTTGTCGGTACGGAAACACGATGGCGCCAACGTGTGAACAGACCCCTTACTCGTGTTACCACTAAGTAGTGATCTGAACCTACGCTGACCCCCCGAAATGCTCTAGTATCTACAACTTTGTTACGCAAACGTTCATCCACAATCATCAAGTCTATCATAGATTTCTCATTTTGACGTCTCCACGTATACTGATGAATCTCTTTGTGATCAAACCAAGTGTTTGTCACGCAGAGATTCTTAGACAAACATACATTGAGAAGGCATTTGCCATTCTCGTTCACACGCTCATCACCATACTTTCCTAGTACCGATTCATAACCATCTCTTTGCACGCCTGTCCAACCATTAAAATCGCCTAGTAAAATAATCCTTTCATTCTCCTTGCATTTTCTTGAAACCTCATGCAGACTTTCCCAAAACTCCTGGGGTATAACTCTCTTAAATACTGCTTGCATGGTCCATGGTGCAGGTTCGGGTTTGGATTTGGAGTTTTCCTTCTCCTAGATAGGTAGCAGCCCAATGCTAACGACGCCTATCCCGCCGGGTTTGATTTTGGAGTTTTCCTTCTCCTAGATAGGTTGCAGCCCAATGCTCACGACGCCTATCCCGCCGTAAACGTGGGCTTGACTTCATGGCTCCTAAAATAATTCTCATAGCTTTAGCCTGAATATTGTCCATTTTTTTTAATGCAAGTACACTGCCTGGTTCTAATAAAAATGTGCCATAGTCAAGAACACTCCTTATTAACGCGTTGTATATTATTTTTAACGAAAAGGGATGAGCTCCCCACCAAACGCCAGAGAGGCATTTCAGGATATTTAAATTGCGCTCACATCTAGCCACTATATGCTCACAATGAGGAAGGCCAGAGAGCTTAGAATCTAAAATAACTCCTAAAAATTTTATCGAATTATCAGAGGGAATCGAGATATTATCGTATTTAATATCAACGACGGGAGGGTTGCGCATCCTAGAAAATAAGACTACCTTACTCTTTGGAACAGATAGTTCTAGACCATTAAGATCTAGCCATGACTTTAATAAACTAAGGGAGGAGGTTAAAGAATTACAATCTTCTTGAATAGACGGACCAGTTTTATATATTACGAGATCATCAGCATATTGCAGTACTTCAGAGGTCCCTCTTAGGCTCAATTCCAAATCATACGTGTATATATTATACAATAAGGGGCTAAGTACAGACCCTTGAGGTAGACCTCTCCATACAGTTCTAGAAAAAGAAATTTCGTCAACAAATAACTTGATATGTCTTTCACTGAGAATATTAACTACAAAGTTAGATAATACAATAGGAATATTCAAATCAACGAGTTTCTTCATTAGTACAGAAATAAGGACATTGTCGTAGGCTGCACTTATATCTAAGAAAGTAGCAATTACAGATTCATTTTTTGAGAACGCCAATCTAATGTCCGAAATAAAAATCCCTAAACTGTCTAATGTGCTCTTACTTCTTCTAAAGCCAAACTGGGAACGAGCTAAGAGATTAGAATTTTCAACAAACCATTCAAGACGGTTTTTAACTAAATGTTCAGCTGTTTTAATTAACACCGATGAAAGAACAATAGGGCGATAAGAGGAAGGGTCGTCGGGGGTCTTATTGGGTTTCAGAATAGGAATAACTGTCTGAGTTCTCCAAGAATGAGGAACACAACCTGAAGTCATCATAGAGTTTACGATATTTAGATATAACAGAAGTATTTTATCACTGACATTTTTAATAAAAGAATAAGGGATTCCATCTATACCCGGAGCCGAGTCTTTCACACGACACAGTATTCCTTTAAGTTCGGGAAGAGAAAACGGAGAGTTCAACCCAGAAAGATTATTTATAATTGATGGAGGAATGGAAATTTGAAAAGGGACATGTTCAGGAACAGAAGGGGGAGCGAGACGATCCATAAAGCGGTCAGCCAAAGGAAGAGGAAGTTTCGAAGACGAGCTATTGAAAGCAGATCTAAACCTACGGATGTTGCGCCAGACTACTGACGGACTGACATTGGGGCTAATACTTGTACAAAAAGATTGCCAGCCTTCAAATTTCTTCTTTTTAAATAATTTCTTGCAGTTACGGTCCGACTCTAAGTAAAACTCGAAATTGTCTACTGTCATCTCACTACAATATTTTTTTTCTGCTGATTTCCTTGCTTTAATTGCTACTGTACATTCATGGTCCCACCAAGGAGGAGACGGAATTTGAGACCTTTTTACACTTTTAATAGAAAGAGACTCGTCCGCAGACTCAATAAGAATTTTAGTAAGCATATCCGCAGAAATTTCGTCGCTATCTGGGAGAGTAGTAATTTTTATATCCACTGTCTGCCTAAACAACTGCCAATCTGCATTGTTCAAATTATGTTTGAAACGTGGAGGACGAGGGTTTCTAACAGGTTTGACAAAAGGCATGGTTATTATAATAGGGTAGTGGTCACTACCATATGAAGAGGAAAGGGGTTGCCAGTGTAGGGAGGAAGCTAAATCAGACGAACATAAAGATAAATCTGGAGCACTGACGCCTTGACTCGGTTCCGTATGGCGAGTTGGTAAACCGGTATTCAAAACGCATATGTTATGATTATCTATTATATCTAATAACTGTTCACCATACCAATTTGATGTAGAACTACCCCAAGACTGATGTTGGCAATTAAAATCACCAAGCACCAAGAATGGTTTTGGGAGGACATCGAATAAATTACTTAATTGAGAAAAAATATTTACATTAGGACGAGAAAAATAAATTGAAACTATACAAATATTATTTACAATAGCTGCGACAACCGATAAGTCATCGCTGAAAGAGGGAAGAGAAAACAAAGAAAAGGAGTCAGAATTCCTGATCACTATTGCCACACCACCATAGCCATCAGATCTGTCTTGTCGAAGAATGACATAACCCGGAATCCGGAAAAGTGACTCCGGTTTAAGCCATGTCTCAGACAGAGTGGAAACGAGAGGGTTAAATTTATTAAGTAGGTGAAGTAAATCGTGTTTGTTACAGATTGCGCTTCTGCAATTCCATTGAATTATTTGGTCGTATCTGTGATCCATAACTGGATTTTAAATGTGATAAAAAGTCTATTGTTGGGCAGCGTTGTTCGGTAGAGTTATTATTGGACATTATATTAATTTTAGTTAACAATTGAATAACATCAGATAAGGAAAAAACTGTTTCATTGTTGTTTGTGGATTGGTTAAAAGCTACACCATTGGCAGGAGGAGGAGCGTCATACTCTTTTATAAGGAGGTTATGTTCAGACTTGTTATATCCTCGGTTTATTTTCAAAGGCACTGAAGGTTTTGTGAATACTGTTTTTTTATAAGACCTGATGAAAGGAGGAGATTTAAGTGATGAAGAAGCTGGCGACACTGTAGCATGAGGAGCATCTGACTGAGGATACGATTTTCTAATAACGTCAGCAAATGATTTAGAAACTGGCTCATATACTTTATTAGCTTCAGCATATGAGACACAGTTTTGACCCATATAGGTTTTTATTTTTGTTTGTCTTTCAAACTCTGGACATTTTTTATTGGTAGAGAAATGAAGCCCGGTACACAAACAACAGGTTGCAGATTCTTCCTCTACCGAACAAGAATCCCCAACATGACCATCACCACACTTGTAACAGCGAGGGCGAGAATTACAATTAGTTTTGGTGTGACCAAAGCGACAGCAGTTGAAGCATTGTATGGTGGGGAAGGTATATAACTCGACAGATAAAGCATTATAACACATGAAAATTCGTTTGGGTAAAACTTGACCATCAAAAGTTAGTACAACAGTCTGTGAAGGTTTCCACTCAGGAGGTGAAATGTTTCTAACTTTATAATTTAATCTTCTCACTTTAAGAATTTTGCCGCACCCAACGGGAACCGTTACATTCTCCAGAACCTCTTCAGGAGTCCACTCAGAGGGAACTCCACGTACAAGACCCATTCGGGTTACACTAAAAGAAGGGATAAATGCCTTGTAGTTATTTGAAGACAAGAAAGAGTTACTGATAAAGTCATTGGCATCTTTGTAATTTGAGAAAGCCATTGAAAGTCTGTTCCTACCTATGCGTTTGATACTACCATTAACTATATTCTTAAAAGGACTTTTCTTTAAGAAATAACCAAATTGAACAGGATGGAGAGATGGATTTTCACTGCCTGATATAACTTTTTGTACATGAACTATAAACGGTTCTATATCATAAGCCTCGTATTGAGTTCTGCCAGTTTGTGTAGTAGACTGAGCAGGATTCTTGTTTACATTGGAGTTTTGATCAATGGATATATTTTGACTAGTTTGTAGAGACTGATGGTCTGAATAGGAAGCAGGTTTAGTATTGGGCTGTTGCACTGGATGAATAGAAGTTTGTTTATTTATTTCAACAAATTGAGACTCTACAGAAGGAACATCCAATAAATCATGACATACACAATCCGAATCTTTTATTTGACGTCCTGGCTCTTTTCTCCTACGCTTGTTGCAATGCCTACATATTTTTTTCTGGTTTGCAGAACGGAACCTTTTCCTTTCACTTCTCTCTATTCCACGCACAGACCCGTCGGTGTCCATGCTTGAATCGTTTGTGGCTGGTAAAGTACTAAATTCGTTGGAAATGGTAACGTTGTAACCAACCGGGGGAGGCATGCCTCCCCCAGGGTCATCCGGAGGGTCTATCTAGCTTAGCCTATGCTAAGCTAAGTATGAGAAAAAAATTATGAAAACTTACCAAATACTGCTAATATATACAAAGAACTAATAAACACAAATTAAAACTAAAATATATTACATACAATAAGCTACAAAACTGATCTCTTATACAAGTTAAAATTATATTATAAATTTTCGTAGGAAAAAATACTCCCGCCTTGGCCGTCGTTTCCCGCGCTTTTTCTATGCCGGCCTGTAAAGTTTGAAAAATAATGGCATTTCTTAGTATTATCTGTGGAAGACTATATTGAAAAAAGTTTAGTTGCCATGTTGACAACCTTTTTTAGCGAGTTGAGTGCCAATTATTTTTTGATTGTTGTTTTCTTTCATATTCAATTTATTTTTTGTTTCTTTGCAAATGTGATGAAAAATTCTCTTCTTACTTCCCTTGATGCTCAATGTACTATAGTGACAGGTTGCAAGCCCATCGCCTAACAGTACTACAAGCCTTTATTCCCTTAGTCTCCTCTTACGGCATCCACGGGAAGACATGGAGTGGCACTATTCTAACCCGGCAACCACGCGGCCGGTCGAACGGGGACGAACTACTTTTCAATTTATAAATACTAAATATGCTAGAGGAGTAAGAAAGTGTAAGGATGCATATAGTTATAGCTTGCTAAATCTTATAGATTTTTGGTTACTCGTTAGTTGGTATTTTCCTTTGTGGCACGACGAAGCAATACTCGTATGAATAACATTGAGTGAGTTATCTGTAACAATAGATGACATAGATATGAAACTAAGTAGAGGATTTCCCCCGAATTCTGTAGCATTCAATTTCATGTGAACTGCCTAATTGGGCCCCTAGGCAATTAGGCATTGACGTCGCTCACAAGTAAGACTCAATAACACGTAAACCTTTGATGCACGTTTCGTTTCGTAGAATATTTAATGCTCGCATGTCATTGTATTCCTGTTACGTTTCAGGCAACTGTAAATGACTAACGAGTAACTGCGGATCATGTATTAATAATGGAAAAGAATAAATAATGGAAGTTTTTATCGTTTCGTACCGGAAGGGAGCCAAACGGGACCCTATTAATATGCCTACGCTATCCGTCCGTCCGTCCGTCCTAACTTTAAAGAGCTGTATCTTTTGAACCGTAGGAGATAACGGGTTTTTTTAAGAATAATGTGTAATTACGTCGGATTTATTAATAGAAAAAAATACTACTATTTTACTATCTTTACAACAAAGCGTTTGATTAAAAGATTTTTTATTTTACCTTAAAAATGATAAAATATACAAGCATTAAAATTGAGATGATTAATATATTACAAACCCTAAAAAAACAAATACCTATTAAAAATAGTCAAGTGTAAGTTGGGCTCACGCCGATTCGATTCGATATCGAATTCAAATTCAGATAATAAAGTTCGGAACCCTCGGTGTGCTTGATTCTTAAATGTCAAAATTCTTGACATCCGCGTAATTTGAAATACCAAGTTGAGAGTGACCCTGCCTCCGAAGCCAGCTGTCCTGGGTTCAAATCCCGGTAAGGGCAGATATTTGTGTGATGTGCGCGAATATTTGTTCTTGAGTTTTGGATGTTTTCTATGTATTTAAGTAAGTATTTATCTATATAAGTATAATTATTGTTGTCTAGTACCTATTGTGGGACTAGGTCAATTTGTGTGAGATTGTCCCCTGGTATTTATTTATTTATTTTATTTTAATACTCTACTTATATATAATTTATAATAATTTGTCAGGAAATCCACCGCTACATAGGACGGCCGGACAACGAACTCTAAGTAAATGGATCCCGTTTTGGCACCTTTTGTTTACGAAACCCTACAGTGGTTCCTGTTGTAGGGTTTCTATACTAAAATAATGATGAACGATTGACAAATTTTAACTTGAAGCAACAATATTTGTCCATATTCTGAAAATTTGGAACGGATATCATCTCGTTGTTTTATGAAGTTTTGTTAATATAGGTATGCTTAGTTTTATAATTAAATATTGCAAATTGGTCTTTGTTAAATCTTTTCTAAAAAAAAATATTTTTATGTCCAAGGGCTCAAATAAATGAATAAAGGTTATAACAAACGGCCACTAAACTCGCATCCAGACGAGCCTCAAATCCTAAAGGATCGTGGAATTAAAAAGGTTTTTCTTAACAAGACATCTGTATTCTGTAAAGCCTTCTAGATATATTAGTTTTGTTTGTTCAATGATAATAAATACTTAAACTGAAATACAATTTAATATTCTGTCGCTTAAATTAAGAGTAAATAACAAAATAATCTCAGATGGTACTTTACTGATGTGCAGTGTGAAGGTTGAAGAACTCTATGGCCCGATATCTCAAATAGGGACACGGTATTTTTCCTACAGTGATGGCAGACTGCTGACATATAACAGAACTAGACAGAACCCCAAGATGTGCATAGCAATGTTTTTTATAAACAAGCTACCATGTTAATAAAAGATACAATTCATAAATATAAAGTCTAATTGAATAGCATCCCACCACCCCCACAGTACCTATATTAATTTTGTACATATAACGAGACTTTTTCGAGGCTTGCATAATTACTAAATATTTGATTTTGCTAGTGAATTCTTTGACACCGCTTAATGTATAGTTATTTCAAGATAAAAAGTCGGCAACGTTATTCTATAACATTTATTTTGTGCTCTGATTTTTTTTAGTTATTTTTTACGCAAAGCGTAACAACAGACAAGGTTTACTTCGGTACGCAAAGTACAAAATCGCTAGTCTAGTGCGATTATACGAAGGGATTTCCTGGTGCGATGAAACTAAGACAATAAAAAGTCCTAATTAGATTATGCGGTCCAATTCATATCTTCTCACAGGCTCTTTACACAACTTTTTGTGACGGGTAATATTTTTTTAATAATATTAAACTTACTGAGACTAGTAGAACCGAAAGGGAAAAACGGATTAGAAGTATGCCAAAACCTAAAAATTATACTGTACTGTAGCCAATTTAAGGTGCATGTCTGTAAATTAAAATTAATATACGTCAAAATCTATACTAGTAAGACTAGAATCGAATTTAACGTTTCTAAATTTAGGTTTACTGATATTTGAAATTAGGCAACACAACCGGATTTGGACCCAATGCCGTCTTAACTTACACTACGGGGTAACAATTAAATAACTAACCAACATAGACCTAACTAACTAGTCCTGGAAAGTATCATAATTATACGATCAATTTAGTCGTTTTATTTGAGAAAAAGTTCCTAACTCGTGGTGGACCCTATTAACACGCGGTAGGGCATAGATATTGAACTAGGAAATAAATATATACAAATGGAATACGAGAAAACATTTAAACCAGACGTAGGTTATAAGTAGCTATACAAGTCATTAGAGCGCAATTAATTTTAAAGGTCCCATCGAGCAGCAATGTACTTAAAACCTTGTCAGTCGAAACGAAGATGTAAGGGACAGTTAATTGCACTTGCATAATTGGGCTATTTCTAATTTTGCGTGGCGAATTAATTAGAATGGATAAAAATACAAGTTATGTAAACAAAACATACGTTTTTATGTTTATTAGGATGCATATTAACCGCTGTTAAAATATTTGAATGTATTGAATTTACATGCATCGTCAACACTATACAGAACCTAAACTATCAAGAACACAATATAATAACTATTAACCCCGCAATGTTTTTTTTAAATTAATATGCAATCTCTTAGACAATAGAACGTCACGCGCGCCAATTTACACGTAGGACACGAGTGCATTGCGTGTAGACCTGTGGTGTAGACGACGTTGGTTGCAATATCGCGCCTATGCGCGCTGTTAGTTTGTAAAAATAGTGTTTTATTTGCTAGAAAATCTGGAATAGACTTTTATGATGCGAGGGTCTAAACTAAACTTTATACATTCACAAAATCTCTATTCAAAGATAAACAATTATGTACTTATACCGAAAAGCTTGGAGTTAATCACGAATTTAATTTTTAGCTCATAAGTTTTGAAATATTCAAAGGCTTTGCTTGAGAAAACTGAAACTGCACTTAATATGTGTTGAATAAAACATATTGGAATAATCCGTGCTCTTCAACTAAAATCTGGTCACCGCAATTCCCATAAAACATCGTATTAAGTTCATCCTCCTTAAAATATATTGAGTAGGTGCGCATCGGCCACCTCTTTACTGGATCCTCAGTAGGCCAGAGGAAAAGTAAAAGGGAAGATTTATCGTAGTTTTTACAATTTTACGGTCAACGACTTCGGTAGCAACGCCTAGGGACACATTACAAGAGATATCCCAGATTTACTTGAAGCCGGATGCTGCCTCTGGAGGGAAATCTTAAAATGGAGGCTCATGGCGAATTCGCATTAAGACAGACGGGTCTTGTGCTTGTTTAAGAGAGGTTAGATTTATTGGTGCTTTTAGAGTTTTTTAATAAATTAGAACCTATTTAAGGGATGCTTAAATAAAGTGGCATTGGTTTTAATTATATTCAAGTGTTTAGAACTCATTGATCCTCATTCTTTTGAGAACCTTAGTAAATGAAGTCGACGTTGGGTGCTATTCAGGTTATTTATTTAGTTATTTCACATCCTTTTAATGTCCCACCGCTAGGCAAAGGTCTCCTTATCTTCCTTACCTCCTACTTAGCCCTATCTTGGGCAGTCTCCCACCAGTCTTTTTGGTTTGTATCGAGAAAAAAAGAAAGTGCAGTTCAAAGTTACGGCATCCGCTTATCTAGTTAGTTATAATCATTTATCTGCTGAACGTTTGAACCTGTACTATCTTTGGGTATGCAGGATGTTGACCCTCAATGGTAAACCGACGAGCTAGTAAGTGTCACGTGAATCTCATGTACCTATTTACAAGACTATTTAGAATATGCAAATCATTCCCACAATTTATAATCGTACAATTGACCCCTCTAACCGTCTTCTTACGTGCACAAACATACTAGTGCTACAGCTACATTATGAAAACGACCTTCTTGCAGACAAACTGACTTAGATTACCAACCCATAGTTGGGATACGATAAAGTGCGGTATCATACATAATTGACTGACAAGTAAAAGTAGGTAAGTAAGGTTACACAAGTAAATGGGCATTTACATTATAAAATGTACCCTAGTTAAGGAAAGTTAACGTTTCTTAATTTTCCTTAACTAGGGTACACTTTATTTAAAAAATGCCCAAATAATAAATACTCGCTGCCCCTAAATGATCCAATACCTAATAACCAAAGGTTATAATACATAATGCTGATTGTGTGAAAGTTTTTACTTTAAAAATAACAAGATGAAAGGCCAAACTTGCCATTTTCACCTATAAAACCCGGTTTTTCCTAAAATCTGAATTTGTTACAAACTTGGAACTTCTGTTTATTAAACTTTGTACCATACTGTATTTTAATGACAAAATTTATTCGAAATTTAAAATACTGCCGGCACAAAAAAACGTAACCATTCCGTTAATTAGGTCTTGGTTGTCTGTTTTTTATTTTATTTATTTAGCAGTCCCCCGACGTGATCTCGCTTGAATCACAAAATATTACTAGTTAAGTTTTTAGACCAGGCCAAAAAAATTTTTTTTATTTTATAGAGAATATTTGTGTCGAGGGTTACTTATTTTATTTTTATTACCTACTTACTCAATGATAATATTACAGTACTATACCTACTGGTGAAAGAATATTCAAAATCGTTACATACAAAAACACAAATCTCTCCTCTTTATAATATTACAGTAGTTGATTTTTAACTTTTTTTATTCAAGAGTGTACTAGTGTGCTGAATCCTGGCTGCAACTTCAAACTAAGAGTTCCATAATCTTGCATAGTTATGTAACACACATACATACATAAAAATAAAATAATAAATAAATCACAGGACAATCTCACACAAATTGACCTAGTCCCAAACTAAGCTCTAGGCTTGTACTATGTGTACTAGACAACGATAAACTTACTAGTATAGAGAAATACATACTTAAATACATAGAAAACATTCAAGACTCAGGAACCAATACTCGTGCACATCACACAAATATCTGCCCTTACCGGGATTTGAACCCAGGACCCCTAGTTTCGAAGGCAGGGTCACTACCAATTAGGCTAGCGTGTCGTCACATGTGTTAAAAATTGAAAGTTACACATACATTTGAAGGTAAAGTACCCATTATGCGTCTAAGATCCCTACCGCAGCTAAGAAAAGAGTTAATGACCTTGACTGGTAGAGAATGCCATGAGGCATTAGGTCCGCCATTTGTACTTGTTTTTGTGCAATAAAGATTAAATAAATAAATAAATAAATAAATAGCTAAACCGACTTTAATAAAACATGTCTACTTTACAACTAGTTTATTTTAAAAAAAAGGATGAGTGCACATGTCACTTCTTAGCGGATTGGCTATCCTAATGCAAAATATATCAACACTGCCACTCAAAAGGCCTGTATAAGGCCGAACCCTAGAAATACTTCAGAACAAAGAAAAGGTCCGAATAAGAAGATTAGAGTGCCCGCACTGAAATAGGGAATCAAGAGTAAAAATAAAATACAACGCTACTAACAGTGTAGATACGCTTCAATCGAATTGTGGTCTCGAAGGAAAATAAATTATTTAAGTCATAAACGTCAAAGGCCGACTTTGTTTCGACATAAAACAGGTAGGTATAAATAGGATTTTACTGGAATACTTGAATCAAACTTTTAAAATTATACTGATAGATAAGTAATTAATTGTGGCATAATGTTAATTTAGTGGCAATTGTCAATGAAATTACAATAGTCAAGTACATAATATGGGATCCCCTTTAATCACCGACACACTTATTTTTCATTTTATTGAATGTGTCGTTTCTCCGAGTTTCATGTCAACAACTAATTTCTGCTAAAACCTTGCTGTTTTTAGGTTATGTTAAGCAAGTGTTACGTAGGTTAGGTTAGATTAGGTTTGAAAGCTCGCTAACAGGGAACTGTATTAACTTAACGTACAGTACTTTACAAGACGCGGGTCATGCGCGCCAAAAAACGCAATCAAATTAAAAGAAGCCACAGATAATAATAAAATTCTTACTACTAAAGACTATAACAAAATCGTAAGCACTTAACAGTGCTGCCAATCTCAACTATTAAATTATAACCACTATCGACTAATAAAAATACTATCACATAAAAATATGCAATGATGATATTAAAATGTAGGATTTACATGAAATTGATAACAGGTTAGACCTGTGATAACCAAAAAATGATAAGTCCTGCACGTAATGCCTGTTATTGAAATGAAAATTCGGCGAAATAAAGCAATATATGAAATGAGTGCCGGTGATCCCAGGGTAAACCAAAAATAAGTAATAAAGGCACTTAAAATCTGTCCCAAGACGGAATTGGCGAGCACCAATTATTAATCTAAAGGGCACCACGAACTGACAGTCCGTCAGCCAATATTAGCCTGTCAGTTCGTCGTACTAGAGCACAGACTCAGTTTCTCTTAAGGTTTCTTACATTTCTTTATTGATGTGTGCCCTGAATGTTTGAACACCATGGAGTGTTAGTTTCAGTTATTTTCAGAAAGAGTATGATTTTCATGTGCTCCCTTCAAAATTAATGGTAGTTGTTGCATACATTAATTACAAAATATACGCAGTTTATAAAATACTGATTTAAAATAATTAACGTTCGTTTTACTTTAAGTTCAAGATCAACCTTTAAACGCGTGAAACGATAAAGAAAAAACAATACAGTTTATAACTATTTTTTGAACCGTTATTTGACATTGCAAGCACGTCAACTTTGTTTTCAATATAAAAACGAAACGTTTGAGCTCGTCAAAAATAATTTCATTTTCCATAAGGGCTCAGTGATGGGGTGCGCCCCTTGCTCGTTATTCTGACTACGCGCGATATAACGTCTTTTCGCCAGCTAAATATGTATTAAATTGTCATTCAAATTTTACTATCAGAACAATAACATGCGCTGTTCCGATAGAAATATTAAAACGAATGACATGTACAATCCTTATCGTTTCACATTCAATTTAAACATCCATTTATTCACGCATTTATTCATTGGAAATGTATTTTAGTTTCTCTCAAATGACTCTGTAATGAGTTTAGGGCGTGTTGATTTCCATTTTGAAGATGAATATTTATTTGAGGTTTTATTACAGTTACAGACGCTTTTAGAAGTTTGCTTAGAACCTTAACATAATAATTTTGCAGCTCATTGTGCCAACTAAGGCGACAGTATTAGTAGGGCGATTAAGGCGCGCTTTGTGCCGAAAAGGACGAGTCACTCGAGAGGCGCTGACCTAATTGTTTGATCAACTATTTGACATAATTTGCGGGCGACGACAAGGCAAGGCTTTAAAAGGCTAGCGCAACTCTTGAGAACCCTGGGGTTTTTGACGAGTCTGTTCTTCTTGTCATAAAGAGAGTGGCAAAAATATTTTTGTTAAGATCTCTGTTTTACAGGCCTCTGGATGTATTTTTCTGGGTTAAACAGTATCGCTTTTGACATGTTATAACTGTCAAGTAAATAAGAGCTAACATATCGTTGACAATACGATAACATGTCAAAAGCAATATGGGTTTTCCGCGTAGAATATACCCAGTAGACTTTTATACATTACGAAATTATTATGATATTTCACTGTTTTAATTGAAAAGCCAGATATCAACAGAACCGTATTTTTTTTTCTATTTTGATGTTTGAGTAGTTGTTAGTCTATGTCTGATCGCCATTTTATTGAATACCGTTGTGTGTAATAAAACTGCAATATTTTCATACATATAGCTACATTCATTACTTATATTCATCCCCAAGATAACCCTAAACGATTACGCTCGAGGATTCAAACGCAATCCTATGCATTACTTACACCTGAGTGGTTTTCTAGGACATTTGCTTAACCAGACGATAATCACAGTGATGGGAGCTGGAGATACTGACACAAAGCGGATCTGCGCCGTTGTTGTATGGATCGGTGAACTAATTACAGGGGGATATTAGGTATTGATTTGATTAATCGTTCGCTTCATTTGTGTCGGTTAATACGATTAGCCTTAATATATATTATTGTTACACGAAACATTAATAATTATTATTCGACAAGAGTGAATAAGTTCATGAAAGAAATGTCCATTGTAGTACATAATTTAAATTTGCAATTTATAAAATACATTTGATACAACTCAATATATTGGTAGATTACAAAAATCATCTCACTAGTCATTGTAAAGGGTTAGCTCTAAAAGCCACTGCCTGCTGCCTGCAGCCTGGGTGGAAGCTGCATCTCTAACTTTTACATCATATACTATAATGATGCTATAATTATCTAAGTCATGTAACACTTAGGAACTGACACAAAATTAAAATTTCCAATAGATAATAATCAAGGGAAATATTCAATCTATTAAGTTATTGATTAAATTTGCAAAACTACCAAATGAATTTCGATGAGGGTTTTTTTATGTTAAGGAGAAGGCACACTAGCACTCAGGCCACCTGATGGTAAGTTGAAGACTCTAGACTGAAATCCTAAGGTCTCATTCTAGTATATGTACGATATATACCAAGAAACATTATGCAATATCTTTGTAGTTCAATTGTGTAAAAAGTAAATCATACTTATCACTTCATAATTCGGACCAAGAATTAAAAACAACCTATGTAACGTCCCTACACAATACAGGCTGTTGTTAATACCGCTCAGATTAGTATTAGGGTCTAATCCAACATTGCCACACGTCCGACTTTAGCTTCGTTTGTTGGTTCGGAACTTTTACAGAAACAAAATAAATCCGGCACATAATAGTGTTAATAAACCGACACGCCGCCGACCTAGCCCTTTCATCTGGCTTCGGCTGTAAATCTAACAGAGGGAGGTAGGGTTGGCGAAAAACGAGGAAAATTGTAATTTGTTGGGGAGGATTAAGAAATACGGGAAGCTATATTGTTCACACACATCAAAAACATCTGCTCTTTTTTCTGCTTGGTCATTAGATATACTTATGTTTAGAAAATAGCGTCGCGGTACTAGTAAAAAATTACAAGGAATGTAAGAACTTTTCAAAGAATTATATGTCTCATCTACGACTACTTTCCTGTTTTATGTCACTAAAGGATTCGGGTCTATATTATTGTATCTTATAATTAGGTATTATTATGTGTTTTATGTTATAATTATCGTAAGAAATAAAGTATTTTTATAAAAAAAACATTATTTTGAATATTTTGGAACAATCCTAACCTTAATCAAACGGATTGTAAGACATACAGTTATCGATAATTATGGAAACAAATACCCAACGTAAATACCAAATTTAATAACATTATGAGAAAATTCGGGTGCCCAAACGTATCGTTTTAAAATATCGGTATGTTTTTTTGATAGGATATCAAATTTTACCAAACTATACTACTACTATACTATTTCTAGCATAGAGGTATTCCACCTTAGTCCTCAGGGTTGGCAACGCATTTGAGGTCTTAGGATTATAGTCTTGAGAATTCATTCTCAGATTCCACTTACCATAAGGTGGCCTGAGTGCTCGTGTGCCTTCTCCTTAACAAAACAAAAACAATCATGATACTTCAATCCGTGATTATCGTTTCAAAAAATGTAATCCGTGGTAGATTTCACATTCCAATGAAACGATATTTTTTATGTTACGTTCTAGTAATACAAGTACTAATGTGACAAGGGAAAAATGACGAAACACGTAGGTATTATTATGCCATGTTTTTTATGTTTGTAATTTACCATTAATTCTTTTATAAATTTTCTGCAATCCAAACTTGACAACCCTGATCACTAATGGCATTATTCGGCCGATACAAACCCGGTAGTACACTTGCGTCTGTAAGGTTTCGTACCTCTACCAGGAGTTCGTTGCTTTTTACACGACTGCCCAAAAAAAGGAGTGTAATGTTTTTCTACACGAGATTAAATAACTTGAGGTCATAGAAAAATATAATTTCTGACGCGCCTTGGCATATGAAAATTATTTTATTAGCACGGTCTTAAAACTCCTTTCAACTGATACAAACTTATGGGTATGTATTCTAAAATATATTTTTTTTCAAATGTTTATGATAACTCATTGACAACCGACGATTTTACATAAAGAATGCAGAGAAAGTGAAAGAGGTATATTTGGACCGATGCTTCTGCGCTCCATAGTCCCTGCCTACCTCATTAGAAGATATACGTGAAGGTATCTATGTATCTATGTGTCATTTTGAGACGTTTGTTTGGGTTGTTCCATCTATCCCAACTGGCTATTCCAACCAGTTGGATACATGGATTTTTTTCCACTCTTCCCAACTTGTGAAAAATTGTACAGTAATTCATACATATTATATTATACAGCTAACATATCTGAAGAGTACTTCATACATATTATACATAACTGTTTTTCACAAGTTGGGAAGAGAGGAAAAAAAAAGAATGTATCCTAACTGATTGGGATAGCCAGTTGGGATAGATGTAGCACCCCGTTCATTTTTAACCAGGCGCTTGGAATTTAGAATTGACGTGTGAAAATAAAGAAAATTAAAGGCGCCTTTTTGTTTTACAGGTTGAATAAGGCCTAAATAAAATATATTTCTCTACATTTACAACACTCAGTGCTTAACCATACTTCCTAATAAGCACGGCATCTGAATTTCGGACTATATATGTGAATAGAGCTCACAATCGTATAAAGCTGCCTAATTGAGAAGGCACGCGCTAAAATGTGTTTTGTACGCTCCGACGGGACTACTTAAACTTGCCGGATAAACGTTCGCCTTTGGTTTCGACGCAGCGCTATGTTAAGAGAATCACAACAGAGTCTTTATGTGTGTCTCACAAGTATAATGTGTATATCACTCTGGTAGTTGTACAGTTATTGCCACGGTAGTTCTCTGAGTTAATTAATTATACTTCAGAGATCGAAGTTTTTATGTGTACACGGACCAAACACTGATCTTCAGGCTACTTATTCAATAGTTGTATGAGTATAATCTGGGCTTTATTTACAAAAAATGTGTCGTTACAATATAACTCTGTGAAGGTACAAATCGCTGATTGAATGCAAAAGGGGCACAAAAACAAAATCGGGAACTTGATTTATTGCCAAATTGTAGCGTACCTAGTCGATGATAATTTTATACTAAATTGAAGCCTACGCCATTTTTACATTTTGCTGCTTTAATACAAAAGCGCCACAAATCAAAAACAAAAACAATTGGATTTAAAACTTTAAGTAAATAGCGTTCAGAATTTAAATGCAACAACGATTGATTTATGGCGCTTTTGTATTAAGGCAGCGATTTGACCGCTTTATGACCTAACTTCAGGGCCGAGATTCTACACGGTAAAAACGATATCGTATTTGACGTGTTTCCGTATTGTCAACATTTTCATAACTCTTATGTCATTTACAATAATGGCGACTGTGACATAAACGATTCTTAAACGTGTCAAACACGATATCGTTTTAACGCACCTGAATAGAGGCCCAGTTCAAAGCTGCCGTATTGTCAGATATGACCCAAAACTCAGAGCTAACGCACGTCACAAAACAAAACGGCCATAATACTAAAAAATACTTTTTGTCGAGTTCAATGCAAAAGTAGGTTGTCAATGTTTTTTTGACTGTCCTGTAAATAATGCAATTTCTGTTTTAAAGCCTTTTGCATTCAGTAAGCGTAATTTATTTAGGTAATGTAATGTTGCGAAATATATTTCGTCAATTTCTAAAATCAATATACATACAGGCCACAAAACTAATCTTTCTTTATACGAACTGATTATTTATTCGTATTTCAAAGTACTTTAACTTGCATTGTGCTAGGGGTCAATACAATAACCTTACAAACCGTCTTTTTATCAAAATGGGTTTTGGTTACAACCCGTATAATATTTTGTAGTTAAAAATAATTCTCAGTTTCAACTACCGTTAAAGATAGATGTCTCATTTTTATTAGGGTTCCGTAGTCAAACTGGGAACCCTTATAGTTTCGCCATGTCCGTCCGCAGCCTAGCTGAGAGACTTAGCACTAGAAAGCTGTAATTTGGCATGAATATACATTAAGGTTTCATATATTAAGCTTTAAAGCACTAATTTTTGTTAGAATAAAGTGCCACGCCCCTCCCCCCCCCCCCCCCCAACTACAAATACTAAAATCAGGAAAAAAAAACTTAAATGAAAGCGCATGTCACGAATTTAAAGTGCAAACTATCACGACTAAGTAGACATCATTGGTTCTTGAGATATAGCCATTAATGTGTTTATACCTACTAAAATCATCTAAGAGGGCGCCAAATGACTTTAAATAGAAAATTATTGCTTGTAGATTTTTATGTTTGTAGTGCTTAACGGAGTCGGAACCCTACACTGAGCATGGTCCGACATGTTCTTGCCCGGTTTTTAATAGGCAAGTTTCAATGTATTGCGGTAATACCCTGTATAGTACACAGTCTAAACCCACAAAGTATACAGGGGGATTTATTTCAGCGAAGTTCTCTTTGAGCGCTGCAAATGTTGCAATCGCGTATAAAACACGAAACCTTTTGCAATCCGAATGAAATCCGGAAAAAACTTTAACGAACCTAGACATGCACATAGGAGCCGTTTTATTCATTTTTTTGAAAAATGTGATGTATTCACAGGATGTGCTACTTCTACATGGCAAATAAATAATACACTTTATAAAGAAAATTTCTTATTTTATTTACGTTACATGTTCTACTGGCAACCCGTCATTATTAACTAAAGAAGGTTTTTAACCTCCGAAACACTCACTGCCGCATTAAAATGGCAGCAGTAGGTCAGCAGCTCTTTGTGTGGTCTTCGTTCCTTCAAAGCGCTATGCAGTCTAAAAGAAAAAGTAATGCCGACCTTTGATTTTGAAATGGTTCGGTTAAGAAGGGTAACCTATCGATTTTCCGAAACTGACTTGTCCGATTTTCACTTGTCCGAAAACAGTTCCCCGAATTTTTAAAATCCATCTGCTTTGTTTACCATACTTACGAAACGCCGCTGGTTTGTTTCCCCGAATTAACGTTTTCCCGAAACTCAATAGCCCGAAGAACGTTTGCCAACTTTATTGTTTGACAACTGATTTGTTACCCCACTTTTCATAATTCCGATGCTACGTTACACCTAAATTTCATTTCCCCTAATATCATTACACCGAATGCCATAAAAAAAATTGCAACAGATTTTATTAATTATTCCCGGCATTTGGAAATTTGTTGCTTGTCGCTTTTTTGTGTTATGATTTGGTTTTTGCGACTCTCGTGCTAGAACAGTGGGTTAAGTAGGTTACAACTGCGACTCCGCGGAAAAAAACTGGCACGAAAAGTGGGTTAGGTTAGGTTAGAACTGCGACCCCGCGGAAACAAACTGGCGCTAGAAAAGTGGGTTAGGTTAGGTTAGAACTGCGACCCCGCGGAAACAAACTGGCACTAGAAAAGTGGGTTAGGTTAGGTTAGAACTGCGACCCCGCGGAAACAAACTGGCGCTAGAAAAGTGGGTTAGGTTAGGTTAGAACTGCGACCCCGCGGAAACAAACTGGCACTAGAAAAGTGGGTTAGGTTAGGTTAGAATTGCGACCCCGCGGAGACAAACTGGCGCTAGAAAAGTGAGCTAGGTTAGGTTAGGTTATTAACGCCTACGCAAATTACATTGCAAACTCATGCGATTCGATGTTTTGACACAGCGGAAAAGTAATATTTCGGAAGTAAAACTTTACGCCAAATAAATTAGTTGGCAAATGAAACTTCGGGATTTCAATAAGTGGCGATTCGAATCATAAGCGAAATGAAATTGCGACGAAATAAAAATAGGGGACATAATAATATGGGAAACGTAATTTCGGGCAAACAATAATTACGCGAAGTGGAAAAAAGGGAAACGTTTTCGGGCTAATAATATTCGGAGTAACGAATTTCGACATTATGATAGGTAACCGTTAAGAAGCTATCCCGATTCTAGGTGGAATTGTTTAATCTAAGAGAACATTAAGTATTTAGATGAACTATTAAGTAATGTTCTTTATTTATTGAATCGTCTTTGGACAACACATTGAAAAATACATGTAAGTACTCTTTATATTCGTATAGGAAAATTTGCTGCCTATTAATGCCTAATGTCATTCTCTGCCGGTCAACCATAATGGCTAACACAGATTTCCCCTGATATAATGACTGGATCTCATTTACGAGTTTATTATTCTAAGCAATCATCAGCTCTGTCATTTTATTAACTTTAGTAAGCAGTGTCATCATTGTCAGACTAGTAAAATATGTCCACTGGAAGACATAGGCCTTGTCAAAGGATTGCTAATATAAAGAGTCTCATCTCATTCCGCCCGTATCCAGTGGATTCTTGCGACATTTAGACCAATCACGCACAGGCTTTAAGGCAGGCTTGTCCCGCCTAAAAACTATACTTCATGCATATGAGAACTCTTGGAACGCATAGTTCATAATCGCTACGAGTCATACTCCCTACCTTTTTACCCGACTACGCGACGCAAAGGAGAGTAATGTGTTTCACAGCCTATATAAGTTTGTTCCTCTGTGGCGCTCTAAAAACTAAACGCGCAATTGGCAAGAAGGCGACTAAGAATGGTACTCTGAAGAATAAGTTTAGGGACAACCGGACCACGGATCTCGGTTTACGGTGTACCTGTAAGCTATAGAATTGAAGATATAAATAGGTTTTCTTGCTTCAATCTTCTTTTTTTATACAACGTTTTTTATTACTCTTATTAAGTAAGTCAAGTAATTCTTTGTGCAATGTCGGTAAACTAGCGTATTTGATTAAAATTACTACGGTTTTTAGTAAAGTCGAACATCAAATTAGCTTTTTGAGGGAGTTAGCAAGGAGCCTTTGAGTACAGTCGAGCAAAAATAAATATAATTATACTTATTTAATATTGTAAAAAAAATATGTCTTTGTTAGCTACTGTACCTACATAGAGTATTATTCGCGCCTTTTTTAAATTATTATTTTCCTAATATAAATTTTAAACCTAGAGTCTTCTAAGGTACGCTTTACACGGTATTTTACAGACATTAAGTATTCCGCTAGCACAAAATCTACGCGAGCTCGCACTATGAAATTTTTAATATCCTCCTCAAGACAGGCGAAACTCGTGATCTCAGGTCAGAGTTTAATATTTTATGAACACTTTGAACTAAATTAGATTTTTTTCCTTACTTTATTTAAAAAAGTTAAAGAAACTTAGATCGATAATTACTTTGTATTATTATACTGAAATGCAGTAACATATTTTGTAAAAATATTACTCACTTGCCAAATTCAAGCAAATAGAGACATTGAAGTATTTTTGGTACTAAGAATAATTTGACTGGTATACAAATAAATTTAGGTGTTGATAATTAAAAACGAAGTAAAAACATATTTTTATTCTGTAATCATTTTAAAAAGCTTTCTCTGGACTTGTTCTATTACAGCATTATGATATGTCTTAAGATTTTAGTTATCCACATAGCTACAAAAACGCACTCAGTTATCTTATCTTATCTTACTGATGGGCCTTTCGAGTACACTGCGACCTCTTCAGGATATTTTGTGCAATTACCCTCTTACACAATCAGCTGTTCGAATGTGCAGGTTCCCTCAGGATATTTTTCCTTCACCGTAAGAGCATTGGGTAATGTACTTAAGTAATAAAAACGGGCAAGATCATGTCGGACCATGCTCAGTGTAGGGTTCCGAAGCCATTAAACAAACTTAAAAATCGACAAGCAATATTAATTTTCTATTTAAAGTCATTTGGTGCCCTCTTAGATGATTTTAGTGGGTATAAACGCTTTATTGGCTATATCTCAAGAACCAATGATGTCTACTTAGTCATGATAGTTTGCCTTTTAAATTCGTTATATGCGCTTTCACTTCCATTTTTTTCAGACTTTTAGTATTGGCTGTAGGGGAGGGGATGGGGGAGCGTGGCACTTTATTTTAACAAAAATTAGCTCTTTAAGGCTTAATATTTCATAAACGGAACCCTTTGGTAAATGGTGACCGCGGGGTTTCGAACTCGGTACTTACCTTACGATCAAGAGTCGACCCCCTATAGCCCTAGGCCACCGATCTTAGTGTTAAGTTTAATTTTAAAACACCATGTATAGTCGACCAATCATTCGTTGTCATTAAAAGTGACGCTTGTAGGACCATCCAATGCCATTACATTAATTAATATCAAGTAAGACAAAGCAACCACGTATGTAGGTACGTTACGCCGGGCTGATCCGACCCGGTACACGGCCGGGCCGCATCTAATCGTGGGAACACGGTTATTCCATTTGCATGCCCTGTTACAATTTACGTCCAGGGCCTGATGATACGTTTAACTATTGATCGTGTTAAAAATACATTTGGTTTACTCTGTCTGGCGTTTGGTTTTCGCTTGATTGGGTTAGGAAAAGTAATTGAAGTTCACGATTGTGTATAGAATAATCGTTTTTGCAGATGTTAACATACATTTACCTAATGGTAATTCCATAGGTTATATAAATGTATGAAAAATATTAAATAACATTTTATAACACGAACAAATTCATATATTTAGTAGAATATTGTATTGTTATAAAATGTTTCATAGCGTTATCTAACATTTCATAACTGCTGCGTGGGAGCACGCTCATAACTCGAGCGATCACGATAATGTCACTAAATAACACGTCCCCTATAAAAATTACCTTCACTGGTTACACATACATACATAACATGACGCCTTCATTACCAGAGTGAGATAGGCAGAGCTACAGAAATACGAACCAATCTAATAGACTTGCTATAAGTACTTTTCTAAATAATAGGCGATTCTATATGATACTAATTTCGTTAATCTCGTGTTTGTCCAAGAGGTTCTTTTAACCCCCGACAAAAAGCGGGCTGTATAAGTTTAACTTGTATGTATCTGTGTATCTGTCTATCTGTCTATGGCATCGTAGCTTCTAATCCGATGGACCGATTTAGACGCGGTTTTTTTGTTATTTAACCCTGAGTTCTTATATTCAAAATGTCTCGTTAAAATGTGAGGTCTCGTTAAAATTTGACACATTTTAGAATATAATAGAGTAGAATAGAAAGTATCTATTCAACGCAAACAAAATAACAATAAAAAAATAAATATTTTGTGTGTAGCAAACGTCAAATTCTAACGAGACGTTTTGAATCTAGAAACCCAGTTTTAATCGAAGATTAGGTAGTTAGGTTTCATTACTAAGTTGATTGGTCTGTCAGGTACAAATGCAATCTGTAGTGAATTTATTTTCTTATTATTAAAAAATTACAAATCCACTAACGTTTACGTCATAAGTATTGATTGACTATCGATCCATATCACTGAATATAATACAAATCCAAATCCAAATCATGTCCGATACCGTTACCGGATATCGAACCGAAAGTATGGATTTATTTATAATGCGTTGTTATTTCGGAATTATTATGTAATTTAATACTTATAATTATTGCTGCGTTATTGAGAATAAGACATCAAGTTTTATAATTACAAATTAAAGCAAAGGGAGCCAAGGTGTACCGCAAAGAAGAGTTATTTACCAGAATCATTAAAACCAAAACAACTCTTAAACTAATTAACATATTGGTAAGTAAATAAGTACTTTATTCTGGACCGGTGTAGGAGGAGTTTTTTCTGCCGTAATATTGACGTCAAGTTTTGGGACACCCAATATTTCCTGCTTTTTACAAAGCTACGGGGAACAGTAGGAATTGATTAAGAATGTTCCCATGTGGGATTTTACTGGAATCGGGAATATTCCCTAGACTCATCTCTGCATATAGGCACCATTTCCTCTATTATGCCGGGTATTTACTCGTAGCTCTAGAGACAAGGTGAATACTAAGCAGATTATTGAACAGGTAAACCGCTTCGTGTATTTAGTTTTTAGAGAACTCCCAGTTTGATGGGAACACACTTATAATCTTGTAATCTGGAAAAATAAGCACATAAGCCACCTGATGATAAGTGGGATCCGAGACCCATAAGCATTTTCATCTCAAGACTGCAATCCGAACACTGCAATTGCCTTGCTAACCGGTTCAGGTGCAGGGATCCAAGTTAGTCATCAGGGTCTAACATATCCCTACACCGGAACGCAATAATACGAACACCACTGCGTATTGGCAGATTAAAGAGTAAAATACAAGTAGTAGAAATGGACTGACCTTGCATAAGGTTCTACCAGCAGCAGTAGATGGATACAGCAGATCTTCTTGACATGTTCTGGATCGCATTTCCTATCATCGTAAATTTTCTCCGCAGCGAACGAAGAAACACGAAGTTTTGGGGCCGGCTGTGGCGAAGGTGTCTGATTTCTCCATATTTTTATTCTATTATGTACTACCATGCTGAGTTGACAGGTGGATGCAATTTAATTTGTTTGACAGTCGTTGGTTAGCAAAGAGGTAGAAATGGTTTTTATTCTGTGGAGCAGATGCGGGAAGGAATGAAATGACAGATGTTATGATTAAAAATGATAAACCCGCTATAGTATTTGTCACAATCGTGTTATAATAGAGAGCTTTTTAGTCGAGTACCGTGTTTAGGCCACGCAGCTTGCTGAGTAGCCTAAGTAAGGTACGAGATTAAAAAGTTTGATTGTGACACTACAGTGAACAATACTTTTTGTACGAGTTCATTAAAATTAATAATTAAAATCATTAATACGAGTACCTATATAAGAAAACTAAATATCGTAAGTACAATATTGTCTAGTTCTACTATCCCACTTCTTTTACACAAGATAATTGAAATAGTTATTTCTTGAGGAGTTAAAGATGTTTCGTCACTGTCACTACTCATTTTCTTAGTTTATATTTTAACTTTTTAAGTGGTCTGATTTTTATTTCCACAGAAAAAACGTAAACTTCTTAGCTTTGAAAAGAAAAGTTATCACACCACCGGCGTCCGTGGTGTTGCAGTACTGTGCCAAGCTAAAAATACTGGCCAATCACAAAGCGTACTTTTTTTATGCCCTCGATACAGCACTACGTTTAAGTACAGTTTCGGAAGTAACATAGACTATTCAACGATGAAAAGAGTGACGTTACAGTATTTTCTATGAAATCTTAATACACAGATTTTAATCGACGAGTACAAAAAATGCTTTTTAACAACATACAATACTTAATAGATATAAAATGATTTCAATAATACTTCAAGCAGCTCAATGATCCACATTTCTCAGAAATACCTATCCATGCGTATTTCTATTATGGAATCCTACCTGAATTTATTGCTAATAGGTACATTTATCAAAAGATATTCGACGTTTGCATGCATGACCGATACGTACTATCCCGGCGATCTGGACGCTCAGAGATATGACTACGTTGTTGGAATAAAAGGACAGAACGGTTAAACAATTGCTAATATTTAGATAAGGGTCCTCATTCGCAAACCCCCATATGGCCAACAAAGTTAGGGCCCAGTAGATAAGGGTGGCAGTAAAACAAACGCGTGCCTTCTTTGTCCTTAAACATCAGAATGGCGAGATGGGTCCCGCTTGCGGCGACCGCTTGTGGAATTTGATTTAATTTAGCTGTTTTGAACATTTGCTGTTAGGAAATCTTACGCTATGAAGTAACAGGAGCTCTCTCATTATTCTGGTTTCATGAAGTGACATTAAAAAATGATATCAAATTAAGAACGTATTTTCATGACCTTCCGATGTCGTTTGAGAACTATAAGTTCCATGTTTTTCTTTACGTTCTTATTATGATTGACTGTTTCTTGAGAAACCTACGAGTATAAAGTTGTCAGTTTTTAAACTACTCAAAATCGTATTGAAAATTAAACTTTCATGAACCTTATGATCATACCCCGTAATCGAACCCGCAAATCTGTAGCAAATGTACGTCAGGGTTGTCACTATGTACTAGGAATACATAAAAACACAATGTTATTTAAATCATCAAATTTATATTGTTAATATCTTATTTACCTCGATATTGTTTTTAAATAAACTATGTTCTTGTATAATTACGTCCTTATCTATAATGGAATGAATGAAAAGCACCATCGTGATTTATATGCAAGCTGAGATCCATCTGAACCTTCTCTATTGTATATGGTCACTTGATGTTTCCTCTACATATGGCTAGGTACTAGAGCCTAAATGTGAAATACAGTTAATTATTTCATCTTTTACCCATAATCCTGGTTTATGTTTGAACACAACAACCATCTTTCTTTTCTTGGTGGTTTCTACTAGCTAAATGTTTGACGACGTTGTCTTTCTTTGATTTTATATTTACTGCACATACAATACAAACAATATTTTGTATGTTTTTTTCCAGTACACCAATGTTCACAAGTAATAAAGAGTTCATATTAATATTTGAATGAAATACAGAAAATAATTGATTTCATAAACAAAATGACAGACCCATTACAACGCATTTAACATTGATGACATTGATGTACTAATATATTTTCTTTGATTGAAAATTAAACAAGGTTATATTTAAAGAGGGTCAGCAAGGTTATCAATACTTATCATTAAATTGTACTTATTAATCATATATACAATAAAGTAAGTAAATTAATAAATTATTCATCGTAATCGCCAACCTTAACATCAAACTGTCAAATGCTACGGTTTTGCTACATCCGTTGCGAGGTATGCTTATGATAGAAATGTTTAGAGTGTCATGCCATGAAAATATATTCACATAACTAAAAAAATACGTCCCTGGCTTCAACAAAACATTATTTTGAATGTTTCATTGCATTCAACACGTAAGTGCATAGCAGCCCCTAGGTTTTTAACCACAACACCGTTTTCTTGATTACGACAACAGTGTACTTTCATATATGTAGATGACTTTTTAATATGCGGATTGTATTTCAACAAAGGAATACTTTTTTACTAACATCGTTAATTTTACTCTACCTTTTACGCGATTATTTGAAAAAGGAATCATTATTATTAGTAATAATTGAATTTCCCTGAAATGTTAGTAGTATCGAGTCTATGAAGGTTCTAAATCGTTAGCAGGCATCATTGAACGATCACCTACTCGTTAAATGTATTTTATTCAATAAACTTAAATAACCATTTCTTCAACTTGTATAATGTATGTGTCATTAAAATGAAACGAGTCCTATGCTTTTAAAAATAACAATACTTAGTTCACAGAAAAAATATGACAACTTGAAAAAATATCAGACAAAGTGGGGAGAGTCACAACCCGGATGCTCGGGCTCTGAAAATGAATGTCGGTGAGCTGAGGAAGTAATCCAAACGACAACAAAGGATGGAATTTCTTTGAATCGTTATGAGGAGTTGTAAGTACATGTACAGCAGTTGTTCAGCGATTGTATATTTATTTAACTTTTTGCTTGGATATGTGCAATCACATTGTGTTGTATCCTTGTGCGTCCGTAAGTTTTTCATCAAATTATGTAGATTTTGAAGTGACTAAAGCGCTTAATCCATGCAGTTATATTTATACCTACTATACGCTACATTCATGAAATAAAACCAAAATAAAATTGCTTATTCATTCGAAGTTACCGATAAAACAAAAAGTTACTTTGCGTCATGTGTCAGATGCACACACCAAAATGTCTATAGGTAAAGATCAAAATTATCCCTACATTATTCAAAAATTTTGCAATGTGTTGCGATACATTCTCAAGTGGCCATTTTCAAAATAAAGTGTACCCTATATAAGAAACGTTAACTTTTGTGACGAAATTAGCCATATAAATGGCAAAAGTTCGTCACCAAACTGACAACACTAACGTTTTTTAATTTTCCTTAACTAGGGTACACTTTATTTTGAAAATGCCCAGGTATTCAAATAGTGACGAAATAATGTTCAAATTGCTTTGGTGTCAACGCACACACAAAACGCTAAAAACACGCTAAACAAATTTATTTGACAAAAACATTTCCCCGACGCATCATTAAAAGTGACAAAAATTGCGAACAAAAGGTGATAATTTACATATTTAAATTGACGAACCACAAATACACAGTTCAGAGCCAGCAATTATGCGCAGCCTTTTAGACCTCTCGACTCTTTTATGTTCCCTCCAAGAGGCGAAGACATAGTTTTAATTGGAGTCGTTACGAAGCACGCAAAGAGTCTTTTAATTAAAATTTCAACTTTTAATATTTAAAAAAGAGCACGGTGTCTCGGGATTCACCGCTATTGCTGTAACTTCCCCTGCAATATTTCCTTGCATTAACCTCTCCGAGTTTGCATAAAAAGACTGATTTATTTACCTTTCCGCATTTAATCCTATTAACAGCTTGACATAGAAAAATTGCAGTTTGATCTTTGTACTTTTGATGGTGAGGAAAGGTAAATGATACGGTACTTTTTAATTGAATAAGTTATAGTGAATATTGAATTCAATTAAATACCTAAGTAACGCAAGTCCGTTCTTGTAAACTTGGCACAAATACTTGAGCCTATTTTGAACAAACCAAAATGCTACGAGGTTTATGCTAAATTATTTTTTATTTTAGATTTCCGGATTGATAAATCATCAATTTTACGATTCAGTTTGAATTTGCTTCTGGTATACACGCGTATATTGCGAGCGCGAGCAAGTTTAAACAAGTTCGTGATTTATTGACGCAGAACTATCTGAGTATTTAGTGTGCGGTTTTAACGTCACTCTTATCAGTAAAACTTCGCTACTTCGCCAACTTTCGTCTCAAGACATTAGGCACCATAGTGCGAACTGAATTCCCATCCAAGTAAATATTTTGACACATCACATAAATCCGGAGGTGTTTTCATTTATGACTACTCGGAATTTTACTTTAAGACCTTACGGAAGGTAATAAAACGGCGGTATGTAAATTAAGCTGAATACATTTCGGGTGATGCGCAAGTTTGTGGTTATTATCTTATGTTTCATAAAATAATTCAGTTTTAGAACTGTTTGAATATTTTCAAACTTCCCCTGCGTTGGCGGGTAGATTTTCCATGCAAATCGCCGAGCATATTCTACGTCACCTGCTAGCGATATTACAAACATTGACGCAGAGCAGTTGTTTGTGCAAAGTTTAATGCTTCACGGTAAAATAATATTATAGAAGTTTGAGTAAGGATTTAAATAAAAAAACAACGTTTCTAAAATAATAATATCTCACAGCTAAAAATAAAATCTCAAGTTGTTTGATGAATGTTAAAATTATTTGCAAGTCAACCGGAATACTGCACCATCAGAGTTTAATTAAGTACGCCTTATAAACACGTTTTGAAACCGAAATTAAAGGAAGCCTTAGAGCCTTTATAGGGTAGTGACAAAGTGAGTCCCCCTCTTTGAAGCTGTGAAATGGAGCTCATGAATTAAGGCGTTTTTCAAGGAACGAAATGTAAATGTTTTGCCGAAGGTACCACCGGTGCCAGGTATAATTTAATTTCATTTGGGAAGGGGGTTGATTATAAATTTATGTGAGGGCTGACGTCAACCGGGACCCTACTTGTTATTCGCTGAGCGAGCTATTTTATCGACTAGTCTGATGAGCTGGCTGACATGTATCCGTTTAACATTTTAGGGATGAAGAGAGTTACCATAATTAATGATCTGTGAAGACAGTTTAATCAAATTTCATACGTAGAAAAGCTCACTGACGTACTTACATTATTACAATTAATTCTTTCTTTTTTGAAAGTTGTATTTGAAAAATCGTCACTAAGGAACGAGTTAATCATCATTAAGCGAGGCCGTTATTGTGATAACCGTTCAGAGTTTGTCAAAGATGTATCAAACTATAACTGTTTATTGAATACAATTATGTGTGTACTGAAAAAAATAACTCTAAAAAGTTATATTTTCACGGAAAACTGAATTTTCAAATGTCATTTAATGTTACTAAATCCCTGTAGGTTACAAAGACCGCAAGGATTTTTGTGTACTAAAATGTTTCGCAGTTCTACGGGAAATTACTCCTTGGAGGATTATTTTGCAAACAAACATTGCCACTTAATGATCATTTAATTATACCCCCAGTTTGTTTAGTGAATTTATTTCATTATATTTAGTTAAATTTATTGTGGACGCTTTTCTTGTTACTAAAATATGTAACGTTTATACTTATTGGCCAGTTTGCGGCCGCTCTCAGAGTCAGTCAATTATGATTAAGTCGTTCCTTGGTGACGATTTTTCAGACACAAGTTTGAAAGAGGAACGAGTTAATTGTTTCATAAATGTCTCTGAGTAGGTACGGCGGTTAATATGTGCCAATCTAAAGATTTAAAAAATATTTATGTTATGTTCAAAAAACATAGCATAACGCACTCCTAAGGTAAAAATCTGTCCATCCGATACCCTAAACTTTAAAATCCGTTTAGCCTACAGGTCACAAAGAAATATATAAGCATACATACAAACACGAAAAAACATGACCCTGTTCTAATGCAATCACGTAAAAATAAACTTAACGAAAAATTTAATACACTTAAAGGCGGTAAAGATATTGCAGCTCAACGTAAACACTTTACTCTAGGTGTTTTAAAACTGTAAAATAGAGACAACATTATTTCCATTATGTATGGTTGCCACTTCAATCCAATCGCTTAGAGGGAATCTTGGCACAAGTATCACCGGCAGCAGGGTTTAATCGCGATATTGCCATCGATGGTCGGTGCATTAGAAAAATTGCTTTGAATCAATAACTCTTAGCCCTCGAGTCCTTTGCGTTGAAATACTGCGAGTGTTCAAAGTGATAAAATGTTGGGGTTGGGAGTCATAACTTTTTTACCTAAATGTCTTGTAGTTAGATCGTGAAAATATTAAGTAAAGAAGAATCCGTGGCTCGGATTTGTATCTATGTGTACTAATATTATAAATCTGTCTGTCTGTTTGTTACGCTTTCAAGGATAAACCGCTGAACCGATTTACATGAGATTTGTTACGGAGATAGTTTGAGTCCCAGAGAAAGACATGGGGTACTTTTTATCTAGAAAAAAATGTCGGTTTCTGGGGGAATAGCGATAAATAACTTCTACGCGGATGGGATCGCGGAATATTTCTTATTATTTCAGAGGTATACCATACCATGACGGATAATTTTACCGCTTCGTTATTTCACTCGTCTGCGCTATTTCGATGGTGTATAACACTTATACATTGATTTAATTTTAAGACTTAGAATGAATCAGTATCCCATCCACACATGGTTTATGCTTCAATCTACATTGATTATGTTGGAATACAGTGCATTAAAATCAACCCTACAAAAGTTCCACTCAGGTTTTGGCCAAATAAGTTAGAAACATATGGTAAAAATGAAAGAGCCAGTAACAATATTTCTTTTCATGCAATTTGTATAAATACGCGATTCAACTTCCCAATCTTAGACATTAGAATTATATTTCACCTTAAAGGTTTAAAAATGAGATATAATTTGAACAAAGAGGTGTCATTATCCCGGCCGTAAGATAGTCATCTACAAATGGCGTTTCATTTGCAGGGACAAAAGGACAAATCAAAGCGACGAGCTCCAGCAGAGTCCTTTTAACTTTGAGATCTCTTTTAAGTCAAGCTGTTATCTAATCCCCAATTTATTATTCTGTCTGGGTTTTATGTATTACATACACAAAAGTAGATGTATAAAGTGTTAATAGATGAAGGTGCGCCTTTCAGTTTAATTAGATAGGCGATTACGTTAATGTACGTAAAATAAGTATTGGGGGTTATTATAGTGTTAATTATCCACGAGGTCATGTTGTGGATAATTATCACTATAATAACGTTATCTTTTGATCATGTAATGGTTATAAACTATCGGCATACAAATATGTATATATTTATTGCAAAAGTTGATGCAAAGTTACAAAAAAACGTCGTTTAGAATAGACTACTAGGTACTTACAGTACAGATACTCGTTCTCTAATATTAAAGAATAATCCAGCTACTCCTCTGACTTTTCGAAATATACATTTTCATTATATTTCTAAACAATAAGGGCGGTAAGGACAATAAAAGTCGGGCTTGTTAAACAAGATGTCACTTTGATTTTTTCCGGATGTGCCCTTTCGCTTACTCACGTAGCGCCGCAGGGCAAGAGCAATATATTTGCTAAGTTCTCCGATATATCTCAAGACAGGTAGTATATCCTGCCAAGGCAACGTTGTAAGTAGTACGTCCAACACTTCCCCGAGGGAATCAAATTTGTTCGAGTGTCAGTTGTCAGTTTATAGTGAGAGAAGTAAGCGGCTTAGTAAACCAAGATCCATGCCAATGATTTTTGAACATCTCAAGTTTATAATTACTTTTCTTCTACTATCAGTCTTAATATACCATATTAACCAGAGAAATTTTAGACCCAAATAACTTGTTCTTTTTCAAATATATGCATGATAAATCGATACTAAGGAACGACTTAAACAATCGCTATTAACTAACTCTGAATTTAGTTATTTATTTATTTAGATAGTTAAATAATAAACAAAATAAGAGAAATTCTAAGCGTTAGCCCTTTATACTGAAATATTACGTAAGTACATAATTATGATTAAGCTGTTATTACCCCCTGTTAAACAGCAGTTAGCCATACACGGCCGCTTTTAGCGAAATTATCTAAACATTATTTAGCAAACGAGCCCGGAATGACTGCACGTTAGTTAGAGCTAAGTAATTGGGGCTTTAGCCTGATGTGCTTTCATCCAATACCATCGATTTTAGCTAAACAAAGTTCTGAACATCAAAGCGTATTTAAGTCTTCTTGATGTTTGAGTAGTAATTAACTACTGCAGCTACTTCATATTATATGCTTTCTGCTACTTACGTAGCATAATTTGTGTTAGGTTTTTGCTAAATAGTAATTGGAAACAACAAAACCTTATGTACTTCATGTTTATAGAGTTAATTTTGGTAAAAGTCTGTAAAAACCGTGCGAGTTAACATTAACTACAGTTGTCTAAACAATTTAAGATATTCCTAAATACACACGCACACTCATTAAAAAGACTTCATCCAAAGAGATTTAATATTATATTAGGTAATAGAATGGCCATTGGAAACACTGTGTCATCTAGCGTTGAATAGCAAAACATGCATTAATATAATCAGGGCCCGTACTTTTCATGCCGTTGATTCAAAAATGGCGTCACGCTACCTAAAGTATAATTCCAAGTAGTATTTCGTTATAATCATTATTTATTAAATGCCACTAAGAAAAAAATACTATAAAATCAGAATAAATGTGTCCCTCGATTCTAAATTTAGTTTTTAACAGGGAAGTTGGAATAATTAATCAAAATGTACGACACAACAAACAAAACAATGATTACAATACTAAAGTATTTTTATGAATGTCACATTACGTATGAAAACGAAGATGACGTAGATTTTCGCTGAATGGGATTGAAAGCAAGAAGAATGGTGTGCTAAAAGGAGGAATACTGCTTTCTACTTAATTGTTGAAATGTGGTAAACAATACCATTTAATAAAATGTATGAATCGATATAAAATACAAACAATTAGGTTCATTAACGTTTTAAGTATCTCAATCGTCAATTGATTACTTAACTGTGTACATGATTAAATGATTGACGACTAATGGTTAATAATTATGAATTCATATTCTATGTACCGTGACGTAATTTTTGCGTCAGCGGCATAAAAAGTACGTGCCCTGAATATAATTAAATCATGTATATCAGCTATTGGGCGGTAGGTGACGCTAATTTAAAGCCAATGGCGTGTCAAAGTAGACTAATGTCCGATTCCTATATTCAAATATATTTGAATATAGGAACCGGCTGTAAACGTCTTGTTACCTGTTAGGTAACAAGTTTTGGATCACGCTTTTATTCGCTATGCTGTCTATCACTATAAGGGTCATACACACTCTTAAAAAACAAAAGTTTTCTCTCGTGTGGTCAAGAGCTTGTGTGCATAAAGTAAAGTTTTTATATGATAGCAGTCCTGACGGCGGTTTTACGCGTATGGGCTTAGCCAGAAAATTAGGCCTTAAAAACGTTAACTTTCGGTGTGTCCACAGGAAAGACGTTAACCTAAATTTGTGTATGACCCATAAGTACATTTAATGTTTTTGATTTTGTGTCACATAGTCACATAATTACTTACGCGTAAAAGCTGTAAAAAACCATTAAAAACAGGGCAACACCAATGAAAAGCGGGTATTCAAATACTCATGCGAGTCATTCATCACCCGACAGACGGAGACTTGTAATCAATATGTGACACCGCCGATAATACAAGCGCCGCGAAAAATCCGGCCAACTCAATGTGGCCAATCCAGAGAGTGCGAGGGCTTATCATAAATAACGTTTACTGCTCGGCGGAGAGGTGTTCAAATTGCTTCCACATGATATATCCCGCACCAAGTACGTTTAGCCATATTGAATTTTTAAGCAAAGATGGCTACCTATGTGTTACCATATGAGGCATTTGCAAGTACTTTATCTAAGTTATTTCGTTTAGTTGAGACTCAAAAAACTAGTTGAATCGCTACAGGTACTTGCAGAACGGGATGCAGCAACATGTGAAACAAATAGTACCTGTGGCATTGGTTGTGGTGGTTATTTGACTCATTGTTGTCGAAAAGAGAAGTCGTGAAAATGTATGCATTTGACAAAACATGTTAATGGAACAAAAATGCGAGTTCCGAAGAGTTACTCGATTTCAAATTTTAAGCAACTTCTCTTGGCTGGTCCTTACTTGAGTGTCCTGCTGACCTGGGCAAATGCATTTGATTTTCGTAACTGTTTTTTCAGTGTTTGCTCCAGCATCTACTCCGCTCAGTGGCTATATTTATTTCATTCTGCATAAATCTTATATGGCACTATTTCAACACTTTTTCTAATGGCATAAAAGTAATTTATTATCATAAAAACTTAGAGTCATAAATTCGAAAAACCAACCCCGCAATCTGAATATCCAATGGCCATTATATCTTGATCTATTTCCGGTACTGGCCAATATTGCTTTTTTGAGGAATGTTCTGGCAACAGAAGCGCCCTAGTAAAGCGACGCGCACGACCCACATTGGGCAAGGCATAGTCCTAAAATATACATTGAAAATTCGTTTACTTTGTCTCTTTCTCCCAATTCAGTAATTTCAGGAGTGTAAAAGGGATAGTACAAGAGATGGTTGGAATGGTGAGCTAGAATTATTGTTGTTTAGTAGTTCCCCTGTTTTTGCGACGGTCGTAAAGCAACCCGACTTCAAATTGAGATAGGTCGGGCCGTCAGGTGGTTTATGAAAATTTTACGTCCCTAACTGATGGCGGGACAGCGTGTGGTGCTTTATGGTGATTATAAAACGTGGGATTAAGTTTGTGAGCCATCTTGGAATCTTAATATGACTTCGGTTGTAAAACCGTTTACTGACAGATGTGAAAATTCAATCCCTTGTATGTGTATATACAACACAATACGGGAGATGCGGAGTAGTATGCTTGAATCATATAGACCAACAACTTCCCACTTCACAAAAGCGATGGCAAATTAATGCAGTTTATAACTAATTTTCAAGTAGATATTAAACGCCTCTTTATTACACGCACATAATAAACATTACTTCATAAATATCTATAATACTGCAAATTATGTTATATTATATATAAATAACACTACTTAAACGATTGTTTTGAGTTAAAGCTTTTTAATGAAGTCAGCCATGTTTAGTTAATCCAGGTTAAGAAATAAAAAATATGTTTCTGATGTTAACAAATGTTAAACCTAAATAAAGTTAACGACATAAAACAATACGTATTATATAATACCAATGAAGTTAATATATCAAAACCCTAGCTGTTAAATAATATACAAGAATGCCTATATTATATTATGTGAAATTAGCCATACATGTATGGCTAATTTCGTCACGAAACTGACAAAAGTTAACGTTTCTTAACTTTCCTTAATTAGGGTAAACTTTATTTTGAAAATGTCCTTACTCCAGAGACCATAACACCGTTACACTTCAACTTAAGGTACGACATCGAAACTTAAAAAATGGCTGCCCTTGTCCATCAACGCGCGCTCTAATATGCAAGTCATAAAGAAAGTAATAAACCTCTGTTTATCAGAACAGACTGGCCTAAATATTTAATACAAGGCTTGCTTCAAAAAATTGCAATGAATAAGTAAAAAGAAGGCCACGGGCGTCGGGTCACCAACAAAAGCGGGAATAACAAGCGAGTTTCCCAACCCTTGAGACAAAAGGAAACTCTTCGGCTAACGATGTACCTGCCGGCTCGCACTTGACAGCGAGGCGAACGCCAGTGTTGCTACTTCCGGATATTAATTTACCTGAAAAAATCCGGAAACGAACTAGATTACTTCCCTTGAGTTTATTACGTTGGCTAGGTGTGGGAGTTAAGGATGGCTACAAAGTCAGCCAAGGGCAAGCCAGGCTTTTATGTCTGTTTTGTAATTTGTACAGCTTAACTTATTAAAGCGGACTTGCCTTCGTTGTAAGTGTTTTAACACGTCCTTATAGGCTCTTTATCGTTTCATATCTCACAAACTTTAATAAGTTGAAGATGATTTCGTTGTCAACGAATAGCTATGCACTATGTGTTTCTAATCTACGACAGCGCGTCTTGTACTACTTAAATGTACACAAGTTTATTATTGATGCAAACGTGCAACGTCAATGTGAGGGATGGGGCGCGCCTTATGAATTAAAAACACTATAGAGCTCTCAGGAGACAAAGTCAACTTTACCTATGTGTAAGAAAGAATTGCATGGTAGCTCGTTACAACTTTGACACTGCCGAATATAAAAAAAACCGAAATCGACACACACATAAGATAACATAAGATAATTTATTCAAAAATTGTATTACAAAATAACTTAATAAATACAAAGTTTCCTTATAAATCTAAATAACAAATCATGAGCCCGAACTAGGAAATCCTGTGTTTAGGGACAAGAAAAGCACAATTTAAGCAGAATATTATTTTGTATTATATTGAACTCCTTAACTTTATTGTACTAAAACAATTATCTTACACAAATATTACAATTACAAAAGTAAAAGTAGCACAAAGGCGAATTGACACCTTCATAGGCATCTCTTGCAGTTAACCATTGGGCGCGTGACAAAAAAAACGCGTAGCAAACAATAGACAAGTACTTGACTAAGTACAGACCCAGACAACGTTTAGACCAGAGGGCCTAGTCAAGATGCGCACTAACTAGCGCTTCTATCCGTTTGTTTTTAAACCAATCGCGTCACTGGTAGATCGCGTCATACAAAAAGTCACGTGATCTACCAGTGGCGCGATTGGTTTAAAAACCAAACGAATAGAAACGCTAGTTAGCGAACGCAGCTTGGCTAGGGCCTCAGAGGAAACAATAGAAACCAATATTTTTTTCTAAATCAACCGGAAAAATATATAAGTACTTAAATATACATAAATAAATTCATATTTACACACGCACATATACAACGTGTTACAAAACAATCCGTAAAAAAAGAAATTACAAAAGTAGTGTCAACCCTTATTAAATAAAGTCAGTTCAGTATCTTAGGTATCCAGTATACTAGGGTTGACACTACTTTCGTAATTTCTTTTTTACGGATTATTTTGTAACACGTTGTATAAATAAAAATATTTGCTAAAAGGTCACGTTAAGCTTGTTTTTGAGCTAATCTTTGGTGTGTTTCTATAAAGAATAACGTCTTAGGTTACTTGAATAGTTTTTGTTTTATTTGTTTTACTTTAAGCGAGAACTCAAGGCCTGATGGTAAGTGAGATTTAACCCTTAGGTCAGAAGACGAACTACCTGTCCCTTTATCCTGAAAATTTGATGATATCCAGTGAGCCTAGTCAAGATGCATAAGGCTTAAGTTAGCGATTTTCGAAAATTGACGTAAGCTGATGACAGATCGCGTCGATCGCTATGTCAACTCCATAAATTTCGAGTCGATAGAAAACAGAAACATTAGCGGCGTTTGCATCTTCTAGGATTACAAAATCCTTATTAAAATTGATAAAACTTCATAGTAACTATAGAAGAACATCTTAACGGATGGTATTACGTTACTTTGCTAACAAGCTGAAAACTTCAGGTCATTGGCGTCGCCAGGAACTGACTGAGGAAACTTCAACGGTCACCGGAGGCTCACTTGGCGGTCGTCCAAAGCTATGTTTTTACACAAACTAACGCGCGTTGTGTCTATTACTTATGCGCAACTGGAACTTATGGTGTAAGTTATACTTGGAGTTTAGCAAATTTTCTAGGTTTGAAAAGACTGTTCCAATTTGTTTTTTGATTTGTACGGTGACGAATTTTAATTTTTAAGCTACTAAAGAACTTTGTCGCTAAAAGTCCAAGACCAATTTAGCAACATTTCACTGTTGTAATTTGACATTACGTCATTATGTTATAACGAGGTTCTACGGCGGCTTAAAATTTTACTTATTTACTTACTTCGATGTTACATCAATTACACCTATAAATAACAGGTGAGTTAACTGAATCACATTTGAATTTGAAATTTTGTAACTGACCTCTGACGATTTAATATGAGTCAATAAAAAAATATTATATTTCGCCATCCAAAATCACTCTCCAATTCTGATGCCCAATTCCTGGGTCTTTCAGATCACGATGTATAATAAAGACCAACAAAAGAATGCATTCATATTTATGATATTAGTTTAGGTTTAGGAACACCTAAACCATCTGCACCTTGGTATTAAATCTTTTCAACGTAAAACCATGTCACACAAAACAAAGCGAGTCTTGTGCGAACAACAAAGCAAACAATACCTGATTTGGGATACCGATTAACAATGTTAGGCTTACCAGCCGCGCAAGGTGAATAGAATATGATGTGACAAACTGCCTACCACAATAAATTGGGTTTTTTATGTAGCAATAAAAACTAAATAATTGGATAAAAAATCAAGAGAAAAGTCCGTAACAAAGGATTATAAATGCGTTTTCGTCCGCATCAGTTCGATCCAAGAAAACAGTATCGGGGGTTTTGTATTTTGCTTTGTGATCACAGATGACATATCGCATATAGTATTATACTAAAATTACAGCTACTTACCAATTATTTAAATTACGAAAACTAGGTACTATAATGTGCTATGATGGATACTGAGAGTAGGTATTTCAGTACTTAATGAGAGGAAAAGATAGGTATTTGAATTGCAGTCTTGATATTGTAGTCTCTTGAGAATCATGGGTTTCAGATACGTCAGGTGGCCTGTGTGCTCATTTGCCTTCTCTTTGCCATGTAAAACACCTGTCAGTAGTAAAAGTAGTATGTAGTAAGAGTATAGAACTCGTGGAGTGCCATATTTAAAACATTAACGGTATAATAAAATATACTTGCGTCTGATATACAGCACCACGATACCAATTAAACAGGAATCCCTCGTGAAAACAACTGTGTCACGTTCCTTCGTTACCTGCAGAACCATAACTCTTGGCAGTAAGTTGTCAGCCCAGACACATCGGAGGGAAGCTGCCTCTCATTACTGCTGCAATTTGTCTCCGGTGCACCGAGCGACTTGGCTACCTGTTGTTATTACATTTATTATACGGTACCTTCAAATATTCGGAAAATGTTGAGAGCATAACCAACTAGGTTTAGAAATGTTGTAATACAACTTAGAATAAAACAAGTATTTGATTCTAGCTGTAGATGGATTCATTATGAAAAGTAATCGATCAAGATCGCTTTTCACCTCTGAAATATAAAAATTCTAAAAATCATGCACAAGGGACCTGGGCCTCTATTCTACTGCGTTAAAACTATATCGTGTTTTACGTGTTTTAGCATCGTTTTTAACTCGGTCGCCATTATAATAATAATAATAATAAATAATAAATCACAGGACAATATCACACAAATTGACCTAGTCCCAAATTAAGCTGTAAATAGACTTGTACTATGGGTACTAGATAATCAATGACATGAGAGTTATCAAAAGGTTGACAATACGGAAACAGGTCAAAAACGATATCGTTATTACCTTGTAGAATCCCAGCCCTGTGCGTGTTAAAATGCAGACATATTAAGCTAGTTTAAAAATAAACTATATTTACTTTGTTGTTCTTTTTTTAAATTGTAGTTCGGATAACCTAAACTTTGCAAGTTTTACGTTAAATGACGTTTATTAATTTTATTATTTACCAGACAACATGACTTAGATTATGCTAATGTTTAATCAAAACGATCTAATTTTAATTCAGTTACATAATTCTTTTAAAATCATAATTAAAATCTTAAAGGGTGAATCGAAATTGCGTTTATTTTAAAAATATGGTAATTGCTAAAATGAAACAAGCAATCTCAATGTGTACTGAAGGCCGGAATGGCGCTCCCTTGAATGGGCTATTGCTTCTAAATGTAAGGAGTTTAAACATTGATCGCAATCAGGATTTACGCTAATTTGCATTGTAAATGTTAATGGAATCAGTTTACGAGTTTTGTCAAAGGTATGACCGGCGTGATACATAAACTTAATTGAAGAAACTCAGACTAGCCTTATTAAAGTCACTCTACATCCTTATTTAACGTACACTTATTCTCGCTCGCATTCTTTCTTAGTTTAAAAAACACTATATTTCTTTGCAATTACTATTATTTGATCTAATTGGTATGGTTCTACTTTCACGATGGCCACGAAGTGCAAGATGGCAGCCGACCTATTGCTATATGACCTCTGAAATGCTTGCGCCAATACAGGGGTCGCATGATCACAGCGCATTTGAAAATCGGGAAAAGGGCTAAAGTCATATGAAAGATAATAATTATTATCTTTTTCTCAACTTATATTACATTATATAACTGTTCCGTTCCTGTTCCTGCCATCTCCATTTTATTCTAATACAAAATAATAATCCTTCTCAGTCTTAGGATACCCTTGTCTGTACAAGTAGGAACCCCGAATTTATTGCCAATCGATCATAACTACAAGTGGGCATCTAAATTCTAAGATACCATACAAAACTTTCACTCGAGTTGGAGATAAGGTGTCAGCTGTTCCCATAAAACGCCACTCAAGATGTCGCATTTGATTTCAATAAGTAACAGTCGCTAATGAAACTCCAATCGTCTTTCAACCCCCTCCGTGGTCTCAGAGCCGATTAAAATCCCAATAGTGCTCAATCATTCGCTTTCCGGTTTGCCTATTTCCATTTTCTACGAATTCAACCGAACTGGAGTGAACAATTTAAAAGAGTACTTAGTTTTAAACCGGAATCGAGGTACTCCAAGTATTAATTGCTTTTCGTGGCTCATTGTGATTCAGATCCGTGCGAGCGAGATGCAAATTGCGCAAAACTTTCCAACTGTTCTACTTTTCTAACAGGAATGCGAAAAGTTTCACGAAAAAACAAATGATTGCGGAATAGAAATGTGTACGCCTTGTAACTCGGTGCGTGAGTATGACCAACCTACATCCTACATCACATGACATTAATAATATGTATCAAATTATTTTTATATAAGACCATATCCCATCAATCTAATTTGGATCAACACGCAGAGATAAATAGACATAATTAACGGATATGGGCAAGAAAACCTGCACAAATAATGTGCCGGCCATGTCTCACCCTTAAACTCGCAGAGAACATTTTTAAAAAACATACCTAGTTAACTAATTTACCTGTCGCGTCGCTGAACTAAATACTCTTTCGTTAAGGTGATGGACTAAGAACCAATTTCACCATACGATGTTAAATTTAATCAATGTTAATCGACTGTTAGTTCATATATTTTGACAACTGTTAACGCCCTAATCGTCTGTTAAGTGGTTAACATCGTATGGTGAAATTGGTACGAAGCCTAACTCAGTCACAGACTCTTCTATTACAAATGATTTGGCTTGATATAACTTTGCCAAAGTTCTTCGTAAAAACGGGACATTCTCATTATCCCTAACGTTTACTCTTAATTGAACACTATAAATAGCAAATTGAATTGTTCTTCTCCATGTCTGAGCGTTATTTGAGCAATTATCAATTATTATTTTTGTTTGTTTTTGCTTGTGATGCCAAAGGTTCAAACGTAATTACTTGCCAATTGCATGAATATATTAAATTTAGTATTATCCTATGCCGCGCACGTTCGAGCGCAATGTTAATTAGTAAAATGCAACGCGTCCAGGATTGGTTTTGCGGGTGTCAGCTGTTTTCAATACTGCTCCGCTAATGAGGACGTCCGAACATATTCCAGCGGATGACAGTTATTTTATTAATAACTAGCCGTGCGTAAGCTTTGCTGTCCGTGTAGACCAAGAGTAAGTTACAGAAAACTGTACTCTAAACTACAAGAAATGGCGTCTGATTGAGGATCAAAATTAACGGTTAAACAAAGCTGCTTCTGGGTTCCGTAGGAAAAATTAGACATAAGTTTGTAAAATATGACTCAACTTCAGCAAAATTATAAGCTACTTAATATACTAATATACTAAGGTTTAAAATAAAAGTGTGTTTTGTGTTATTTGAGTCCTTTTATTACTAAGCAACTTAATCCCCGGATGGCTGTCATTTTAATAATTTCATAATAATATTTGACACTATTTCCCGTTTGACGACATTTGATACTAAGTCCCGTGGTAGCGTGATTGGCCCATAGGCTAAAAATATCTATAGGAGGATATTTTTAACTTTAACTTAGGATTGTACACTATTTAACTGACTTTGGAACCTTATCGAACTATCTACCAATCTAATTTACTAAACATTTCCTTTGTTCTTGCGCTCGTTGTACAAACTTTAATAAAAAATACACTAAGTTCTAACAATGTCAACAAATTTAATTGATGAGCTACCGTATTAATACAGAAAAAGAAATTAGGACAAAATTAATCACTGACTTTAGAGGGTCTTAATAGTTTAAAATATTTAGTACTATTTATAGGCAACTCTTGGTCTAGTTTCAAAATGAATAATTATTACACCTACAATTTAAGTGTTAATTGACACGTAATAACTTAATTTTCAGGTTTTTAATGAAAATTGTTTAAACAATTGAGTTTTGCTAAGCGATAGACTCAAACTCGGTTATCTCGTTGAATGGCTGTGAAACAAAAGAGCATAATTGAACAATCTGCGTGGGTTTTCGTGACATTGGTATTTTGTTAAATTTAGACTCCATTCACCGTTTGCAACTGAAATGGCCTGTGTTCTTATTAGCATCTTTTACGCCTAGCAACAGTGACTGTAGGTAACATTACTTGACCTGACGAGTTTATTTATTTTATTGATTTTTTTGAACTACACCACTGATAAAAATCCAGGCTCTACTAGAAAGCTAAGCCTGGATTTTTATCAGTGGTGTATTTCAAAAAACCAATCATGAAGAATCAAGACTCATGACATAAAAAGTAATCTCTCAATCATACATTAACATACCTATATGAATACTGGAAATATTTCACTTTTTATGGGCATTACAAATATCTTGAAAGGAATAACGCTGCGTGTGTTTATAATAAATACGATAGTGGTAAAACAGGAATTATTCCTAAAATAAATATAGTTGTTGAGCAAGATGACGCCCTCCGGCTTCATCAGAATGGAATTAGTTTCACGATCGCTATTGCCTCGGGGAAATGAATATTCGAAGAAATATCTGATGTCCATCTCAGTCTGTCTGTTTTTATTAAAACAAGCTTGTAATGTAAAAAAATATGGTTCTGATATGGATTCTATCTGAAAAAAGTGAAGGGTCTGAGGGTGAAACCAAACAAGCGTGACTTTTGTATGCAGCAAAAGTAACGCGACTTACAACTCAAAAAACTATGCAGGTGGCTTCTCCGTAAGTTATCGGTGCGTTAGCAGTAACCCACTACACCAGTTTTTGATCAGCCAAACAATTTTTAAGTTCTCGCTTGATATTATACCAAACATAAAAGGCACCATGTAGTTAAAACGATAAAGCTGCATTTACAATGTTACTAAACTTGGGTCTTACGAGGAAAAATAAATTGTACCTAATCTTTTTTAAACGCGTTCATAATTATTGTCTGTTGTTTTTATTATTAACGCATTGTGGAACTTTTTTCGAGTTAATATTGTAATGCGTAATAATGATGTATTAAAATACAAAAGTAAGTCATATACCTGTCATAAAACTAAGTTCATTAAATTATTCAGGACAGATTAGATCATATGTTTTACCCGCTTAAGAATTTTTTTTGATTTTTGACGAATTGAGCCTACTGTTTCCTTAAAGGTGGCAGCGTGCGCACTTACAATTGCTATGATGTTGCTAATTGATCGTGGGTTGCGGTGATATTTATCTTCAGTGGGTATTTTTTTAAGAAACAACCAACATCTCAAAAATGAATTATCGTGTAATTTCTATCCTCGATAGAAACTATTGAACACTGGTTTCTCAAAAATTTGATTGCAAATCGCCCACCTTTTTTCCCAGCAAAAAAGCAAGTTGCAAGCTTTTTGTGTTGTTTTCGTCCTTCAAAACGACATAAATTAAGCCATTTTTTAATACTCGGTCAAAGGACAACAAAGAAATGCATCCACTTTTTACCGTATCGCGTTGGTGCATCGTCAAATGTTTTTCTAAACTTCCTTCAGTTTTAAACAATTTTACTTCTGCGCAGTATTTTTTTTGCAACTAACCCGGCCCTGACTGCTATTAACTTGACTATATTCACTAACCAAGAGAAAACTATAGTACTTTCGTAAAGTGCCCATATTTTTTTACATAGCAATAGCTCTTATGCTCTTACTATCAGGCGCCTAAACCGTTATACGCCAATACGGCAGGGCCCATAACATTACTCAGCACCTATCTCTTGCCAAAGTTATCACAAGAAAATTGATAACGCTCTGAGCGTAGCTTAATCCTCCTTATGAAACAAAAACATTTCCACTCCCCATAAACGAATCCCCCGCAAGCGGAATTTCCTAAATCTCTTCAACCTTGCCTTAGCATTCGTACGTGTAAGCACGTCGATATAATGATTGTTGCAACTGTCATTTAGTCTTACACAAGGGCCTTTAAATGTGTGCGTCACTTTTGGTCTGAATCGTTGTTGTGGTAGCTTTACAACCACACACAAACACCGCAATCCTCAAATAAATTACTTTTAGAAACCACCATAGCACGTCTCGTTATTTAAAATATTTATTTTAATAATACGATCAACTTGGGGTGGAGCTGTTTTGTTTGGAATCTGTTGCAGGTGTAAGCGGTTGAACTTTTCTGCCCTATTTTTATTTTTAATGTTCCGTGACAAGAATTCTACTCGTAGGTTATATTTTAAAACATAAGGATGATATTCAATAATCATTAGAATAAGCACTTTTCATTGCATCCAGATGCAATGAAAAATGTTAAACCTAAAGATATCTTGTCATACCGAAGTATACTGTTATATATAATTGAAGACTTAGAATATACAAGGTCCTCTATTCTACTGCGTTATAACGATATTGCGTTTGACATGTTTTAGAATCGTTTGTGAGTCGGCCGCCATTACTTTAAACGACATATGGTAAGAGTTATAAAAACGTAGACAGTACGGAAACACTTCAAAAGCGATAGGTATCGTTTTACCGTGTGGAATCTCGGCCCAGGTGCGTATCTTTCATACCCCCTGCTTCGACCCCTGAAAGTCAAGTCATAGGACATAGCACTGGCAACCGCTTATGTTACTGACGTGAAAAAATATTAAATTATGTCAATTCAATAAGAACTACTGGAAGGAATGAATGGATAAAGCCTTTGGTTTCAAATTTGAACTACGTTTAATTTAAAAAGATAACACCTCACAAATACTCTAAAATGTACCTATCGTAATATAATATTACGTTTATCTCTATACTAGCTGTTTCCCGCGACTTACGCGTAGAACTCGTTTATTGCTATTCCCTCAGTAACCGTCAAATTTTGTGGGATAAAAAGTAGGTTAGTTATTACCCTGTGTCTTTTCCCAGGACTCAAACTATCTCCATACAAAATTTTATCTAAATTGGTCAGCGGAATATCCGTGAAAGCGTAACAAACAGACAGATAGACAGAGAGTAAGAGAGTGTTTGTATGGATTTGCAAGAACAAAAGTACTTAACTAATGTTCCAACAAAAGACTGCAATTTGAACTGATTTTCATACGAAAGAGCAAGTCAAGTAATAATAATAACCCTTAAGATCGTCACGCATATCAAGCGATATGTACTCAGCGGTTGTTATGCGAAGAAATTGCTCGTTATCACCGCATTGAGCTTATTTGTTGGAGATACGCCATGCCATATCGGCGTTGGATTTATGAGGATATGCTTGTTGAGTCAATATACCAAAGAAGAATCTTTTACAATATTTTTTTTTATAAAAATAGCTAAAACAAATACTTAAGTGATGTTTTACTTTATTTTGATCGCTAAATTACTGCTAAAGTCAGCTTAAAAATAATACGTAATGTGTTATTTGTTAAAGTACCTAAGTTTATTTACAATTACATTATTATTTCATTGTTATCATCATCACATTTCAAGATAATTAATGATTTCGCGTTGTTATCACATTGTTGTGTAAAAGAGAAGAGTTTCCAGAAGAATTGTTTAACCCAGTTTTGTGAAGAAATACTGTGTAGACATTACGTTTAACATTTAAGACATTTTACCTGATAAATTTGCATCAGAATTTCCTTAACTGGCGTTGTCATGACATTTTTTTGCACCTTTCTTCTAAGTGCCATTTACAATCCTTACGTCCCATTCAAATGGAACCCTCCGTTGCGTTATCCCTATTCGGTTATAGTCTTATTAAAATAAATTTTCTGCGAAGCTGTGATATTATACCTCCCGCCGAGTTCGCAACAACGATAAACCCTATTTGAAAAGGAGATTTCCCCCAAGGCATCCTCAAAATGGTGATTATCTTTAGAATGCAAGCAACATGAATTACCCGCATAACGAAATCAATCTGTTATGAGGAAAATATTATATTTTATGCTTACTCATCGTGATACAAGTAGAAAACACAAACAATGAACAGAACAAACATAATAAATGGTAACAAAGTTTAATAAAAAAAAAACGTATTTTTATTAAATAATAACGGTTAAATTTAATCATTTGTAATAAAGCTCTCTGCTAAATATTAAATGCCATCTAGGAGAATGCTGGTATTCCTGTGATACATCTACCCAATATCAGCGCGTGAATATCATGAGTTCCTTCATAGGTGTTTACAGCTTCTAAATTCATAACGTGGCGAATGATATGGTACTCGTCTGACACACCATTGCCTCCGAGCATATCTCGCGCCACTCTTGCTATTTCCAACGCTTTGCCACAGCTATTCCGTTTAATCAATGATATCATTTCAGGCGCCGCCTTATCCTGATCCTTCAGACGCCCAACTTGAAGACACGCTTGGTACCCAATACTTATCTCTGTCAGCATATCAGCCATCTTCTTCTGCACAAGCTGGTTCGCAGCGAGCGGTCTCCCAAATTGATTCCTATCTAATGTGTACTGTCGGGCAATCCGCAAACATGTTTCAGCCGCACCGAGCGCGCCCCAAGCGATCCCGTACCGCGCGTTATTGAGACATCCGAAAGGCCCCTTCAGGCCCTCTACGTTCGGTAATAAATTCTCCTCCGGTATAACCACTTCGTCTAGCAATATCATGCCCGTTGTCGATGCTCGCAGAGAAAATTTTCCATTGATTTTAGGTGTATCTAGACCCTTTTTGACTTGCGACCGCTCGACGATAAAACCCTTGACCTTGTCGCTCTCGTCTTTGGCCCAAACTATGAGAACATCAGCGATAGGTGAATTAGTAATCCAAGTTTTAGAACCGGATAATTTATACGTTTTAGTCTTGGGGTCGTGCTTAGCCCTTGTAACTAAGCCACCGGCATCGCTACCAAAGTTGGGTTCTGTCAATCCGAAGCAACCTATTAACTCTCCTTTCGCCATTCTAGGCAGAAACTTTTGTTTTTGCTCTTCGGTTCCATAATTGTATATTGCGCCCATGGCTAAACTGCTTTGAACACTCAATGCTGACCTGTAGGAAGAATCGATAGCATCAAGTTCTCGGGTTATCAATCCATAAGTCACATAAGACACGCCAGCGCAGCCGTAACCCTTAATCGTGCAGCCAATCACACCTAACTCACCCATTTCCTTATAGATTTCCTTATGGAAAATTTCATTCCGGTTCGCTTCAAGAACTCTTGGCAGTAGTTTTTCGTTACAATAGGCTTTGAATGAGTCCCGAACCGCCTTTTCATCGTCGTGTAATTGCGCATCTAAATTCAGCGGATCCTCCCAGTTAAAAACTGTCTTAGCATTGTTTGAAGATGTCGTTGACAATGCTCGAAAACTCTTCGTACTTTTACATAAGATTGATAACAAGTTCGAAGTTCTTGTTAGTGATACTGCCATGTTGAATTATATCTATGTAATTAAGAGTATAGGCCTTGTTCGATAATCAGCGAATAACACGTAACTAATATGCTTTACAAGTAATATTATCACTCTATTCTACTTCTTATAACATTCACTTGTTTGTTTTCGACTCACTTTCAATCTCACAATATTTTAATGAGCACATAACCTCGCCACTGACCTACAGTGACAGCGCAAGCACCGAACTGTTCACTGGCTATATTCACACTAACCGATACACATAAACAAGAGTGACGGTACGGGTGTCTACGTAATCATGCCACTTGTGTGCGTGAGTTATCTCATTCACCACGTTATTATTGTTGTAAAGCACAACTGTTTTTAAATTTTAATGCAGCAGCGTAAGGTCGATTTTTCTCTGAGTCAAACATGTTTTCTTCAAGCAAAGACAATGTAAATGTCAGCTTATCTATTTTCAAATTGTGATATCGAGTGATTATTTCAAGTACTTTTAAATAATCATCTGTTGCCATCACGGCACAATTTTTAACTCAACGATATCGTATTTGATCTGATTTTTATTTAAATTTGAACTTACTTGCACGTGTTTACACGTTTTTTATCACCAGTAAATAAACTTGGTAATCGGACAGATTATGTCAAAATCCTTGCATACAGCCAAATAGGAGACAAAAGCAGCAAAAAAACTGAACAAATCCTACTCGCCGAACAACCCGTCGCAAACGGACGGTATTCTCATGTCCCAGGGCAAAACACCGCTGTATGAATGTCGCTTGGCTAATATGGAGATATTATACTTAGTACTATCTTGCTAATTAGGATGCACTAGTCATTCTCGTTATGACATTAATTAAATAAATATCAAGAGACAATCTTACACAAATTGATAATAGTCCCAAACTATTTTCTAGGCTTGTACTATGGGTAGGCAATAAACAGAGAGATTTAATTAAACATCAAGAGATCGCCTAAACGCCCTAGTGTGCATATATAAGTCAAAACTATTTTATGTACAAACTGCTCATGAGTATGACAAGGACTTTAATTTTTATGCCTCTATGGAACCCTGTCATAAAGACAGCGTCAAATCACATGAAAGAAAGCTAAAATTAATGAATGATTAACGCTGTCATGGTGTTAGGGTTCCATAGTGGCTTAACAATTGAAGGCCTTGACTGTACACTGGGCGATTAGTTCATTTTTTTTTTAAGTTTTGTCGTTTATGCTGTGTCACTTTGTACGGTGTGATGTACATTGGGCGGGACGAGGTTAAGAAATATTGTACATACGCCTTTATTTTAGGGGCTTTTAACCCCCTAAAAGCTCAATATCTCAAAAACGGCTGAACCGATTTTGATCAAACATGACTACGCTAAGTGTAACGCTAGAAAAACTGCTTTCAAATTAAAAAAACCGCACTCAAATCTTTTCATCCATTTGAGGTACGGTGCCAGAGACAGACACACACACACATACACACACCTATACATCAAACTTATAACACCCCTCTTTTTGCGTCGGGGGTAAAAAAAACAATTTGCAATCGTTTAAACATGTCGCGATGAAACCGTTTCTGTGTTTGGTAAATTCTTGACAGCTTATGCATAGCTTTTGTACTTTATTTTCCGCTGATAAATATTCATTTATACATTTATTTCCGTTTTGAAAATAATGGCTCTCAGCACATACATGGAAATATTTCCGATTATGAATAATTTACCACAGCAACTTATAAATAACAATCACACGGTTCTATTAACCGGAATAAATGGGTTGGCTTCTCTGTATGCCCAGTTCCCGACAATTTAGATCCTCATAATAGAGGAGGGATGAATCTTCTATAAATTATTCACTCTCTATTTGCATGACAAACGACAAGCAGGAAAGGTCTAAGACCTTTAATGGTCCTCTTCGGCCTTAACTGTCGTACCCACTCCATCCTTTCACACTCCTAGGGTTCCACTCTTTAATGGGACCGTGATTTTTCCCAGTCATATGCAAATTTCAGATTAGCATACATTTTATTCTGAGCTCTTGCTTAAGCGACAACGTTCATGCTGCTATAAATCCGTTTTTGTCCTTATATTGGGCCTTTATTCTCTGGATGCTGTAATTAGGATGGTAACGAACTTAGACGGTAATGATCACGAGCTTAAGTAATTACTTTAGCGCGCTTATTTTCAACCCTTTGTCGTGATAATCCTGGTAAGTTTACATTATATTTTCCATTTTACATGAAAATTAAAAAGGGAAGATTTTTATTCCTTTATTGTTAGACAGTATTAATGTACACACAAACACTATGAATTAATTATTTTAGACCAGGATATTAACTAGGTAATGCGCCTCACTAGAAATTTTGGCCCCATTCTTTCGCTTATTTATATGCGTTTGAAAAACATTCCAGCAAACCACAATTGAAACTACGTTGACATTGCATTATAAGACCATAACTGTAGGAGCGAGTGACAATTTCAAATTAGAGTATCACGGGAAACGCCCGCGTATATAAATGGAATAGTCATGTAGCTTTCGGGACCCAGAAATAGGATATAATCCCGCCAAACACCTCCAAAGATCTAACCTAAAATGTTTGGCTTCATCTACAGCGGACAGACAAAAACCCCTTCGCTTACGAAGAATCTTTTGTTAAATTAATGTAAGGAAAGCGAGTGATTCCATAAAACGCGCAGCTTATAGAGCTGTTTTTCTGGATTATTTGGATTCTGGATATTTCCTCTATATTAGTTACGAGTCGCTATTTCTATGGCCACATTGCTCCGAAACTCTGCCTCGTCAGTGCATAATGCAATCTGCTGTAGTAATTAGGCTGCACTTAGAATGAGCTCTACCGAAGCTTGTCTGATATCGACGAAAGGTCGGTTAAGGATATATTGATTGGGTACTTGATACATTATGTAGGTACACAAACGTCTACCTACAAAGACCAAGTACCAAGTTGAAAATTGTTTGTGTTCGCAAAAAAATGTCTACGTTTGCTCCTATATATAATGTTTTAATGTTAATGAGCCTAGTATAGCGTTAGCGACATAATATTGGTAAAAAAAAACATTTAGGTAAACGGTTGAAAGCATTAATATCTACACACCCGTCATGTTAAATATATGTATAAGTACTTAGACTTTTTACTTATTGTTAGTGGCATAAGGCCGTGTAAATATTTTTGGTTTCTTGGGACCATGTATGTACTCGTATTTAGGACTTTGACTATACACAGAAAAATATCTTATAAGTTATACTTGGTATAACAAGATTAACAAGCCTGACAAGTTTCTATTTGGCCCTATTTCAATACAAGTTTGTATTGAAATAGGGCCAAATAGAAACTTGTCAGGCTAATGTAAAATATAGAATCCCATTTTTAGGGTTCCGTAGTCAACAAGGAACCCTTATAGTTGCACCATGTACGTCTGTCCATCTATACGTCTGTCTGCAGTTTATGTCAGAAACTCTTGGCACTACTAAGCTATAATTTGACATAGATATATTGTCTACTCGTTCATTGAAATTACGCTAAATTAAACAATTCATGCATGATGCATTACAATTATGTTTATAGTTTTGGGTATACAAACATTTTATTGTGAATTTAATTCAATGTTAAGATTTGGAGGGCCTTTTAGGAAATATTAAGCTCAAACCACCTTATAGTCTGTAATTTTAGGTATTTAAAAAAATGTAAACATAAAAACCACGTGACATTGACAGATGACAGTTAGTCAGCCAATAGGAGCACAACACTAATACGTCAAAGCTCGACCAAACAGCTTGGATTGGTTGATAAGCAGAGCCACGTGGTTTGGTTTGTTTACATTTTTTTAAATACCTAAAAGTACAGACTATAGGCGAAGGCTACACGTACAATAAATACTGTGATCTACTCATATTTATCATATCACTGATCGTGTGGTCTAGTGTATTGACGGGTGTCAATATTTATCACGGAAATCTAGATTTCTGGATTCTGAATGGCAGTTTGTGATAAATATTGAAATCCGTTAGTACACACAGTAAATACTGTGACATTTCAGTATAGTTTTTATCTTCATGTCCAGTACACGTCTGAACTCTACGAAATACGTTACAGTACTGACGTGATAAATATTGAACGTGTAGCCTTGCCTGTGTATTGCGTTAATAAAACGTTATCTATAGTTTTTATTGTATTGATGGACCAAAGTATTTATTGTACGTCAAGCCTTCGCCTTACTTATCAACGCGGAATAACCGTGGGGTAGCTTATGCCATGCTTTGTCACTTTCTGTCAGATGCAAATGTCACAATTACAGATAAGGACAAAGCATAGCATAAACTATAGATGAATTATCGAGAACATGGAATTGCATTTGTAGTGGTTGTACATCTTTCTTTTTTGCAATAAACTACTTACTAACTAAAATTATTTCATGTATGTGTAACGAACGGAATCGCAGATGAGTATTGACGTTATAATAAGAAATTACATCCGATGACGTCGATACCGCCTCCTAATTCATGCTAATGTAGCAAATACTACATTATTTATGACTATAAAGTGGGTTTTAGATGCGTACGAAGCTACTTATGCAGAATATTACCCAGAAATTCGGGAACCACTAAGCCGATCTTGAAAGTTCTTTTGCTGATTTACATCCTGTTTTATGTGCGAAGGTAATAAAATAGGCTTCTGAAGGGGTAAATTTGAAAATCATGAGTTTGAGGCCTTCGCAGTCTAAGTAATAAAGTTCCTTACAGAACGCCTTTGATAGCAGGGAATATTTCACACCAGCAAATATAAATATATTGCTTTGCTAATAAATATTATCAGGCGTTATACATACCTTATGAACTGGATCTAGACTTTTGCGAATTCCGTAAGTTAAACCCAGAAATTAAAACCTTCCAAACTTGCTTTGCTGGAGTTAAACAAAGCATTGCACACGAATAATTACTCCAAGGATTTTCACATAGCATTTCCATTCGACTTCATTCCAGTTCCACGCGATGCTATTATGACATACCGACCCACAAGGTGGGAAGTTTTTGTCCCCACGTGCCTTGTTGAACGCAAAAAAAATTGCACTAGCCGGTGCTACTGCATATTTTTGTGGCCCTAGTGAAAACAAATACCATTCTACTTGCTTGTAATGAAAAAGGCAGATCACGAGTGTACAGGATTTATACGAACTTCTGAGTAGTCATATTCATTATTCGCCAGAATAGATGAAATATTGTATGGTCCCCACAGTGCATAAAACGGCGTCCGTTTTAGAAATCAGACACGTGACTTTAGTGCGAGTACTTACCTGCTGTTTTTGTGAGCAATGTGCTTCTGAGTTTGTATAATTAATAAACACAAAAGCATACCGTAACACCCCGAATTTATATCTAGTGTGTAGCAATTTTTATCTTTTTATAAGTGGCAACTCTTATTTAACTATTTTGACAAAGATTCACGCGGATTCTAATGTTATTAACATGTTAACAACCAATATCCATTATTCAAAGAACTTAATATTAAATAAAAGTTCGCCATTAATCGTCGAAATATTTACTGCAAGTCTTTGTACGAACCAAACCTTACAAATTAAATCTTCCTGTTAAACAATAAAAATCGCACAATTCAAACCCAATCTTAATTTCTGATTATCTGAATCTGATTGCTGATTGTCGAAAACTGAGGGAATTACGCCGCAGTCGTTTGGACTGATCCTCATTCCGAGTGTTTCCGCTGAACGCGGCCCGATTTCCAAGTTTTAATTGCAAACTCTTAATGAGGTAGGCAACAAGCTCAAAATAGTCCATGTCGCCAATCCGCGCTCGATAAACTTTTAGACCCGAACTATCCAACATTGCTATAACAAATGGATAGTGAAACAAATGTAAAAGACACTACAATATTGGGTACTTTTCTGAAAAGATTTATTATTTCATAAACTATATGTTTAACTCCAGTTACGTTCTAGGTCTCGAGTGTAAGTTGATGTTCATGCGGCAAACCGTATCAAACCTGTTTGCATCCATGTTACTTATTTCCGCGTTCGAGACGTTATTTTTGCATTAACAAAGTACACCTCCGTAAAGCTTTACGGAGTACCAAGCAAAGCAGTCCCACTAGCATTGCTCTAACACAACAACGACTAGCGGTTTTATTCCAATTTGTATTAGTCAATAATAATAATAATATAATAATAATCTTAATCATAGACGAGATTCAAATGACAAATTGCTACCCGACGTCATATTGGTAGCAAGATGATCTTAAACAAAGAGGAATAGAGCCTTAGATCGTCAGTAAGCTCGCTCGCTTCTTGGACGCGTCGTAGGTATGTCCGACTACATAGATAGCTCGAGTGCCCTTAACCCTGCCGGCAAGATTCAGTGTTTCCATTGTATTATTATTATTATGTGGGTGGGGTTACCGGTGAAGCGACTAGCGTAGAGGCATTCCATCTAAAATCTGCGGGCAACGCATTTACAGTCTTAAGATGGCAGTCCTGGGTCTGCTGTCTTGGGATTACCAACGTCTGTATGCCTAAAAACCCTCTAAACATCAGGTGGTGTGCCTTTCCGCATACCATAAGAAAATATAGCGATAGAGTCGCTAAAAAATTATAATCACTGGATTGTTCTTGAATTTTTGTGTGTTTGAGCTAAATATTGGAGTCGATACTGTAAAACTTCACTTGAGATTGAGATTCAAGGAGTGGTACCAGCCCTGAACTTCATGAGCTCATGAGCGCCTGCGTTAGAAAATATCGTCACAGCTAGACACAACATGACAAACAAGCTGGTTCACAATGTACAGTCTGCAAAGGGTAACGCAACCGGTTCAAGGCTCTGCATTTTCAATTCATAAGTCTGCTGCAGCCAGCACTTGACGGACAAAAGCGGCGCCGCGCCGAGCAAACACCAATGTTTTGTGCAAATGTTTGTCTAATTATTTCCAGTGGGCGCAGTTTTAAACCGGCACTGCCTCATTTAAAGGCTATTGTGTCTAACATTTTGGCGTCTTTTATGGACGAGAAATGAATTTGGGGAGAAACCTGTCAATAGAACTTAAACATAGTGATTTATTGCAAGTTTAAATTATATTTTCTATACCAAAATATGTTTATTACGAGAATTGGCCACTTTTGAGCTACTCAAAAAGAAATAAACCATTAAGACCCGTTTGTGTGTAGTGTGACACGATGGTAAAAGCATTGATCTTGTTTGCGTTTAAACTAACCTTGACGTTTAAGTAAGTAATAATACGTAAAGATACGTCACATATGAATTAATTGAACTACCACTATCCCATTAAAGGTTGGACCCGCTAGGACCCGCTATAACATATTTTAAAACTTAAAATCGGACACGACGATCCTTACCGGCCACGTCTACTTCCGCACTCCTTCCGCAAGAGAACTCATAAAGATTCTTAGGCATAAGCTCGTTCTCCAAACGCTACTTAAGTTAAAAATAATGAAAAAAAAAATTTATTGAACATTATATCGTATATTATAACAACGAGGTTTTAATAACTTCCACATGTCCTCTGAGACAACGTGTTTACTGCACTTTAATTGCGTTTTGACTTTATTTTGCTTGGTGTTTTCTTAGGTACAAAGAACTTAACAACTTTAACAAGAACTACTAATGCAAGAATAATTATTGCTAATATAAAAGCTAATACATCGAGCATGTAATATGCAACCCAACTTAGTTTAAGTGAAGGATTCTTCATGAAGTGTGCTCCCTTATTTCTGATAACATACTCAATCCAAAACATAGCCGTGTTAAGGGCAGTCATTGGTCTATCTTGAAATCTGACCGACATCTCTTTAGCTTTGATTTGGAAGGTATCATCCTCTAAAACAGTACGAAGAGTTTCTTCAAAATTTTCCTCATTAATGTCGTGGTATCTTAGAATTTTGCCCATGCCGGACTCCTGAGTTAGTAGGAGGTTGTTATATTGATCGCAATAAATTGGGACGCCGACAATTGGGACCCCGTGAAAAACGGCTTCTTGTGTTCCGATGAGGCCGCCATGAGATATAAACACTTTGACATTGGGATGCGCTGCAAAAAATATTATTAAGTATTTGTATTTAATTTGATCTTCATTGTACACTATACAAATGTGGATATAGAATTATATACAAGGCTTTTTAGATTTGTTGGTATTTCTGTAGCTCTGCCTACCCCACTCTGGGAATGAAGGCGTGATGTTATGTATGTATGTACACTATAAATCGCCTAAGTCATTCTAACTCGAGAACAGATTGTTTTTCTTTTCATGCATTTGGATTTAATGTGACACATGGAATAACATTAGCGGTTTGAATGAGATTAATAATCTGCTTCGTAATACCCGATGCAAAAATAACGTACCCTATTTGTCATTTTAAGAAAGTTGACAGAAGGAATTACGAGGTAAAACCTAAAAAGAAACCTACATTTTGAAATCTTATAGCTTATAGCTCATTATTACATTGTGGTAACTTTAGGGGAGCTTCCTACATTATTACTACCTAGCCACCTAGCTACCTAAATATATATTTTTTACTTTATATCATTTAAAACTAAGTACCATCGATTATAAAGATTAATCAGTTCAAGCTTGCACTTGCATACATGTAAGCATAATGATAATATTATCTACACCACCCACACCATGACTTGTGTGCATCATATTTGTCTTAAATCTGTGATGTACAAATACCTAAATTACTATTTTCCGTAACGATTTTAGTAAACACTCACCCAAAATTTCCTTTTGTGGTAGCCATTTTCTTATTATTAAATTGTCTGGCTTCCCTTCTAAGTCTTCCTCCTCCCACTTCCACAGAACGGTATACTTCAGCTTCTTGAATACATTGAGGAACGCGTTTTTCTTCTCCAGAGGGAGTTCGCTGCTGTGCACGTTGGACCCAAAACTCATGTAGATCACTCCATTCTTTGATTTATTTAAAATGGTGTTCAAGTCCTAAAAAATATATGAATAGCTTGTTGTACAGTTTTACCTTACCTAACACTAAATAAATAAAATAACATAATAATTAACATAAGGGGATAAGTAGTCACACAAATTAGCCTTGTCCCGAACTAAGCTCTAGAATTGTATTATGGTTACCTACTTAGATAATTGTTTAGGTATAAAGAGAAATACATAGAAAACATCGAGACTCAGGAACAAATACTCGCGCTCATCACACAAATATCTGCCCATTACCGGGGCACCCAGAGTTTGAACCCAGGACCGCTAGCTTTATAAGAAGAATTACTACCAACTAAGCTAACGTATCGTCAACAATAGAAATAAAACTGGTGAGCAATAAATTGTCTTCTACTGCCTTGTTTTTAAATCATGTTGATTGATATTCTAGAATTATTAAACACTAGCATTAATCGTACCTAATAAAAAGGTTAACCGGATTTCATGTGGCCTTGAAAAAGGTTCTCTAGGATGTTCAATCTATAAATTATTTAAAATGTTAATAAACCGTTCTTGTTTACTCAGTTATCAGGTAACTGATGAAAACTCAAAGTTGAATAAATACATATTAATTGCCTATTATTTTTAAAGAAGATATCTTGGATTTAAGTAAAGCATTGTGATAACGTAAGATTTAAGGCTACCTCGAAATTAAAATTAGTACTTACCTCTGGAAGTGGCTCAAATTTATGGGTCAAATGTATTCCTCCTATCTCAACCAAATTAGGTAAATATGCTGCAGGAGTATCAAAACTGAAGTGACCGTTCATGAGAAACAAGGAAGTATTCTTTTGCAACTCGTGTAGCCTGGGAACCGGCTCTGGCAAGTTCGGGATGTACTTCTTAACAAGCTGCTCTTGTTTTTCCAAGTACCAAAACCTCCACCAAAAATATTCATAGGCAGTAAAATATAAATTTCTTAGTCTTCCCGTAAAACTACCTGGTTCTTCGATTTTTATAAATTCTGATACAACTGTCGCTAATTGTAGTGGATTTCTCATTAATATATTGTTTCTCATGCAGTTTCCGAAAGTAGTTACTAGCACTAATGGTGCGCTGTACTTATGTGCTAGCATGTACATTGATTCTTGGAAGAAGTTCTCGCTTATCACTAAATCAAACTTATTGTCTTTTTTCAGGAATTCTTGCACCAATTTGGAAGACAGGGCGACTTCAGTTGACGCTAAGCCACCGTTCCATAGAATTTTCTCGTGGAATTTTTCTTCTGATATATCCACCATTGTAAAAACATTCGGCCGTCCTTCTTCTGAAAAAAGTAATTCCATGGTTGTTACAGGTTTAATGATATTGGCGGTGGGGGTCGTAGGTGAATGTGCAAGCGACGGCGTGGAGAGAGAATCGCTGGGCTTTTAGTGGGTATTTTGGCCACTCTCTGTTGATGAGCCCCACATAACCACCTCGGGGCCCCCGGGGCATGCGGAAAAGCATTTCTTCGACATGAACAATTTTTTATGCTTTGATAAGAGGACGTACGCTTAGAATACGTTTTCCGCTACTCCCCCCATTCGCTACTTCCTATAGGGGGTAGATTTTGAAAAAAATCTCTAAATTTGGTTAGGCTGTACGTTACCTGTCAGTAAGTCACGGAATAGTTTTGTTTTGTATATATTTATAGACAATTAAGTACATGTCTTATCATCTAACTTAATAAGACAATTTAGATAAAATATCCCACTGTTATTTTAAATGACTTGCGTAGTTAAATCTCGTCACAAAAGAACTGACGGAAGTAATTTGCTTTTAGAAAATTGGCTCTTAAGTATAGGCTATTAGAAACGTTTGAATAATTAGTATGGGACCAAATAGTTATGGGTATTTGATTTGTTCTTAATGTTCTTGACGTCACGGTGTGGCCTAGTTGGAAGTGACCCTGCCTCCGAAGCCAGCGGTCCTGGAGTCAAATCTCGGTAAGGGCAGATATTTGTGTGATGAGCGCGAACATTTGATCCTGATTCTTGGATGTTTTCTATGTATTTAAGTATGGTTTTCTCTATATAAGTATTTTATCTACTGTACCGTTACTATCTGTATCGTTGTCAGGTACATATACCCATAGTAAAAGCCTAGAGAATAGTTTGGGACTAGGTCAATTTGTGTGAGCTTGTCCCCTGATATTTATTTATTATAATTATGTTTCAAACTAATTCGGAGTGTTTATTTTGAAGTCTGCCTTTCCTTCATATAATTTTGCAGTTATCTGAATAATATTTATTATCAATAATAAATAAATATCAGGGGGACATTCTCACACAAATTGACCTAGTCCCAAACTAAGCTCTAAGGCTTCTACTATGGGTACTAGACAACGATAAACATACAAATATGTATAGAGAAATAAACACTTAAATAAATAGAAAACATCCAAGACTTAGGAACAAATATTCGCGCTCATCACACAAATACCTGCCGTTACCGGGATTTGAAACCCAGAGGCAGGGTCACTCCCAAGTAGGCCGACGTGTCGTCAAAATTATTGTTCCACCTGTAACTTTTTTACAATTTTCGAAAAGACGGCGCGGTGAACCTTCTCATTTCGGTATTTTCATTTAATTTAAATTGTGCATTCGATAAGCAATTGGCATAGATAGGAATGTGGTAATTTACTTACACCACAAAGGTTATCGTGTTTGTAAATCACTAGATGTTGCCCTCGGGAATCGTCTAATTTTTCGGAGTAAAAACTACCCTATGTCCTTCCTCGGGAATCAAAGTATCTCCATACCAAATTTAATCAAAAACGGTTAAGCGGTTAATTTGTGAAAGCCTAACAAACAGACACACAGATAGTTACTTTCACATTTAAAATATTAGTATAGATGTATAGATTAGCTTTTGCCCGCGACTAAGTCCGCGCAGAAGTTTGTATAATGCTTTTGGGAACTTTCCGATATTCAGGGATAAGAAGTACCTAGATACCCTGTATCCGTCTCCGAGCCATAAACTATCCACCGCACATCGACCGGTGAAAGCGTTAAAGCGGATACAGAACAAACAAACAAACGCTTTTGCATTAAACTGAATGTTGCTAAGACGCGGTGGTGTGCTATAGGAGATACATAATTAAGGCAACTTATTTAAAACTATATTTTGATCAGTATAAAAGTCATTTTAATTTGTTTCAAAATTGAAAATTAATTACTTGATGGTAGGTTCCCACTCACAAGTCTCCCTGTTTGAGTATGATGGGCCTCAATAGGTTACGGATAAAAAGGTTATTATCATCTCACGAATATACCTTAAGGTTACTTTTAATAGTTTTATTGTTAAGTTGACGTGTCCCCTAGAATTCGGATTGACTAGATTATTTCCTTCGCAAGCGACTGGTATATTATAATACAATTTTTAAGCCATGGTAGGGCAATAAATTTATATGACTATGACTATTTAGCGGAGCTTGAGGCGGCCATACGAAATCATCAATGGATAACAGTAGCACAGTGAGTTTGGTTCATTCGTATGTTTAAAATAAATTTAAGTTACGAAAGAACGTCATTGTTGAAAAAAAATACATCTATTACATAATCTTTGTTCGAGTTATTACTTTGCACCCGATATTTAGTTATTGTATGTCAAAGTTGGCCTTAAAATTATAATAAAGTACAATGTTCACGGAATTTGTTTGTGATGTGGAATATAATAATACACATAATTATCATAACCGTTAGTTTAATGCTGAAGGCATTACAAGTGTAATTGTATTTAATTAAAAAACATTATTTAGTGCAACAGTTTTGAAATAAGGTATATTTTTTTCTGTATCTTACATATATTTTTTAATAAATTTAGATCAGACAAAACTTAAAGAAAATGATTAAATTAATTTCTAAGACACTGACTGCAACTTAAATTAGAAATGTATAATTTCTGTCGTTTAATGATTTTCGAATTTTAGGCTCTACATCGTTCGATTTTATTTTGTGTATCTCCTTATTTTTTTTTATTTGTATTTATTTATATTGTACATTATTTACTATTTTTAGTGACAAGAGTTAGGTACTGAAATTCGTATGTAAAAAACCATGACCATGAATTAAAAAAAATAGTACAAAACTCTCTTTCAGGCTTTCAAACACCAATGGAGTCAATAAAATCGAATGAAGTCGAATTCTCTCGTAAACGATATTAGTTAATTTCAAACATTCTTGTTACATCTCTTATTATGACATAAGTAAGAAAATCTTAGGATTCTTTGTTGAATACGAAAACCCTAAAAAATATCACCACATAAATACAAAACGGAGAAAATGAGTTTTATGTACCTACGTAATGGTCGATTATTATTTATTAAATAATATTCCCAAATACTGGGTCTTCATCAGTCCGACTTTATGTTTAAATAATACATGTCTAACATTTATTCTCATAGAATTGTACCTATAGATAATAAAAGTAAAACTTCACATACCTGTAACATCCCAAATCTTCTTATCATCAGCCATAACCTGATGGTAAGTTGGTGCGTGATCTGTTTCTTTGAACGCTGTCAACACCGTCACATTGTGTCCTCTCCGAGCCAATTCTAGCCCAATAGGCCTCAGCAGGATATAGTGAGACTTCGAAGTAAAAGGAATCACGTAGAGAATATTCGCGCACCGGCAACAGCATGTTAAAGCCACAAGAATAAATAAAATATGTTCTCTTAAACTGACCTGAAATCTCCAAAATAATGTAATTTACTGAAGAAACAGAACCAAAGAAATTATGAAATCACACACTAACCATTTTAACATGTAATTGATAATATTTGGTTTGACATAATAAAAAAGATTGGTTGGGAAGCTCGTTCTAAGACGCGCCGCTACTGACTGAGGTCGTCCGCGTAGTAACACACAATATGTCAGACAGAGTGACCGCATCATGTTCCTTTGATAAGTATTAATAGCTTATATTGTAAGACCAAGTGTGATTGATTTTAAATGGGACGGATTGTTCTATTGTATTTTTTCTACACTGCTCAGCGTTTGTTACAATATTTTTTTCCGAATTTTCATTAATCTGCTCTAGTTTTTCCGCATTGCGACACGCAAAATAAAGTAGTAGGTACATCTTTAAACCTTGTTGGAACGGGTAGTCTTGCTTTTATGACATTTTTTCCAATTGCGTACCCTTGATCTTGCAAGCTCTGAAGGTTTGACATGAATAAATAATGTTTTTGATTTCGATTTTTTTCTCGATGTTTCAATTTTTATTATGTTATCCGGGGCGGAGACAAATCCAATAAATCAAAGATCATAAAAATTTGATCAGCCAATCTTGACTTATAAATGGTGTAACTGACACGACTTTGTTTTATACATATATAGATATTCAAAGAAAGATAGACAAATGTAAATGAACTTGCCAATCTCGTATTGGTTTGTTGTAGCTACAAGAGGAAGTGTCCTTATTATCTACAGACATTTGCAACTGACCGTTTGTCATATAGACCTTGTAGCTGTAACGTCTAGATATAGGTTTCTACCATTTCATCGAAACAAAAAAAACATTGAATTTAATTTCATCGAACGCTATTTTCTGCTGAAACCATAATGTTTTCAGGGTATTTGAAACACCTAACCTAACCTAACCTAACCTACGTAATTAATGTTTTAGATACCCTGAAAACTTTATGGTTTCAGCAGAAAATAGCATTTGATGAAATGAAATTCGATAAAATGATGAGTTACCCTAGATATAAATAAGGCCTTGGTCAAATATGACTTACGGACATGTACAAGGTGTAGTCTCATGGTAAATGATTAATTATTATTTAAAACATTACCCAAATGGCGGGTTCGAAAGTAAAACACATTAGCATAAGTAGCGTATATTGAAGGACTTAAAAAGCGTGCTTTTTATTAGTTTCTTTTCATTATGATTTTCGCCAGTGTCGAGTTTTAGACAATCAACATGAATTTATTAGAGAAATAAATCCATGGAAACCACACGCTAGGACAAATTGTTCAGTTAAAGAGTATTTACTCCGGTGGACTAAATACGTGGGATTAGCTCCACGCGCTTCTGTCAAGTCCTTGTTAGACTTGGTAATGAATGTCAATATTAGTTTTATCAACAAATACGATAGCGGCTATGATTTATTGCCCATGTCCTATATTCCACTAATTATTACAACAAAACTGATAACCGACTTTCTAGTAAAGAAACCTTCTATAATATCATAAACAATATGATAACGATATAGAACAAACAGTAAAACTGAGCCGATCGGACGCCCTAAGCTGAGACTATAAGGGTCATCAATCATCTATTACCTAGTAGCGGTTACTTAGGTAGGTTAGGTTTAATTAAATTAATACTAAACAAGACGTTAAAAGACTAGGGCCATTTTCAAAAAAAAATACATAGTTAAAGGCTTAATGAAAACAAAAATGACGATCGCATCATTTGTGTAACGAAAGTTAGTCATACAAACTATCTCGTTACACAAAGGGATCAATTTAAGTTTTGTTTTAATTAAAACCCTTAACTATGTTTTTTTTTTAAAACTTCCCACTCTTCTGGTGACTGAAGCAACGTCAATGGCGGGACGTGGCGCCAGAATGCAACATGTTTTTGTCAATTTGAAGTATATCTAAGCCAGATAAAGCTTGTTACTTACTGTGGACGACATACTCGTATACCTTGAAGACACTCTATGATAATTATTTCTGAGGGTGACTACAAATACTATGCACGCAGGCGCTAGTCCAATGCGATGGAGCTGAACACAACTATACCATAGTAGGCATAAATAGAAAAGTAGGCCATCTCCGGCCCTTTAAGGGTTTCTGTTACGTATTGCCGCTTGGGCGCTAGGGTTGCGTCTATGCTCGTCGCACAATACTTAATATGTACGCAACCAAAAGTGGCGACGGCTTGGTCCCGACTAAATCGGCTTGGTCCATCATGTTGAGTTTGGATGTTATGGCTCGCAGCGCGTATGGTCGACGCACGCACACATGCAAGCCGCACGCTATACTGTTTATACCTACTGTGACTATACTCTTATATTAAAATATGCAAAGTATGAATGTAGTTATAATAATACGAGTAAATCCGACGTTATTTCTAACAAAACGGTGTAGGTAGATCGAATGTACCTTCTTTGTGCTTCCCCTTCTAATCTTTCTATCGCATAATTTGTATTCACTAATTCACACCTAGATACCTATGCAAGCAGTTTGTACTTGTGGCTGAGTGCGCTGGACCTGATGCTGGTACATGTATTCAGAGGGTTTAATACATAAACTTTGCGGTAAAAGCCTTTTTATTTTATGTTGTTCTCAATATTTCGATGCAGTCGCGAGCGCAATGTCATGGTCGTGCTATTAATCTGTGGTCACAGCACAGTGGACTGTCTCGACATATCAGATACCTACTTCTATGATTAAGACAAGAGCAAGGGACTCGTTCGTTAAGAATTGTAAATTTTATCTTAATACTGGCAAATCACAGTAAAGAGAGGTGATGTAATATTTAGAATAAACACACACGCATTTATAATATTAGTAGGATAGGTTTATTAGCACGGAAACTGTCAAAATACCCTTGTCTCTTACTCTAAACCTCCTTCGTAATAATAATATCGTCGTCCCGGCAATTCAAAAGCCGGACGACCTTCGGAACCTTCCCAGACACCGGTTATCAGCCCCTTAGACATCTCCTGCTAAAGCGCCTACAATATACGTTGATTCACATTTGCTACTTACATAAATAAGGCACGTGTTTTAGAGGAATTAACTTATTTTACTTTAACCTCCTGACAACCAGACGTCAAAAAACTTTGTTATAGTTACAACCTCTAATTCAATTTTAATTAAGGTGATATATTGTTTGTTTGAGTTTTATGTACTTTGCAAAGCACAATGGTCGTCACCTCAACCTTAATATTCCTATTTTTGAAGTCTTAAAGCAATCATGTTTTAAAGTCTTTACGATACTAGTGTAAAAAACAAGGAACAAGTTCTGTCGCCACTGCATTATTGTCAGGTACTATTTCCTTATGCCGAGGCAGAAACACTGGACAGCTGAGCAGAGTACTAACTGCTAGGGTCCTAGTAAATACCTCGTTATATAAAAGCTATAAATCATATATAACTAGACTTATACCTACTCAATTAGATCTCGGAAGACATGCTTTTTTGCACTTAGTCTCCTTAGCACCTAATAATAATATGTTATTTAAGCATATGAAGTAAAAGGAGCCTTTATTCACTTCCACGCTTTTTCTTTATAGGAAGCATCCGGGTCACCTTTTCGGAAGGCGTTTGGATCGATTCGCAATCTTTATTTGCAGTGCTAAAGGTAATACGAGTGCTTGAACGTGCCTCAGCATAGGATTTAGTTTTCTAAATTTTCCTTTTTGTATACATACTTAATTTTAGAGGTAATAATAATTATTGTGTTGAGGTATACTTGTCTTCCTACTAGTTTGTAGATGTTGGATGCCTTATTCAGCCAACTATCTGTAGTGAATTTAAAATATAACTCACTACCATTATTTGTCGTAATTATTGATCTTTCTGAAAGCGCGAGGCCGCATATTTGTGGTCTGTATATATTCGTACACCATCAGAAACAAATAGCTATTATGATTTCAACATACAAGTTCTAAGTGGCTCTGCTACAGAGTATGCTCCATATTCCACATACTCAATATTTCGTTCCCTAGTCCAAGCCATAAACAGCATAGTACGTACTTTTGGGTACGTTCAATGTACATGATACTTACCATATCACCATAATAAGTAATATAATTGATTTTTATTATGGTGGTGCCGGGGCAGCGCAGCACACTTTTCTAAGCTATTTATCTACTTGCAATGTATGTATGCACTGTATGATCGGGTCAAATCTTGCAGGGAAAATTTGAACCACTTCCCGATTGAGCTGAAATTTAGCATATCTACGTAACTAAGATGACAATACAATAATGGCATCGTTGAGCTGGTCTGATGATGGAGTCGGAAGGTGGCAACAGGATCTCCGCTATACTTACCGTAGACCCACCGAATTAGGGCTCATTATGTCGGTTTTGGTTAAGGATAAGCAGTAAATTAATTTGCAAAACAAAAGTACTGTTGGCAACAAAAGCTTGTCTCAAAACTGTACTTTTTGTGAGAAAGTTATTAAAAGTATCCTCTGATAGGTTAGGGCAACGCTAAAAATCGCTTAAGGATAAACATTGTTCGAAATATAATTAACGATACTCAAACTTATGTTCATGTCATCACTAATAATAGGAGTTTTAAATATTTTTGCAACGCCAAAGATAATATGACCAGTCTATATACAATATACGTAGGTACCGTACATGCACTTAAGCATTAACTAGGTGTAAACTCCGAGTGAGAAGTGTCCAATTTACTACTTAGATCTTGGTTTCAGTTGCCGCAAGTTTGAGGCGGGACTAGCTAACTTGCGCCTAAGGCGTTCTACGTTGGGAACAGTGTAGGTATACCTGACATTCATAAACTTCACCTGTACAGTCGCCATCAAATATATCTCAAAAAACCTCCTTTAACAATAGTCTGGTTCAGTTTGATGGCGACTATACATACATTCTATGTCACAACGGAAGAACAGCGCTGGCCATGCCAGCACCACGCTGAGTTGTGACCATTTCGTGACAAATTATGTTTTAATTACCGTTAATGTTTAAATTGTTTGTGCTTGTTTGCCAGTTTTGTCTCGAATAAACTATGTCTATTTCTATTTCTATTTTATTTCTATGTAAACGAGTAATTCAATTATTGGAAAAAAAATCTGCTTTAGTTGTTGACTTACACAAACCTAAGTCAAAACCAAAACTGTCAAACAGGGCTGGGATTCTGGACGGTAATAACGATATCGTCTTTGACGTGTTTCCGTATTGTCAATGTTTTGATAACTCTTATGTCATTTACAATAATGGCGACTGTCACAGTTATAAGATGTGACATAAGCGATTCTAAAACACATCAAACGCGATATCGTTACAACGCAGTAGAATAGAGGCCCTGAAGTGTTTGTTGCAAGTGCAATGGCAATGCGCGATACTCATCGGACATCATTGACATGAACAATAATTAGATAAACTGGCCAAAACAAAATTAATCACGAATGATCGTAATCAAGGTAATAAAGGTCAAGCAATTTTACTAGACTTATACAACTGTCAATAAATTATTTAAATAACCAAATGTCAATGTGAATAAATAACAGACGCGTTATTAACAATGTATTCTTTTATGTCGCCATTTTTGATTAATTTTCCCAGAAGCTTCAAGTACACCCCAAGGCTTACCGTCTGTAGTTTCGGCTGACTCACCCGCCATTTGTTCAAATAAAACATCACACCTAGTGCGTATTAACACGTTATATTTATTGATACATTTTATTACAAAATCCTAAATGATTTAAAACTAAACATCAACTTCATTTCAGAAGTCGACTTTGTTATACGAAAATATTCTATACACAAGTCAACAAAGTTATTCACCTGTTATTAATACGGTTTTAAATCCCTTTTTAAAGGGGATCTTTGCTAGGTGGGTATGAGTAACAAGTAATGTAAGACACCGGCAGAAAGCCGATTATGTTCAAATGTATGAAATAATGTATAGTTCTAGGCGAGACGCACTGCCTTCCTTAGACTAAACCGAATAAAATCTTAAGGTACTTATTTAGTTATACTATGTCAAAAAATGGTGTAAGATAAAGATGATTCTGTTTTCAAAACACACGACACGATTAAATAAATAAATACGGATAAATGAGTCGAATCAGTTGTGCTAGACAAATTGCATTCGACAATCGTTAGCGATTATGTTTCGATTGATAAATGTATGAAATTGACGTAAGCCAGCGAGATAGTAACGTTACACTTACGTCAATTCCATATATTTTTCAATCGAAACATAATTGCTAGCGAGTGTCGAATGCAACTTGTCTAGCACCACAGGGCTTATATTAAACTTTGCTTTTAACCATATCGTTTTCAGTTTGTTAACATCGTGGTAGCCCTTATTTACTTGACAGTGAGGGGCCACTTACCTATCGTATTTTTTTTAATTATAGTTACAAAATCAAGATGTAATGAAACAAAGAGGAATAGAAGCCCTGATTAAACTCGTACCCGCACGACGCATTTTTTGTCTAAGGAGGACAGCACGCAGCCATGGATTTACCATCCTGGTCTGTTAAGTCTTCCTGTAATGATATTACTAACACCAGAGTGTTGAAACTATAACAAAGTTCCAGAGAAATTTCAAACCCGCTCCATACCACCGGGTGCAAATTAAACAATTACTTCTACCTGACAATATTAAAAATTCGTTACACTGGACGGAATTAGACTTTAAAAAGTAACATTAGTAAAGCTATATGACTTTTTACACGACGCAGCTTACACAAAGTTAACAGTTTAATATGCAGTTAACTTTTGTAGATTAGAACTTAAAACGAAAGCGTTTATTGTCTCAGTCTGCATTTGACTCTTCAATTCGTATATATAAAATGGCATGCATGAATGTTTTCAAAAAGTTACTAATAATCTCTGATCTTTTCCATTACTCTGTAGTTACTTTTCCTCCGTTCGGTCGTGAAGCCGTTCTTAGAATCATATCCAAGTGGAGAGGATCGTATGCCATTTTCGATATACTTGACGTTTGACAAAGGCTCGCCTTTGTACCCGCGGCTCTTAGTTACTGAGTTCACTTCCCGTGACTCGATAATCTCTTTTGACCGCCCGTCTCTTGAAGGCACGATTTTCTTGCTTACTGTCTCTACTGTGTCCGTGATGCTGGGTCGCTCAGGGTCACCTGACCGCGTCGTGTACCTGTACGTCTCTGAGAAATTGTCGCTGCTGTTGCTGCCGCGCCGAATGGCCGGCGACTTGACACGCGTCTCCAATCGAGACACGAACGGACTTGTTTCTCGGTGCAATGAGTCAGAGTGAGTCTTATACACAGGTATTTTACGTTCTTCGGATATCCGCTCCTTGTAATGCGGCGACGGTGTGTACCGAGAAGACAATCTACTGCCATCAGACTCATCTTCGGCGTGCAGCGTTTGGTATAGGTCTGGAGCTCGCTCGCGAAGGCCCTTAAGGAACAACTTTTTCTTGTCGGTTTCGTCGTAAGATTTACTGTATCCGTTGGTGTGTCCATGTCCATTGCTTATTGGTGTGGTTTTACCGTAACGAGCTCCAAATAATCCATCACGCCTACGTTCGGTCTCACGGGAGACTGCATCTGCAAGATCTCGCTGACTCCTGTTAATGATCGACACAATGCCAGGGCTCTTGAGTTGTTCGGGAGTTTCATCGAGACGACTAAGGTGAGGATTTGATTTATACATGGTTGAGTAGTTACGACTCATTCCTGAAATGTATCGAGGGTGCGTCTCCTGTTCAGGAGCGCCCATAGCAAAACTTTTGCTCCTGTTTAGAGCTTTGTACGTCCGGGCTGGTTTGGCCGGTCCGGGTGGATATCCGTTGACCTTGCCGTCGGATGCGGTGGTCACGTGGGATACGTTGACTACGCTGTTGGACCGTTTACTGGGCGTCAGTCGGTGCCAGTACTTGTTAGAACTGGGTTTTTCGGTTGGTTTCTCCTTGCGCTCGTGAAGCTTACGCGGCAAAGTCTGCGCGCTGCGTGCGTATTCCTCCTCGGGCTCGATGTTCGGATTCAATCGACTTGTAGAATGACTGAATCGACCGAGTGTGCTCGAGAATTGACCCCTGGAAAAAAACAGTTGCTCTATAAATCATCTGTTTTTTGCAAACATAAACCTTACACAGACTAAGCTGCTTGTCGACAAGACGATCTGGGCCCACGTACGACGTTTATTATCTCTCCTGTGTCGCAAAAGCTCGCATAATAATAATTGGTTTTAATGGGGAATCTCCTCCTACACGGCTAACGACCATGCTTTGTTTAGATACCGACTTGGCTTAACACCGGCGTCGTTAAGCGGCGATACCTACGCTCGTATCTGACCCAAAACAATTTAACATGCCGTCACGTACGGAGCCTCCACTATACAACTTGATTGCAAATATTAGGACGCATTAATGTAGTAAACGTAAACCACTATGGGGTATAAAACCGAGATAACCGGATAATGCTCGTAGCTACCTCTAAATTGAATACGTAGTATATCTGATTATTTATACGAATAAAGCTAACCGCTGCACCGCACGTTGCAAGATACAAATCACGTGTAGTTTGAATAATTGCTGCGCAAACGATCGCGCACTGCAGATGAATATGAATAGAGGAAAATTTTGTTGAATCTATATTGACCAAGTTATGCTTTGTTATGATGCATTTTTAGAATCAGGTACGTACTGAATTTCGTGTTTTTTTTGCAATAAATACACGTTTTGGATGCATAACCAATTAACCAACTATCCGCATAATTTCATTATTTTTGAAACTGTTTTTTATGACCCTAACCTAAACAAAATTTAGCTAATAACTTGATTAAGCACAAATATATATTTTGAACATAATAATTATATGACAATGCGAGTTCCAACTTGAATGACACCTTGTTCGCGCGAAGACTACAAAAATGGGCAAGGAATGTGCATAAAAAATCACGGAATCGCAACCTAACATAATATATTCTGCAAAGTTAATTGTAGCAGACTAATTTGCATCACCCACACGGGTACAGCTGTTGTGTATCACATTTCCTAGCACAGTCGAGATCAAAGCAAGATTGTGGTTGTCATTGCAGGTATACAACGTAGTTAAGAACCCGCGAGTGAGTCAGCGATCGTCAACTAAATAAGGGTTTGTTGGTAAATAAAATGCTCATTTTACCCTTACTTGGTGGGCCACGGACGCCGGCGGATCGAAAAGGCAAGATATGCCGGAACGCCGAGAACTGATTGAAACGGCGCCGGGTTTTGATTGATTCATAAGGTTGCTGGCCAATTAAAATGGCGCTTGGAAGTTTCCTTTGATATCATTTTATTACCCTACTTACTTTGTTAATCTTAAATTTAGCTTGCGCAACGGTTTCAATAAAATTACTTACTCTTAAAAATTGTGCCGTGTAATTCAACATTTATAGAAATTGAAGAATGCTTGCGATTTTAAGTAGTTTTAATAATTGTGGGTAATTTCTATTCAGATGCAAAGTAGCCACTTGTTCTGAGTGTCATCTTTTAAGTAATATCAATGATCTATACGTTTAACTTCATTCATCGTGTAACGATAATATCTGAGATTAAGTCAATTGTATTAAACAATTACAGACAGGCCCTTGCATCAATTGACTGACTATCAAGGACTGGCCAAGGTTTACTAGAAATAATGAGAATGCAATTACAATCAATTTATTTATGCATTTTAGTCGCAAATTGTCCTGATTCTTCATTACTATCATTATTTTATGCGACATATTCCAAAAAGAAACACTATAACTATTGATTTACTATATGTAAATTGGTCAACCGCTGTCCCACAGCTTTAGAAAGTTTGCAATTACCTTTTTTGGATTCCGCTCTCTAATAAGTTTAGGTAGGAAAGTAAGCTTACGTAGAAATATATGCATTATCTAAAACGATCTAGAATGGGACCCGGAATTACTTTAACCATCGGAAAAAAATCAAATAAGCTTGGCTTTACCATACACTAGAGGACGCCCGCGACTTCGTATGTGTAGAATTAGTTTCCCACTACCTGTTTCTTCCTGTTGGGGGTCGATTGTCAAAAATGTCTTTATTAGTGAACGATCTAAGAGTAAGTTTCCAATGAACATTCCTTACAAATTTAAATTCTTTTGGTTCTGTGGTTTAGGCTGTGCATTGTCTATTAAGTTTTATTTGTATACATTTACATTTATCACTGATCAAGTCAACTAATCGTCTAACTTGTCAATAAAATTAAAACAGGTTTAAAAGTTTTAGCCCACACAAAATTGAGATACCTATACCTTACTAATGTTATTTGGATTATCAACTCGTTTTAGCTGGGCCCTAGATATCACCATAACTTTATTGTAATGTTTCATATGAGACCAATAATTAAAGCTTGGTGTGGGCGGCGGTATCGATTTGATTCTAAAATGTTTTTTTTTCTTTGAATGTTCATGAGAAGTTTGGTTTATGATAGATCTGATTTGCCTTCCTACTTAAAGAAATAAATATTTTTGTTTTGTTTATCAGGTGTGGGTGTGGATGGACTTACCGCTCACGGTGGTCACGTGCGTCGTTGTTGGCGGCGCGTCGCGCACTGCCCTCGTACTTGTGCTCGCGGCCGTAGATGCTGGGCGCGAAGGGGTCCTCCCCGAGGTAGTAGCGCTGCGGGGGCGCGGCGGGGGGCGCCAGCTCGGCCCCGTACTGGCGGTACGTGCGTGACGCGTGCTCCGGCGACGGCGAGCGCGAGCTGCGCCAGCGCGCACGCCGCTCCGCCGACGCCGACCGGATCTTCCCAACTAACTTCCTGATCGAGTTCCCAATCGCCGAGCCCACCGATTTGCGCGCCGGTGACGGACGACGGCTGCTCTCCGCGAAACGAGTCTTTTGATTCTGTTTACGCTCGTCCCGTTCCCGCCGACGAGGAGGTGTACGATCCCGATCCGAACTCCCGCGCCGCTCCCGAGGAGGTGAATAATCTGGTGGCGGTTCTGTTGCTCCTTCTTCGCGACTATCACGCGAACGACCCGAATTCTCATTCCGGGATGAACTTCTGTAACCACTATCGTAACGGTTTTCTTCGGAGAGCCGCTGTTGTTGTTTCAGGTGGCGTTTCCTTTCTGGAGCTACGGGCGGCCGGTAATCGTCCTCAACTGAGGGCTCGCGGAATGATCGATCGACTTCTAAAGGACGGAACGGAGAGCCGCGCGGTGGACTATGCATAGTAGACGAGGACACATAGGCGGAGTCGTCGCGCGAGGGCGGATGACGACGGCCGATCGGTGATGTCCTTCCCGGAGGCGAGTCACGCTTCCCGTACACGTGTCTCGGGGAGGAGCCATTTAACTGATCGTCGCTTGTGTACGGCGAGCGAACCGCCGGCGGCGATGGGGACGGGCTGCGTGGCTCCGGCATTACGGGCTTGTTAGCGCGTCGCTGTGACCAGTCTGCAACACCTTTGAAGTAACCCCCGGTCCTGTTAACTGGGGGAGCCGATCGCTCGTCGGAAGGTGTTGAAGACTTGGTTTTCCGCAAAACTCGATCACCGTACACTGGTGGTGGTGGCACGGTAGTTTTCCCGTAGTATTCCTCGTCATCAGCTGTTTTCTTCACGAAATAGCCGGGGTCGGGTCGTCGTCCTATCTCTTCGGCGATGGAGTCGTGTGATGATCGGGATTCACTGCCAAAATGACTTTCTAGCCACTTAGAGGTTTCTTTCTTGCGGGTTTCTTCCTCGACGTCGAAGTCCAGAGGGCGCTTCGCGTAGTCCTTGTCGTGTTCTGGAAGCAAAGCTCGCGATGAGTGTGATAACGGAACGCGCGACGCGGCCGCACGCGCAGAGTTTCACGGCAGAGTGGTCGCTTAACCGCATCCTCGCACACATGCTAGCTATGTCGTAATCGTTCAGTCAATATATTTGCCAAACTTGTGAAGGTCAATGCGATGCAAAGACATCTTTACTTAACCTGTGCGAGACAGTACTATGGCAAATTATTCACTGAATATTAATTTCTAGGTCAGTATTTTCTTAGTGTTTATGGTGTTATGTAACAGAAGCCCGCAGTCAAGAGGACTGTGGGGACATGTGCGATTAAAGAAAAGGAAATGAACACGTCTGTGGCAGATGTTTAAAGTATAATTTTTGTAACCAAAACATAGGCAGTTGTAGCACATAACTAAAAAATCTTCGTATCTGTACTTCCCTCTCATATCACCAAATATTTAAAAATGTATCTATCTATATATATAAAAATCAATTGCTGTTCTGTTGTCTCGCTAAAACTCGAGAACGGCTGGGCCGATTTGGCTGATTTTGTTTTTAAAATGTTTGTCATAGTCCAGGGAAAGTTTAAGAGGTGCGAAAAAAAAAAAACACCGGGAAAGTCAGAAATTTGCAGCAGGGCGAAGCCGCTGGCAGGCTGCTAGTGTTATATATTAATATTTTGTGAATTTTTTATGTAAGTAATTATTTTAATTCCATTTGGACATGTAATATTTTATAATATTATCAATAAATGAGTATGAGTAGGAATATGAGTGTCTTATGCTCTCATATGCTTGTCTAACCAACTTCACATAAACCCGAAAGACTGTAAGTCCTATTGCACTGCACCATATAGATACTATAATTTGCGTGGAAAAAGGCGCTTGATTTGTTACAGGTAATAAATAAATAATATTCAAAAGCAGAGTTATAAGTAGGTACCTGAAACAATTAAATACATTTCCTAAATAAACGGACTATTTATTCTACTAATAACAACACACATTGTTGACAAACAGAAGATGGCACATTGATAGATCGACAAAATGTCAATACGAGGAAATATTTCGACACTCGGGCCGCTCGGCGATCTTTGCAATCGAGTTTACTTACACAGGCTACAGGTGTTTCTATTGACAAAAAGCAATGTACGGGATGGTTGATTAGTGTGTTCTACTTTTTTTAAACAGCTTTACAAAATGTATTTTTTGACTTTGTTGTTTATGTATTACCATTGTTGCCATCTTTATAGGACAGCTTTCCGTTTGATTAAAAGTTACTTCAGATTATTGCGAATGTGCACCAGTTTTATTGCATAACGACTATCCCAAAGTAATCACCAATAAAATACATTTTATGGCTGAGAACTACTACTATTTAACCACCTTGACATTTAGAATGCTGAAATAAAATATCGTTTCCTAAGAAAATGTAAAAAAATAAATACGTAAAATATAAATCGTTAATCCTTCACAATTCCCAAAATTACTTTGATCTTCTTAATAAAACTGGTTAAACAATCGATCCAGCATCAATTTAAACAAAAACATTTCAATTAACTTGATATTTATTTGTTCAATCGAAACATCAATGTAAATAAAGTAAAATCGTGCTACAGGTCCGACCCAGTCACAGGTGACCTCACCGAGGAACCAGAACTAACAGGTCTTAAGTCATGTGTTATCCGTATGCTTATAGGCCTTTTTGTGTTACAGCGCAGCTTGCGTAGGCTCAATGGCAGTCCTTATGTGGCCAGCAGATGGACAAGTGACTTTAAATACCCGCTTTGGTTCCATCCGAGACTGGCTTATGCGCAGCATTATGTGAAACAATGCGATTTTCACAACAGTCGAGGAGAAATCCTGGGACGAGGTGAAAGCGGCGGCACCTACTCGCTTGTTAACCAAATTAACCGGCTACTTTCAGGACATTAATAATGCATTATCTCCCTTAAGTTTTGATTACTTCAGTAATACCTAAAAGTTCCGCGTTAATTATGATTGGCATGTCAATATGGCGCAAAAGTTACATTGCTTAAAAACATTGAACCCACCTGTCAAAGAGAATAAAAGCAAAAGTTTACTCGGCCCTATCTAACAATTAAACTGATAGCCTATTTGATTTATTTGGTAATTCAATTTGGTAATTGTATCTTCTTATTGCTGTTTGTTATAGGTACTAGGTACCAAATGAGGCTATTCATATTCGAGTAGTATTTCGGAATCAATCATCAGTATCGATTGGTCAATTATCACTTAACTAAATAATGAGGCTATTCATATAGTATTTCGGAATCAATCAACAGTATCGTGTGATCAATTGCCACCTTCTAATTAACTAAATCGCACCTCATTCGAACCAGATTAACTACTTAAACTGAGTAAACAAACATTTTTCAATGGTGAACTTCATTCAGATACTTAATGAGTAATGAATGACATACTCGCAAAATTATGCAAGATTCTGGTAAAATGACGGAATATTTCACAATAAAAAAATAATGTGCTCGATTTAGTCAGTGGAAACTTTCACAAGATATCCCACTCCTTAGAGCTCTGAATTATGTTGGATTAGTAACTGCATAAGTGGATTTCCCTCTGAACCCCCAGCGGTGGCGTGCCCAGTGCATTTCATTTACATTATTTCACCTAGAGCGACGCAGTATAAACCGTTTTAAGGACAGTGGAATTATTACGAGACTCTTTAGAATTTATCTGCTAGTAAAATAATAAAATACGCAACTTTCTAATTAGAGATGAAATCTAAATGTCAATGTGAAGAAAATATCCAGGTAAAAAGTGTAGGTACACAAGTCTGCAGTTAAATTTTTGGAGACGCCAGGCTACGTTGCAATTCAATACACCTAAAATTTGCCCGCAGTTATTTTCATTGAAGAATGTTTTGAACAGGAAACTAACTTCATCTATTCTTCGAAATATTTTCAAAGATGACAGTAATATTGGCACCGTTAATATTCTGTTTTTTTTTTAACATTTGATCAATTTATCGTCAAAGATCAAGATAACAAATGTCAAAGATCAAAGTTTAGCTTGACAAAAAACATTGATTACTCTGATCATTGAATGTGATGAATGCTCGAAATGGTTTTGTTTATTTGTGTTCCTATTTCTAATGTAAAACTGTAATAAAAACCGGCCAAGTGCTAGTTGGTTCCGAACCATTGTCTATAAAAACACGGTATCTGTATTAAGATCGAACAAAAAACGGCAAAAAAACTCATTTTTTGTATGGGAGCCCCCTTAAATATTTATTTTATTTTATTTTTAGTACCTACTTGTTGTGATAGCGGCAACAGAAATACATAATTTGTCTATAGACACTATAGTTATCGCGGTTCTTGAGATACAGCCTGGTGACAGACAAACGGACGGACAGACAGCGCAGTCTTAGTAATAGGGTCCTGTTTTACCCTTTGGGTACGGAACCCTAAAAACAACAAGTAAAAACTAATTTTCTATTTAAAGTGCGATACATAACTTTAAATAGAAAATCTTAAATGATGATAGGTAGTAGGTTTAAACACTTTAATCACTTGAATCTCAAGAACCAATGATGTCTACTTAGTCGTGATAGTTCTCCTATTAAATTCGTTATATTCGCTTTCATTGATGATATTTTTCAGTTTTTTAGTATTTGTAGTTACGGCTGTAGGGGGGCGAGACACTTAACTCTAACAAAAAATAGCGCTTGAATGCTTAACATTTCATAAACGGATCCCTTAATCGAAAAATTGTTGTAAAAAACTGCAATATTTTTGAAAGATCTATTAGGCGTTATCAAACTACATAGCAAAGAACAAAGCTGTATGCCTCGTGTAAGTACTGAATGTGCCTATACACAAACACTGACATTTCACCGCAGGACGTAATCACGATGCGGAGTCCTGCGGTTGCGTGTATAACATCATAAAGCTTAGTCTACATAATATTTCAATTGTCTTCCCTTTCTATACCTTGAAATAATAGCTATCGGACAAAAAGCAAGCGTTTTCGTTTGTGCATCTCGTCCAGCAAACGTGCATTGGATGCCAGCATAGCGCATTCTTTCGCACAACACGACAAAGGCGACTGCGTTCACTGAGCCGGGGTTCAGATAAGCTCGCGCTATCGAATTCGGTTGACTAATTTACAATGAAAGTGAAATTCTTTTCGCCGCTGCCCCTAAAATCAGTTTTTACGTATAAAAATATCTATCCATAGATTACAATACTTTTAAATATTGTTTGTTCTCTTATATTAAACTAGTTAGAAACTTCGACTTCTACCGTGTTGACCTTCCTACGGGAACGGAGTTTTTTTGGGATAAAAGCTACAAATTTTATTCAAATCCATCTAGTCGTTTCAGCGTGAAGAAGTAGGTAAGTGCATACCAGTACACGTACTTCTAATCTTTTTTTGGGACTCTTAAGAGTCCCAAAAAAAGAGTATTTAAATCAATCAATCAAGAGAGTATTTAAATCAATTATTAAATCTTAAAAAGCTTATTAAATCAATTATTCGCATTTTGGCGACTGTAAACATCACGACTTACTACGAGTCTCTCCTGTATCTCTCCTGACTTTTTATCAAATAACTTCACAACGCGAAGTAATAAAAATACCATTTCCGTCAATTTAAAATGAAATATCTCGGAAACTCAGGCGCATACAAAACGCAATTTGTCATCGGCGACAATCGATCAAGTCGCGTAGTTGGAGCTCGGAACGGAAACTGTCGCGACAAGGTCGGAATATGTAACATTGCCTTAATTGGATGCTCTTGCGCACAAGCCTGCACAGAGGCGGTAAATAGCTTAATCACTGTATCTATTAGTTTGGATTTGCGATACATTTAATCAGTCTAGTCATTGATTATTATTGTTGCTATTCGCTTTATAAAAGGTCATTAATGTGAAGAAGTAAAGCTTGGCAAAAAAGAGTTTGAAATAAGTGAGGGCGCTGTTTGGAGATAGACATTCCTATATACAGGATGGAAAATCTAAATAGGTCAGTGTGGGGCAGACCAAAAATATAAGAAACCATCTATTTTCGATACTTACCTAAATATTTTAAATGACCGGGTACCGAACCGGGTCGCTTACATTATTGCTGTAATTATTGCATAATTATATGGTATGAAGCGAATCTTACATTGGAACTCCAATGTTCATAATGAATAAAAAGCCGAGATTCCCATATTTACATTGAAAGTAAAAAAAATCCTAATAATGGTGTTATCCTTGAAAATATCTTGAATATCTTAAAATATTTTTTGTTTCCCATTTTCGACGACGTACAGCAAATGTTCCTACTTATATATATTCGGAATACAGTCGCAAGTAAGATAGGGACAATACATAATGAAATAGGAATTGTTTTTATTCAAATTATTTGGAAATATAAGAGGGTGGAACCTTTTTTTTCTTACAGCTTCTTGTCTCTATAATTAGAGGTCTTTAACAAAAAAAAAGACTATTAAGACCAATGAGGCTATCAATGCGCTCTAGTATTTTGATATTTTGTGGATGAATGATTTGGCAAATTGGCAAGGCTTACAAGTTTTTTTTAGCCTACTTGTGCAAAATGTGGTTACAGAATTATTAACATGTCTTTAGAGTTGTTGGTATTTCTGTAGCTCTGCCTACCCCACTCTGGGAATGAAGGCGTGATGTTATGTATGTATGTATGTACAAGTTTTTTGTGAAGTCCGAAGCATTTCCACTTTCGAACGTTAACTTTTTACATGTAAAAATTTAGAGATATTTTAAAAAGTTATTTACCTGCCTCGCTACATAGACAGCTTACAGATAAGTAATAAAATATAGTTCAAACGCCAACGTTTAATCTCTATTACATTTTTTACCACATTATTTATATGAACAAGAAAAGGCCTAGTTTACCGTACCGATCCTAAGTCTCTTGAGGAAAACCGCCACATAGTGCAATTAGAAATGAGTTAGTGTAAATACGTCGCCCAGGGGGGTAATTCTCTTAACACAGCGCTGCGTCGAACGCAAAGATGAACGTTTATCCGGCAAGTTTAAGTAGTCCCGTCGCAGCGTACAAAACCATTTTAGCGCGTGCCTTCTCAATTAGGCAGCATAGCTCGGTCGCCCAGCGGAGCTTTACGTTCACCTTTGCGTTCGCCGCAGCGCTGTGTTAAGAGTATCACCCCCCTGTAGGCCGAGCAGCTGCCACGGGTCAATTTTTTATTACTAGGCTTTATTAAGAGCGTGCAGCAAGTAACATAATATAAAAGTTCGTTGTAGCTTTGATCAATGTTTTTATGACGTATTAAAAAAAAACTACTTACTAGATCTCGTTCAAACCAATTTTCGGTGGAAGTTTGCATGGTAATGTACATCATATATTATTTTTACATTTATCATTCCCTTATTTTAGAAGTTACGGGGGGGGGGACACACATTTTTCCACTTTGGAAGCGTCTCTCGCGCAAACTATTCAGTTTAGAAAAAAATTATAATAGAAACCTCAATATCATTTTTGAATACCTATCCATAGATACTCCACACGTATGAGTTTGATGAAAAAAAAATTTTTGAGTTTCAGTTCTAAGTATGGGGAACCCCAAAAATTTATTGTTTTTTTTCTATTTTTGTATGAAAATCTTAATGCGGTTCACCGAATACATCTACTTACCAAGTTTCCACAGTATAGCTCTTATAGTTACGGAATAAAGTGGCTGTGACATACGGACGGACAGACGGACAGACATGACGAATCTATAAGGGTTCCGTTTTTTGCCATTTGGCTACGGAACCCTAAAAAAAGCCAAAACGTACCTTTAAGATCTTCCTGATTACAAGGTTAGGTTTTGACTCAAGCACACTCTACTTTACTCTACTAACATTTTTACTTCATAGTATTAACATTTTTACTTTCATCACTACATAGTATAAAACAAAGTCGCTTTATCTGTCCCTATACCCCTATATATGCTTAAATCTTTAAAACTACGCAACGGATTTTGATGCGATTTTTTTTAATAGATAGGGTGATTGAAGAGGAAGGTTTATATGTATAATACTTTAATCCGGAGCGAAGCGAGGGCGGGTCGCTAGTTTACTAATAACAATAAAAAGCAACTCGTTTCAATGAAGTTTTCTTAAAACTATTATTTAAATCGTACGAACATAATTGTCTTTTGTTACAGCAGCCATTGATAATTTTCCTATAACGGTTTTAAAGGACGTTTCAAGATTCATAAATATAGCGTTTTAATCGTTTAATATTATCGAAGCACGTAATTTTTGGAAATGCAATAGCGAAAATGGATATCATTAAAACAGCTGTCTCGTACCCACAGATCAAGCCTAGAGCTTAGATTCGGACTAGGTCATCGTAAAATTGTCCCCAGATATTTATTTGTTTATGCATAACATTAAAGACTAAATTACCAGTTCCTCTTAAATCCCTTTACCGTTAACTCATGTACGAATTCCTTTAAAATCTTAACAAAGATCAATTGAACACGCATAACGTACCTATACATAATGCATAGACTTACCTTCGATCCGAAGGTGACTAGTTTAAACCAATTAGCCTTGTATGACAATACTGAGCGATGCACAATGGTCGGACACGTCAAGTGCGCCGGCGCAGCTGAAAGAATAACTAATAGACCAACGGATAGCCCTTACGGTTCGAGGAGTCGGATGTTCGGGTAAAAAGTTAACGAGGAAGTTTGTACCGTCTTACTGACACGCTAGGTATATGAAATACTCATAGTGTTTCCTAAAAAAATAACAGTGAAATCGCATTGTATTTGGCGCCATATGTATTAGCTATTTTACATTCTAACACAACTGCTAAGACTTGGTCGATTAGCCTTTCGTCGCAAATCAACTTGATATCTCATTTGCATCCGCATACAAAATGTCTAATATTATGTAGCCCGGTTCTCATGTAGGCTTGGGCAAATTAATGTGAAACATGACAAGTAGTTGCAAATTACTTAACACCACAGTGAATCAGAATAAATCTATGAATGGACTAGTACTCTTTTTTTTTCAGTTTTGATGCGGTCATCAAGCCCGCAATGCGAGAGGAATCGCAAGTGCGTTTTCGCCATTTGAGGCATAAGCTCAATCGAAATCATTGGCTTTCCACTGCGCTATACATATATATTTTCATGTAAACTGCTAATCCAGAAATGTGGTAAACCTTATCATAAGTACCGGCCGTGAGATTAGGCGGACGGACGACCGCAATCAACCAAATGCGTTACGTCTCCGGATATCGGCCGGACACGGTTGGTCGGCGGAAACGCGGGGTATAAAGGATGTTGTGCTGTGATTATACTACAATTACAATAATTTATTAGGTACTCCAACTATGAGCGAATTGGTAAGTTATAAGAAATTGTGACAGAGCAATACTTAAGTAATACAGAAAGCTAAGATTAGCAAACATTTGAATGAAAATTTGGGATTTGTACATTCGACGAAAAATGTTTCGCGCAAACGGCAGAGATCCCCGTTATGCAAAATTATATAACCGGTTTGATGTAAAATATAGATTCAATCAACATTGGATAATATTACGAATACATTTCCTGTCTTAAACCGAAGAGTTCGAGTTTAAATTAACATTATTTTCTTGGGTACAACATTATTTAGCCAAGGCCAACAACTATAATAGACAGCGTAGGCCTATTAACATAATGTCAACGCCGAGAACGACAAAACGTTTTAGGCAAATGCCTTGTAGATTGACTAATTTGGGTATAAGCTAAAATATTGTTTAATATCAGCAATAAACCAAAATTGATTTTTGATCTAACTGGCAGTAACATAAAATCACAAGGGCATTTCAACGTTATTTTTTTTGGAAATAAGGTGGCAGATTTCGTAAAATATTTAACTACCTATATCAGTGTCTGGACACTTACTTCTCTTGTTCATTAATAACCTATGATAGAGAGAGAGAAATGGTATTGTACAATAACAATTTTTTCAACACTAGGTATTTGGAAATATTATCATTTTGGTCTGGTTTTTATGTATGTATGTACACATTTAATGGTACAAAAAAAAAGTTGATATTAAAATTACAGAAATAAAAGTAGTACAAAGGCGAACTTACCCGGGGGTTGGGGTCAGAAAACATCACTTTAATGACTGGCCATTTTTGTGCAAAAAAAAATATTCTAGGCCTATTTTTTACTAATTTACTTATAAATAATGAATACTCAATATATTTATAGCATTCCACATAAAATGCTTACGTAATTATTAATTTTAAAAAGTTTTTTTTTCTAACAGTAGTTGAGAAAAACACGTATGTGTGCCTTGGCAGAAATACTTCGTATTTGACTTAGTAAGCTCGTCATTAAAACCACCGATCCAATATTAAAAATGATCCATCGAGTTGCTGCGACAGTGGCTCAGCTATTAAATTCCATGATCGTATCTACAAAATAAATTAGCAAAGCATCACGTCCCGGCGTACCCTTCGTTAACTACATTCAATGAATGCGGGAAGGTTAAATGTCGTATACCGCAATAGATTACGGACATCCCTAGCCCACTAATCACTTGCAAAATTAACCGAGTATGGCCGATACCCATACCCACGCTTAATGACGGCTAATCTTGTTTTGTGCCAAAAGCCTCACAAGGTAGCGTCTGGTTCATTATCAGGATAGCTCTGGTCAAGTGTATTGATATATAGAACGAATACAGGGAGTAATCAGTTACCAAATGGTAATTAAAGTATTTTTTCCGATCATTATAAATATTGTGAAAACATGCGGACTTAAAAACCGAAACCAGTAATTTCAGTCCACGAAGTCCCGCTCCAGCAACCTACTTACCTAGGTAATTTTACACTTTGGCGGCGGTGCAAGCCGCCGTGAATTGAAAAGACTAGGTATTTGTACTTGGATTAATACATACTAGGTAAGTACTTAAATTGTTTTTTTAATCCACGAAGAACCACTCCCTCTTAATTTGTTACTTTGCACGACTTTCTATTAAAAAATAAACCTACTAGTTACTTTTCTTAATGGCATGTCGTTATTAAAAACTGAACCAACATAAAATTAATTAAAGCGCCATCTATGAGGTGAGCCTCCAACTATTTGACTTACGTAGTGCGGCAAAGCGACATCTATTGTGAAGTGGAAAAACCAACCAGTTTTAGGTGCGACATCTATCGTCGAGTAGTCAAACAGTATGTAGTACAAATTCTTACCGGCTTGACGAAGGCGGCGCTGACGTCGCATTCTTACTGATAAACTGTCCCAATCTTCATCCATGTTTGGCTGTCCTTCCCGCTCGGCTGCGAAACAAAAAGAGCTGATCATGATAACCAAAGTACAGTGCCTACCATAATGAATGATGAATGTTTCATCCTTAATAATATTTTAAGCCAAAGTTTGTTACTTTGTTTATTTATCCACAATTTAATGCCTCATCCGATGATGTGAATTTTGGTCAGTTTTTTGGGCAGTTGAGATTATATGAACAAAATTACCACAACTATGCGTACGGTCGAACACATAAGCAGCTGTACATTTTAGTACGTTGTCGCTGCCATTGATGTACTAAATTCAATTTTGGACAAGATCAATTTGTTTCAGATCTCTCCCTTATGTTTATTAATTTACGACACGCTGACAACACGTTGATGTTGGCCTAGTTGGTAGTGACCTTGCCTACGAAGCTAGCGGTCCCGGGTTTAAATCCCGTTAAGGGCAGATATTTGTGTGATGAGCGTTAGTATTTGTTCCTGAGTCTTGGGTCTCTTCTATGTATTTAAGTATATATTTCTCTATATAAGTAGTTTATCGTTGTCTAGTACCCATAGTACAAGCCTAGAGCTTAGTTTGGGACTAGGTCAATTTGTGTGACACTGTCCCGTGTTTTTTTACATACATACACATACATACCATCACGCCTTCATTCCCAGAGTGGGGTAGGCAGAGCTACAGAAATACCAACCACTACCTACATAAAGAGTTGTTGGTAACTCTGTAACCACATTTTGCACAAACAGGCTAAGATTTTTACCAGTGTATTAGTAACAGGTTGCAAGCCCATCGCCTAACAGAACTAGAAGCCCTCATTCCTTTGGTCTTTTTTTTATTTATGGTAATAATACCTTCTTCTTTGCGTGTGCGCGAGTGCACGTGTGTGGCGAGGCGCCGTCCCCCCGCCATGTAGTCGGTGCTGCGCTCGAGTTCCTCTCGCCTCCTCCTCTCCTTTCCTCCTTTTTCTTCTGCCACGCTCGCGTCACTCGCTAGCGATCGTGCCTAATACAAATGAAAAGGGTTATTATTTACCCCCGACGCAAAAAGAGGGGTGTTATAAGTTTGATGTGTAAGTGTGTGTGTCTGTCTGTGGTACCGTAGCTCTTAAATGGATGAACCGATTTGAATGGGTTTTTTTTACATGAAAGCAGGTTTTCTAGCGGTGGTTCTTAGACATGTTTTAACAAAATCGGTTCAGCCGTTATTGAGATATTGAGCTTTTAGAGGGTTAAAAGCCCCCAAAATAACGGTGACACCTACTTTCAGAGTTGATATCTCTTAAACTGCTTAACCAATTTTCATGAAATCTTACTAAGAACCATTCTGATTAATGTAGCTTTATTTGCATCCAAATCCGTTCATCCGTTTGGGAGTTACGATGCCACAGACACTCAGATGGAGGAGTACTTTAATGAAATAACATAAAATACCGTCATGAAATAGCGATCCCGACGGACCCTGCACAGGATCCTACCACCACTAAAACGTGTTTGTTATCTTAGAATACTTATTTAATGGCCCACCTCGTTTTTGGAGAGCTCCTCGTCACAGAGCCGCTCCTGCTCCTTGGTATGTCTCGTCTCCGTCACTATCGTGCCGTCGGCCCGCAGAGCACGCAACTCCTCCTGAAAATAACACTTATAAAGTAAAGCAAACCAATTGTACCTAATATGGGGTACGTTTTTTATATTATTAATATCCTACCCACTTTAAGTTTCGTCGTAGAGCCGTGTGATCTACTAGGATCTCTCTTAATGCTCCCTTACGGCCGAACCCTATATTCAAACCGCGGATAGATAAGGCTTACTTCGGCCATACAAAATGTGTCAAATTTTAATCCGAAGTAAGGCTATCTGTCCGCGGTTTGAATATAGGGTTCGGCCGTTAGTGGATTCCATAGAACACTCGTAATAACTGTCCCGTCTGACACAATTTAGAGCTTAGTGTGGGTCTAGATTATTGGTGTAAGATTGTACATAATATTGATATTTACTAGGTATTATTAAAGGTAACTCCAGTTGAGTTATGTAAAATCGAATGACTAAAATAATAGTCCCCTACAACTCAACTGCGTCCCTAGCATGACGGTAAACTTGATTAAGGTCTGAAAGTCGATTTACCGTGTCATCGGTGTCGATGGTGGTGTTGAACGCGACGGTGTCCCGCACCACCCGCGGCCCGCGCGGCACCAGCGCCAGCTGCTGCTCCGTCTGCGTCCTCAGAGCATCGCGGATGTCTTCCTCCGCGGTCTCCTGCACCGCCGATATCAGAGCCTGCAACAACCAAACAAAGAGTTAAATACTTTGTACTTGTTACCGTCAATAGAAGTAGTCAAAAATTACCTAAATTTTAAAGGAGGTAGTAACCTAGTAATGTACAGTCAAAGCCATTAATCTATACAGCCATATCGTCTAATGTATGTGTACATGGACCTTATGGCCAGTGGCATTAAGGTGTATAGATATTTTTGACGTGTTGGGAACGTATATTAATGCCCTTGACTGTACATAATTGAACGAAAAAACAAAAAGGATAACGACCAAAAAGTTTCAAATCCTAAGTTTGTCAAAAACTCCGCTACACTCTAACTTTGACATAAGAAATAAAAATCAAAACTGTCACATTTGTCACACCACACAATAGACCATGTCAAATCTTGATTAATTGCTTTATAATGACAGAAAAAACATTTTATCAACGAGCCGCTAAATACTGGGCTAAAGTGCCCCCAACCGTAGACGGCGTTCTTGGGGGTTTTGGCCATATCTCGGACATTGACATCCAGGGCTCTAAACAGTTCCTACACGAAATACTTTCTCGGGAGGACCCTCCAGGGACTGCGCTGGCCCTCGACTGCGGGGCCGGTATAGGAAGGATTGCCCAACAAGTGTTGATGCCCCTATTTGAACAAGTGGATTTGGTCGAACAAGATGAAAAATTTATTCTCACAGCAAGAGATTCCATCGGCGAAAACAATGGCAAATTGGGAACACTGTACAATATTGGACTACAACATTTCAAGCCCGAAAAGAAATATGACCTTATCTGGTGTCAATGGGTACTTGGCCACTTGAAAGATTATGATTTGATCGCATTTTTGACGAGATGCAAAAATGCACTGCCCTGGAGCGGCGTAATAGTAGTCAAGGAAAACATCACCGCAGAGAATGAAATAGAATACGACGAAGAGGATTCCTCTGTGACTCGACCCTATAAATTAATGCAATTAATATTTTACGAAGCGGGTTTAGAAGTAATCAAAGAATGCGTTCAGGATGGATTCCCTGATGATATCTACAGTGTTTATTCATTCGCTCTACGCCGAAGACGCAGTTTTTTTCACCCAGAGTAACTATAATTATAAAGTTTATTAATTAGGATTTCGAACAAATTATATAACATTCACAAGTAAACGTTACCGATACACACATTTCCTGTTTTAAAATTATTTTGTAGCGTTTTGAAGACATATCAGTGTAACAGTAATTGAAATTGTTCACTTTGTCATGGCTTATCTGTGATGAAGTGGAGAATCGTGGCCAGAATTCGTGATTGTGACGTTTAATAAAGTAGGTTCGCAGACGCGTCGTGTCGGCAACGGCATTCGCAAGTGCGCTCGCCGTTTTGGTACAAAGTGGCGAAAATCTTGCATCACAGACTGGGATTCAAGGAATAACACTTAATATTGTATAGCTCAATTTTTAGAACTTTTCTCAGAAATTGCTGTTGTTGACTGCACAAATTGCCACAGTTTGCTTGCTTTGTTGGATTTCTTCGAATGGCCAAATGCAGAAGTAATAAGCGTAGGCAGGTACTGTTAACTACATTGAATTATCGTTTTAAGGAATTTGAATCACTGACGGGATTAAAACACACTCAAAGCGACCGTATCTAAGATCGATAAAGCCCATAACATCGAGGCTTTCACTTAAAGGTACAATACTTGGTTTCTGCGTCTCATCAACAGCTACTATTAAAATCTAGTACAATTGGCGTTTCGGCGATAATTAGAGAGTTATTTGAGCGATTGGTACTTGGTCTAAGAACAGTTAGTCATGGGTATCGTACTGCGATCTGTTATTTTATTAGAGACGTCGATCATGGAATGGAGACGGTAAAGCATTCGGATTGACGTTCACAGTTACCTTCTCGTGTTTGACGGTGACCTGGTATTCATATCGAAAACGATGGCGTCGGTGCAAAGTTTGATAGCTTCGAGGAACGTGAAAGCCTCTTCAGATATCTTGTAGGCAATTCTGTGCGGGTAATACGAGTAAGTTATCTTGAGGTAAAATACACGTACTGGGTGCGGTTTATAAATGAAATGCTTGCAGAACCGTTCCCACATTTCATCAACTTTTGCGCTTCTTGTGAAATATTAAGACATTTTCGTGGATCAGTTACTGTACTTTTTCAGTTTACAAATCAAAATGAACATCATCGTAAGCAGCAGTTTAAATTTAATGCAGACGAGGGTTCGCCGACTTACTAAGTTATTCTAAATTATGAGATTCGGCTGCTTTTTCTGCGGCTAAACTAGTTCGGCGGGCGACGGAAATAATGACTTGGAAACGGACAAAAAGCTTTCTGCGTTCAGACCTGACCCGAATAATGATCTGCGCATGAATTCAAGGCTTATCGTTATGACAACCAAACCTGATCAAAATAAATATTGTAAAAGCATATAAAACAAGCGAGGGATGCCAAAGAATTGTATAAGCAGAACAGAATCAATGAATGAAAAATGCTCTATTGCAATCGGTCTTACTAGTTCACGTAATTCATTTCACAAAAGTTTTTATCACCAAACCAATGTAATTGGACCGGATACTATTACTGTCCTGTAAGGTATTATGTTGCTAGACTATTTATTACCTGCCAATCAAATATAATTGTACATGTTTTTTAACTTCGCAGAAAAATTATAATTGATACACTTAATTATCAGCCGAAATGGACAAAAACCAGACTTTTTAAAATTTTGTGAATGTACATTGCGATAAACGTGCCAAAGGGTCATTGCCCTACGAGATCACCGATTTACCAGAGGTCAAATAAAAGTATCGAAACCGTTATGTAACTTAACACTAGCCTACGTTACATAAAGTACTAGTACGCTGAGCATGTCATTGCTCTCAAATGTAATTATTTTCAAATCACTCACGGCAATCTTTTTCACCATTTGCAATCATCGTATTATGAATTGTTTGTTCGAGTTTTTGAGAGTCGAGGAATCTCAAACATTTTATCACATTACACTTGGCGTTGTTGTGATGGAGTTGGCATTTTTGGTAATGGTTACCATACAACACCGTATTCTTTTTTGTTCCATGAAATTCACGACCTTTTCAAAACACTTGTACCTATTAGCTCCACTACTACCTATGTAATTGTATGTAAACAACTTTAAGTAGTTAAAGATTTTCATACATCCAATGTGATTTTGATGGCATTATTATTTTGGTTAAGTATAAGAAATGTCTGACTGTTGACTTTCTTACGGCATTTCTTCTCAGCAGTGGTCTCCTCTTAGTAAGCGCTGGCATAATTTCTACGTGTAAAAGTGCCCGTGCGGTAAAAATATTATATCTTTTTATCTTTATTACAATAATGTGGTTATACTTATTAGAGTTCCAAACTGAAAGGGTGCAAAACCGCAACAGAATTATCTTAGAGTGTGTATCACTACGGCTGCAATAACAACAAATAAAGGTAATTAAAACATAAAAATAAAAGGAGGTCCTCAAACAAGAGTCATGTTTTATCTGCGTTTTTTAATTGAACGAGACTACATAATTGCTGCCATGCCTACACAAGAATCAAAAGGGATGGCTTTATGTGCTTCCGCGCAAAGAACCTGAGATGGAGATAGTTTTCGCGCGCCTTCGTGCAATTTTTACTAACTACAACATTTGTTAAAAAAATGGTTTATGAACGACTGAATCAAAAAGCGTCGCAAAACATCGTAGGATTTCGAAGATTTAGTCAAAAATAGGAGAATGGTGTCATGTTTAAAAAATAAAACTATCATCGTGTTTTCATGTTTGACATTCTCAAGGAAATGTGATCAAGTTCCAAAGAGAGAGTATCCAAAGAACAAACATATAGGCGTGATGGTGACTGAGATCCAGATCGTGAAACACTACCGGCTTTAATATATGTGGCATCTTAATATTTTACAGTTATACGGAACCATTCGTAGGCGAGTCAGATTTGAACTTGGCCGTTTTGTCCAGGCCGCGGGCTTCCTCTTGTCCCTTGCACAATTTTATAACAATTAATGAAAAACACAACGCTTATTACTTAATTAACATATAATCGATAATCGAAGTCTTAGAAGTCTGACTTTCGATAGTTTAGGTAGGGGCCATCATTTTTAATTACGCATAAAATATTACGAAAGTTCAGTTTTGTTCTTATCACGTCGATCACCTGTCGCTCCGAACATAACCTCTGTATTTACTCTCCAACCAAAGTAAAAGTCCCGCAGCCGCCGCCGGTAGGAACCAGTTGCCCCTTCACTGGGCTTGTACATTTTGACGAATTCCTCGGAAACTGCGCACATAAGCTATAAGATGAATATCTTAATGCTTGACAAGATTTCTTCAGGTTAATCAAATTATCTGTGTTAATCACAAGTGAAAATATCGCACTCGGTAAAAGTCTTTATGTAGCTTCGAGTCAAATGATACTTCAACTTGTTCACGGTACCTTCAGGTAATTAAAGTTATACAATAAGGCATTTAACAAAAGTACAATAATGAAAGCTTAATGTAAAATAGGAATATTTATGACCATAACTAACTACTTCACGATGAAAAGCTTAAGTAAGTACTTTACAAATACACAATAATTTCTAATTATGAAAGCCTGAAACCTGATTTTCATTCAATTTAATTCGCGATAAAATAAAATTATATATAATATAAGTTAATTGGCTTTAAATTAATGCCAAAAAGTTAACAGATGATTATGCTTTTAACAGTGCACGAGTACCTACTTGTTCCAGAGTCTAGAATATTTTCTATGTATTTTATGTACCTAAATAAGTTTGTATTTCCCTAAGTAACAAATCAAATTAAATCATATCCCTTTTTTGTGTTTACAGGCAACTAGAATACGTGATACATGATACAAATATGTTCCACTATTAACTACCCGCATGCGCACAAATTCATATTAATATAAATTAAATGTGACTCTAAATAATTTAAAATAAAATTACTATATAAAATTAAATATCAATCAAATAGTGACAAAATAAAATAATATCTCAAATTAAACGTTTATCAAATAGATATTTGGCTTTTGGCAAGATAGTCCTTAACGAAGTAAATAAACAGTTAACCAGTAGTCATTCTTTAAGTGTTCTCTTAAATTGACTCCCAGGGCATTCCACAATGACTTTGGGTAACTGATAGTAGGTATAGTTGGATAGACATTCACAGTATGTATTGCTTAGTGAAGAAGATGAATTGTTTATCCAGAGCGAGGCAAGAATAATTTATTTCTATTCCTAGTTTATCTCGGATAGTTAGGTGGTATGCTTTTCAAAAAGTTCAGGATGTTCTCTCACAAACATGCAAATCTGCTCGATGTACACATATCCTTTCTGTACCAAAAATGCACTATGGACATCTACGGAGTAGCCTAGATATTCAGGCCGTAACTGATAGAGGACACACGTGGTAACACGGGATAAGCTGTTAGTGCTAGTACTTTAGACGAGTTTGTACTTAATCTTCTTACAAACTTATCAAGCCTTTCATAAACGTTGACAATATAAAATTTCGAATTACAAAATTTATCTATATACTCGTACATTTTGAGAAATTTGGTGGTTTTGTCGGTATTTTAGTATGTCTCAAACTGCACAATTTTATTTTTGTTTAAATTGATATTGTTAGATTACTCTTATGACATGTAACCAGTCCACCATACCTGCAATTATTTAATTATTAAAATTATCTCTGCAAACATTATGCGATTCCTAGTATTCCTACTATGTCTTGGTAAGTCGTCACATACAGGAAAAGTAATGGGGGGCCTCGAACACTCCCCTGCGGTACACCGCAGTCGTTATGCTTATATTGTGATTGTGATCTCTTTGTTTTAAGTTATCCATTTCAATATTTTGTATTACCGATCTGAACAAAAACCTATAACAAAACCTTAAAGGTAGGTTTGTAACAGATTTTTTTTTGAAAAATTGACTCGTTTGATTTATGTTTATGTTCACCCGCGTATAATAAATTATTCGGTCTTCCTATATTGTGTGGGATTTTATTATCGTTATTTCCTTAGAAACTCTGGAGTGAAAAGTGCTTATTTGTTAATCCAGGATATTTAGCTATCCTCCATTCCAAATTTTATCCAAATCGGTCCAGTCGTTGCAGCGTGGAAGAGTAAGAAACTAATACACACACACACAAACATTCGCATTATAATATTTGTGAGTTTACATAAAATTGCTATAGTCATTTAATTCCAATGAATTTAATTACGTACTTTTAAATGTATGACGCGTTTCTCTACCTTACGGGTCTTAAGATCATGTGTTTACGACGGACCCCGTCAGCAACAACCTCCTTACACAGTTCTGAACTTTCATGTACGCTATCAGGGTCATAGGGCCCCACCAGGGTCGTATGAGTAACTAGGATCCGTGTTCGGTTTATCTTGCTATTTATTATGAGTAGGTTTAATTGGTGGAACGTGTTGCTTATTATCTCAGTAGAACACGTCAGAGTGGCATATCATATAGTAAATTACTTTATATCACAAAGAAAGGTACCTACTCAACGATTTTGAATTTAACTGGTTTTTACTAAACATATTCAATTCAGGCCAAAAGAAACAAATTAACTATGCCGTTTAGATCAATGTCAAAATTTTACTCCCGCCACGCGTCTATAAAAGAATTCCAACGAAAAGTTCAAGGTGTTTGATTTTGTGGACGTCGATATCTGTGTTTTGGTACCTGTGGCAATGAAGACAAGTACTTACACAAGGTACATTGTAGAAGTGTTTCTATCATGTGATAGTTGTATTAGACAGAATTGACACTGCTAAAAACTTGGTTTAACCTGGTTTATTCGAGGTTTATTTTGCAGAATTATAATCTCATCGACAGGCTTTACGGAGGAATTAACATTTTGCGAAAGTCACAAGACTAACCTAGCCTAACCTAAGTAATTAATACTTAAGATAGTTTGAAAACAACACAATTTCAGCAGAAAATAGCTTTCCTTAGTTGAAATTCAGTGAAATTTTGCATTAGATGAGTGACGTAAGTTTCATTCGTTTCATTAATCGTAGCTAAAACGACGTATGCATCTTCCTGATGCTTTTTAAACCTTAGTCACTAGCGACTTAACAAGTTATAGCTGTTTTTTTTAATTGGCAACCAAGTTCCATACTTAGTAAGCCTTCTTGATATAAAAGACACTAAAGTATATTTGCAAAATAATTCGCATAACTCAAAATATTATATTCAATGCGCAGACGTAATGATTATAAGCGTAAAGCTAGTTGAAAGTCCGGCGCAAGCGCAGCTGACAGCTCTCTCCTGTCATAGAGAACAACTTGTTACGTATCACGTTGTACGCTGTAACAGAAATATTGATCTATCGTTACTATACGTGTGAATTAATTTTAAACGTAATTATAAATGTAGGAGTAAACAACTGAAAGATTAAAAGTAAATTACATTTTTGATGATAGATCGAATCTTAAGAGTTACGTTTTGATTTTGAAACTAAATCTGTAAGTTTTAATTAGTAAGGTATAAAATGAAAACATGAATTCTTCCAGGATCAATATTCCGTTTAAAAAGCTTTCTCACGTCTGTAATAGAACACCGCATTACAAAACAAGAGTAACATAAAATTAAAATGAAGTCGATAAAGAACCCAGTGGGAGAAGACACGACAAACCACTTAGTCGCTGGTTACTTGTGACAACCACATTGAATTAAGATCTTCGTGAAGCGTGCCAACTTTGTAATTCTACTTGATGTTTAATTAACTCAGATTTATCTGCAACAAGTTGTTTTCTGCTGAACCGTAGACGATGTACCTATATTAAACGACTCCTGGATGTTAGTGTTAACAACAATAAAACATAGATCATTAATATAATTATTTCAAATCATGAAATATAAAATACTTCACAGCAAATTACAAAAAATGAGGCGTTAAAGAGAATAAGACAAAATCAAAAGGAACTACTTAAGAGAATTCTCAACTAGCGATGACTCACGATACATTTGTCGCTACGGTAATCCAGTTGGGGAAGCTGCAATTAAATGAAAAACGTATCGCAATAAATAACTAACTACACTAGCTAACAGTACGTAGGAACAGTCACAGGCGCGATTCGACGGGACTTATAGTCGTCTTTATTGGATTTATCACTTGAGACCTGTTGAGGTAAAATGTGGGAACAACCCCGGTATGGGTACATTGTTGCTTTTGCTTGTTATTTTTACGTTCACGGTATTTGAAGCGATTTGTGTTCTCTTGTAAAATTGTTTGCTACTTTCGTATTTAATTTGTTTTATCTATGTACATAGGTGCGTTTCTCTGTTATTCACATTGCAGAACAAAATGCCTTAACGTACAATTTACATTCGCGCCTTATGAACAACCGAACTGTTGAGTCTTATGAATTCATACAATTTCATAATCAAAATATTATTCCCAGCAAGCCATTAAGAAAATGGCGGAAGATATTAACAAGGGCCATTGCATTTATCCAACCCACGCGCTAGGGTCCGTAGGTAGGATTTCATTCACATCCGCTAAAGAGCCGGACCATTAGACATCGCTAAATTGGCCACCTGCTAAAGACGAATGCATACAGGTGGGAACATACTAGTGGCAAAAATCACGATACTACGACCAAAATTGTAAAAAAAAAATTCATCAAGTTTATAATACTTTTCTCAATTTTCATTTTGTTCGCCATAATACGAGAAGACTTTTTGTATATTTACTTATAAGTTTTCGTTCCAATACCCGTATTTTTTTACTTAGATCCTATGGTGTTGGCCGCCATGGTAATAATATTATTATTATATCCTAGCATAATAATTTGCGATATCGTTTATTCAATGTTAAGGAAAAGCCCTAGTCTGACTTTGATGAATGTATCGATCCGCTTCCCACAAGAAGCATCACCTGCACTTACTTTTTAACCCTATTGGATTCTGAAGATGTGTGTGAACATGCCTTAACACCAGACAAATTCGCAATTAATGGCAGTCGACAGTGTTGCAGTTTATCTCTCGGATCACGGTATCAGGCTTTCTCGCGACATCTGCCGTCCCCTACAGCCAGATCGCGCCGATACACAGCTCAAGCGTGAAGCACGGGGAAATCATTTCAAAACCATTACGAGTAAGAGTTTTTGTGATGGCTATCCTTTACTTTCAAACGATGAGATGGTTAGATTTGTTAAGTTTGCCACCTTTGAACTCTTCCGGAGTATCATCATAGAATATTAAGTTACGATCATTGTTACTTTCCTTTACATCATCATCAGTGTTGCTAGAAGTTGTGTTAATATTTACATAGCTTTTGTCATACATCTGCTATCTTTGTGTTTTCTTTTATATCTAACTACGAACAAAGCTCAGCATTTATGCTCTCTAAATTACCAAAGAAAAATGAGGTAAACTGTTTAGTTTAAGACACGACTAAACCGGTAGATAAATAGCTTCATGCTCCAAAAAAAACGACAAGATGCATGCGCTTGCACATCAATGACCGACCTTCGCGCGACCGCTGCAAGGCAACGACTGGTTTTTTATCGATCATTTTACTTGGATGAAATTTAAATAGAATGGGCTTATGTTTTACTTTTTAACCTGCTATAAAGCTTCAGTTTCTTTCTCAATATTTTATTTTGCGACTTGCCTATAGATTCCGGTATATGCAAATAGTATGAGAGTATGCAGAAAAATAGGACTGCGGATTGACAAATATGGATTCTATTCTTTATAGCCTTGGCAAAGTAAGTAAAACCATAAATGATGTAACCTTTGCTATTCAACATCCGTTATTAAGATAAATCAAGGTATCACAAACAAAGCCACAGGTGGGGCCAAACCTGCAACGAATTCCAAGATATCTAACCTGTGCATCGGCCTTGAGAAAGCAGTCTGCCGCTCGCCGCTGACCTTTTCCTCCGCGGCTTATTTATGGCAACCGACCGGGGATAAATCTTCTGCAGCTTGAGTATCCGTGTTGTTTTGTCGTGGAAGCTGTTCCTCTTTACTCTAATTGCATAACATTTGGATTGTGTATCGATCCGTCCAAAGATTAAGGATGATTTAGAATCTGTATGTTCGCTGATCGCATTTGCAATGCTTTTATATGTAGATACAGCCTTACTTCGGATGACAAAAACAAAGTGATTATGTCCAATGATTGATAACATGATATAACATCACACCTTCATTCCCAGAGTGGGGTAGGCAGAGCTACAGAAATACCTACAACTCTAAAAAAACTTCTTGATAATTCTGTAACCACGTTTTCAAAAACAGGCTATGATGTCCAATTATTATAGGTACTTGAATATATTTATATTTAACACCTAATGTAACCTCATATTGTAACAAACTACTTAAAAGCTATTTACTGGCCAATGTCATCAACTGTATTGCACTAAAGTTTACGCATTCCGCAGCATTTGCGTTGGGCAACACGCAGATTAGAGCACTTTACGCATTGGCTCAACCAACTCGCTATGAAATTCAAAATGATTTAATGGTGTATTTTATACCAATAACGAGTGTATTATTACTATGTTCATTAACAGAGGTGCGATTGAAGTTCACTTCAACATTCTAAATTACGTTTATTGTATCGCAAAATGTCTTTTATCTAGCGTATTCTCCTTTAATAACAACACGAACCGCCTCTAGATTCTCTTGTAAACGATATAGCCCAGGATAAGGGCTTCATGCACTACATTGTTACGGCATTGAAACCAGCCCGTGGGCTTGTCCGCCTTGTCCAGCCTTGTCCCGGCTTCTCAAGATCCACTATCAACTTTCAACTTTGTACCGCTCGCGACAGCGCCGGCTCTTATCCTTGGCCTAACATTATTTATAAGGGACCACATTGGCAGGTACAGGATTTATAAGAGCTGAATAGGATAAGTTGTGGGATGCGCTGTGCTTAGAAAATCTTCAATTTTAGCCAGTTTAAGTTAAATATAGAGTAATGTCATTCCTTACATTAATGTATAGTAATGATTTAAGAAATCTAGTATAGGTTTTATGAAACAAATATCAAATTGAAGTTGTAAGCCCAGCCAATGCCAACTGATTTCCACATCGCAATCGTTTTTCCAATTCACTTAACAACTTTTTTATCGTGTACATTTTGTAAGCAACAGAACTGGTCGAATCGGCTAACGCCATAATTCAAGTTCTTTGCCGCGAACAATTTCATCTGGAGAAACCTCTCATTATGAGTAACCTACATAAGTTACGAAGAAATGAAAATGCATTGGGTTCTCGGTGGACAAACTTGAGAGAAATTACCTGATCGGGGACCGAGGTGAGCCCGTCCGTGAAAGTTATGGGATTCGACGGACGACGGTCAATCTAAACGTTATGGACGCAAATAACTATGTTCCTGCGAAGAGTGATAAACGGGTCGTACAGTGAAAAATGGTTACATTCACAAGTTTAACGTTAGAACTTGTAAATGTAAATAAGCATTGTGATAATAAAATAAAAATAATGTTTCAAAACCATCGTCATTAATTCACACAAGTTTATTTCTAAAATATTGAGCGTTTACTACTCCAAATCAAACCCCCATGTGCCCCATATCTTAGTTTATTACTTCAACTTGGTCAGGGGCGGTTCACTCTATGATTTTGTCGCGCCGCTACAAGTACATGCGGCCGGCCGCCATTCGGCGGTCTATTAGTGGTTGCCGTACGGGAACGGGACGCACTCCTTGCTCTTTGCATTGCATCGTCATTCGCCTCGAAAAATAAATATGCCTAAACAAAAAAAGGTAAAAGATGCTGTACCTATCGCAACGGGTTGTAAGAACAACGACACGAATGCGGAACGTTTGTTTTTCTCTATCTATATGTCTATTTATATTGGTTGAAAACAATTTTTCAGTCTTCGTCTTACATTTTGCAGAAACAGGCAGTTTTGATGTCATAACCTAAAGGCAAATTACACAGCTTTTGTGTAGTCGGGTGATCCTAAGTAAATAAAGAATAATCGTAATATCGTTAATAAAATACACTATTATTACTAACGTATAATTGAATACTTAAGTCGAGCTGCAACCCTAGCTCTGAGGCTCCGCCTCTGAAAGAGCGCGTTGCATGCAATAGAAAGAAATAGGCACATTTAGGCACGCTTAGCGTACCTAAGCAGGGAATTTGTTAACAGAGGACCTTCTGTACGTAGTATGTACGTATAGGTGAAAAACTTAAGTAAAGGACCTGTTGTATGTAGTTGTGTATAGAATTAATATGGAGCTTACGTCAAATTTCCAATATAGAACGTTAAACGGTCTATACAGGATGTATTACAACTACTTACAACAGGTCCTTTACTTAAGTTTTTGACCTATATATTCTATGACTCGGTATCAAAAATTAGCTCATGTGTGTCAAAGTAAATAATATAAGTCGGCAAACTAAAGATTTATTTCGAAAATAGGAAAAACAAATGGTACCGCATTAAGTAGTAGCATACGATTTCTCACGAGTTGACAGGCTTCGCAAAAACAAGTGAAGTGCAATTTGGAGTCCTTGACAATCGTGTTCAAAGCCGTGCGTGCGGGAAAATCAGAAGCTAAGCGCTTTTTCAATGCTTTTACGCCTTTTTATAACTATAAAATGTTCATTGCCTGTTGTTTTGCTCTAATTGGAGTCCATTCAAGCGTTTTATTATCTAACTGATTTAACGTATAAAAACTCCGCCATTTGCTTCGCGAAGAATCACCGCAGCTTTTTATCGCTCCAATCCTAATTAGAGATTTGTATTTTTTGTTAGAAAATCGAGGTACAATCTTGAATGAGAGAAACATAAAAAAGATAAGATATGTGGTACGTCATGTACGTAGGTATGTGTGATACGTTGTTCTTCTGTGGTGTATAAAGTAGGTAAGCTGATAAAAATACGTACTTCCTAATTTTAAAGGTGGCGAAGTTAACGATCCAGAGAAGATCGGTGTCTATACTCGTAATGACAGTAGTACTATATTTAAACAATGACCTTTTGTACTAATATTGACAAGAAACCACTCTACGCGTGGAGTATGACACGTTTTCTAGCGTGAAAGCAGCAAGGTATTGTTTCGACACTTGCACTTTTGTTTTTTACTTTTGTCGAACTCATTAAGAAACACCGACGAACATGCCATCAGTCGTATTTGACCATTATAACGTGTAATTATGGTTTAAAAAAAAAAAAAATTGTAAAATTAACTGGCCAGTATTTTTCGTTTAAAATTCATCTTATTTATTACAAAGTCTGGGGACGTCCTAATAATATCCTATATCCATTTGCCATGACTAAATACAACAATACGGTTACTACCGCGGTAAACTTATTCGGCGAGTAACGAACAGAATAGATTAGTGTTTCAGTTGCCATGTTCGGTACTTCTACGTTTTGTCAGAAAGTATATGCTGATACTCTGTTGAAAATGTACAACATTTATTCATTTTCAAACATTAGTCCAGCTTAGTATTCACGACGTATAAGTTAGTATCACGTACGTTTTTCCATGAATCGCGACGCCATATCCTATGGGCCCATAAAGTGGTATTCTGTATGCCTGTCGAACATTCCACCGGCGATTGTCCAGGCAAATATTAATGGTGTACATTCTTTGTAAAATACACTGTTCGTTTATTTGCACATTGTCTTACAATATACGGGTTTTAATCGTGCTTAGGAACTCCATATTTAAAGAAGTTAATGTCTTTATAGTTTATAATTTTGTCACCTTATTTTTAGTAGCTTGAACCAGACTTGTTTTTAGTAGGGTAAAAAGTAAGTTTCGCGGTTTTTCTTGACTATACGTTTAAATAGGTAGTTGGGCGTTTTCCATAAAAGTGTACATTGTTAAGTACAAAGTTAAGAAAATGTAACTTTTCCATTTCGTCACTAAAATTAGCCATACATTTAGATATACGTTAATTTTCGTGACGAAATTGAAAAAGTTAAATGTTATTAATTTTGTCTTTAACGATGCACACTTTTTTTCGAAAACGCCCAGTTAGTAGCTAACATTTAATACATAAAGCTAATTTCTTTGAAAAAAACAAGACGCATCTTATAAAAATCACACACACGCTTTTATATCTTCTCGAGGGAATAATATAATTTGAACATAATTGTTGAGGGTCAAAAATACGTTATAGTTTTAGTATTGAAGTATTTGAGTAAGACTTCAGAGTGAATCCGAAAAAAAAAATTGTATTCAGCACTGTGATATGCGGTTTAATAACGGTAATCACGAACTTATAACCCCTAACCTTAAACCGAAAACATACCGGGAGCTCAACTTTTAATATATACTAATGTTGTCCGTGTTATACTTTTTTTCAGTTAGTTAAATGACAAGTATCGTTTAATTTCTTTGAAACAAACGGGATTGTCTGTGGCCTGTTTTATTAAAACGGCCTCTTAAGACTTCTAATTACCCTCTTTTCCATCATTAGCTCTGTCATTCCTTGCCATTCAGGCGCAGGCGCCGCTCCAGGCTAATTAGATTAAATTCCCTCCACCACATACTTAAGACTGAACCAACCACTCAAGTACGAGCACCTAAAGCAGAAACTCTTAAACCTTGCATTTGCAAACATGTGTGTAAGCATGCACAATTGTACATACAAAAGTTTTAATATTTACAATATACAACCATCGCGTTGAATATATCTATTGAAAAAATTACAGACCTTATTGTCTTATGCATAAAGGCGCGTAGATATTTTGACGTCTTGGAATCGTGTATACAATATAAGTAATTACGAATTTGACTGTTCAAATATGTCATCGGACCTGACATCCAATCTTACATAAGTGTGTGCGTACATTTTGTTCCAAATCATCATTGTGTCGGTGGTGTTACCAACACAACAAAATACCGTGGCCTTAAGTATTTCAACTAAGTTAACAATCGAATGGATAAACGATCCATCAGCAATTATTAAATGTCCCAACGAAGGGAATTAAAGCATTCGCAGACAGAACCTGATAGAATGTACGGTAAACCAAACAGATGCTAAAAAACCTCCTCTACCGATTGTTGTTGGCTATTCCTAGAATAATGAAGAGTAAATGTATTTGAAGTACTTAATTAATCCTTTGTAGCCATTTACACCAATGCAATTAAATTTACAATTAACTATTTGTTTCAATTAAGATTATTTTTTCGGTTTAAATCAAGTTTTCTTTGTCAGCGTTTTTCTATTTCTCTTGTCATTCCTTTTAATGAAAACACATTTTAATACACTCAATATTTATAATGTACATTACGGTGAACTACTATTGTTTGCTCCCATTGAACCGGCGTTAGCGCACTTTACGTCCACTGCTTTCCATTAATCGATTTTCCGCTCTATTATAATGCCACAAAGTGCAAGAAATTACCGTTCACGGTTGTAGTAAAGCTAACGGTATAGGGCGAGTTCACACGAATATTGCGCTCATTAATAAACAATGCAGTAGTGGGAATACGCGAGCAGCCGCGATCAAGGAAGCTGCAATTATAATACATCCCGTTACGCGTGCGTCATTCTTGGGGAAGTGTAACTGTCGCTTTATAATCCTAGTTGTAATTACACGCCGTGTCACTATGTGTATTATAAACGAGGAAACGCTTTAGTAAAGAATCACGGCGATGCCTAAAATTTTACAAAATAACTGTTAAAGACAGAGGAGAAGGGTAGGAAGGGAAACATAACAAAAGATTTTTGCAGCATATTTATAAGCGACTATGGGAATAAAGGCTTGTAGTACTGTTAGGCGATGGGCTTGCAACCTGTCACTAATACACTGATTAACATCTTAGTCTACTTGTGCAAAATGTGGTTACAGAATCATCAAATTAAGTCTTTTTGGAGTTGTTGGTATTTCTGTAGCTCTGCCTACCCCACTCTGGGAATGAAGGCGTGATGTTATGTGTGTGTGTGTATAAAGACAGAAGGATAATCTTCTTTAATGAAACAGTAAACGTTTCGTCACATTTGGCTCTAAAACTCATACTCGTACTAGTTTATTGTGACCCTATATTCAGCTGGCGATCAGTAAACAGTAAGCACGTCTTACATTTGTATTCAGTGTGTATGATCGACAAGCTTGTGGAATTAATCGCACAAACCGATAAACGTCAGGGGGGTGATTCTCTCAACTCAGTGCGGCAGCAGGCAGGTGAGTCGAGTTCAGTGTCGTATAAAGCTGCCTAATTAAGAAGGCACGCGCCCCCAGGAAAATGTCTCGCAATTATTGGTACCTACCTAGGAATTTCCATTCTTAACACAGAAATACGCCCTAAATACGCAAACATGGCACATCTGTTTTCAAACTTTATTTTGTTATTATTAATATATCTTGTGGTTGCCGGGTTAGAATAGTGCCACTCCATGTCTTCCCGTGGATGTCGTAAGAGGCGATTAAGGGAATAAGGGCTTGTAGTATTGTTAGGCGATGGGCTTGCAACCTGTCACTAATACACTAGTAAACTTCTTGGCCTGATTGTGCAAAATGTGGTTACAGAATTATCAACAAGTGTTTTTAAAGTGGTTGGTGTTTCTGTAGCTCTGCCTACCCCACTCTGGGGATGAAGGCGTGATGTTATGTATGTATGTATGTAATATATCTTTTGAGATTTTAATTGTTTTTATAAAATTATTTTTCGAGCGTCCGAGTAAAGATCAAACCTTTCTCGTAGTTCTAGAAACCAAAGTAGATAAATAGAAATATTACTCGTAAAATCGACGGTGGCCTAGTAGATTAGGGAGTTGAATCGTGATCGCAAGGTACCAAGTTCGAACCCCTGCGGTCACCATACCAATGAGTACATAAGTATGAGTTTTTATAACTTAAGTACTTTACCTGATACTCTTACTGTGAAGGAAAAACATCGTGAGGAAACCTGCACATTAGAACAGCTGAGTGTGTAAGAGGGTAATGGCACAAAAGATACTAAAGGGGTCAAAGTGTATCCGAAAGGGCTATTCTGTAAGATAAGATAATAAGATATAGGTAAGACGGAAATACTCGTAAAGACGTTTTATTTTATTCGAAATTGCTCATGCTCAGTGTAGGGTTCCGAAGCAGTTAAGTACTACAAACATAAAAAATAACAAGTAATAACAAATTTTCTATTTAAAATCATTTGGTGCCTTCTTAGATGATTTTAGTAGGTATAAACTTAAATCTTAAATCGCCTGTATCTCAAGACCTAATGATGTCTATTTAGTCGTGATTTTTTCAGATTTTTTTGTAGTTTTGGCTGTAGGGGGAAGGACACTTGACTCTTACAAAAAATAGCGCTTTAATGCATAATATGCATAATGCATTATATTTCATAAACGGATCCCTTGATCGAAAAATTGTTTTCGCAAACTTACAATATTTTTAAAAGACCTATCCAATGACTCCGTACACTATGGGGTAGAAGAGAAAAAAAATCATCCCCACATTACGTGTAGGGGAAGTACACTAAAAAAAAGTTTATTCAACATTTTATTTTACCACTTTGTTGGCGTGACTAATATGTATATTCATGCCAAATTACAGCTTTCTAGTACTAAGAGTCTCGGGCTAGGCTGCGGACGGACAGACATGGCGAAACAATATTGGTTCCTAGTTTCACTACAGAACCCTAAAAAAACAGTGACGGCTTAAATTCTCTACGGCATTGTCATATACATCTGTTACAGGTCGATTAACCAAACTCACACCAATCCTTATCCTACTACAAACCGACGAAACAATGAGACGTCATACAGAGCACCTGTTCGTGTCATTACTCTAGCGCAATTTGTTAGAGTTAACTGCCGTCAGCTTTTGCTAACCAAGCCACACATCTGGGCTTCACCGTTACTCGTTTCCTCTTCATCTTTATATTTTTCCAGCGACGGCTGCACCACATAAACTTAAACCTTATTCAATTTATAAAATCCTTAGCGAGTACGCAGCATCCGATAAAATATTGTACGCTAAATCTCAAATCCAGACCTTTAAAGGTTTTGTGATGTGATGGAAAAGCCAATGACATGTAAAAATACATATATTATTGGGTACTTTTGAACTCGTGCAGGTCTACCCCAAAATTAATGCTCACGGCCACGCAACTGCGCCTAACTCTAACAAATGTAAGCGAGAAATTCACAGGGAACTTCCTTGTTGAATGCGATATTATTCAACGACGCGCTTCCGACCTTTTTCCCGTAGATAATTATCTTCTCGTGTTAGCATATTAGCACGGTGTCGGGGCTAATTCGATAGAAAGTGCAAGCTGTAAATTTTCCACCGGTGGGAAGAGAACATTAAATTAAACCTCGTTAATCATGGATTTGCACGTCATGACCAGCTTTTCTCCAGTTTCTCTGTAACTAATGACGGTAGGTATCGACATCCAAATATGTTTTTGGTCATTAAGGTAGTTGTACATTATAAAATTTTACTTCGACCATGTTTTGGGCATCTAATAAAAGTGTGCACAAAGTGTTTCTACATAAATTGATAATCTAAACATTTGTAAAATTACTGTAAATTTTAATTTTTATCCATAACCGACTCTATAGATCTAGTGTAAGTACGTTTTGCGTGCGGCCTACGTTATGTCGGTATAACAATTATGCGGTATTGAATGGTTGGCCATTACATTCTGTTATTGAACCAGGCGCTAGGCATTCTCTTGTAAGATTGAATTCACACTGTGACCACCGTAACAGAATTAAGGCAGGTACCGCTCTCATTCAAGTAATAAGTTGTACATGTATATTTATGTTTATCTATTATTTCACGGAGTAGATAGTTAGTGAACAATTATGTAAGCCCAAAACTGGCAAGCAAATCATAATTTTGTAAAATACTACTTAAACTAAGGATTTTACAGTCGGCCAATGAAAGTTTAAAGCATACTTACAACCCTGTCATTGGAAATGTCATTGTGAAAATCATGTTTGGCATTCTACATTTAGTTCGAAATTTGTTATGACAAGGCACTAAAGAGTTCAACGTTTCCATTGGATACTGTGTGTATAAGTGCGAACGTACCTGGTCTGCGCGTAATTGTTTACCTAACTATAGGAATAGTAGAAACTACATTACAGCACGCATGCAAAACGAAAACGACGTGAAAATTTGCTTAAACAATATATTGTAAACATCATCACTGTGAAATTAAAGAGACGCTTATGAACAAAGACATTGTGTTTACGCTTACAACGGCAAACGCCAATTTCTATTTGATTTATGGCACATCAGTGCTAAACGGCGCAAAACACTGGCACGCAAATTTAATTATTTTTCAATGCGCGCTATGCATTTGTCTTTACTATCACATTCCCATGTCAGCGACAATGGGATGCGCGAGGTTGCTCACCTCGCGTACGGTCGGCGCAAGCGCATAGTGCTGTTGCCCATCAACACACCAGTTCACCAATTAACTTTTCATCTTATACCTGGACACGTATCCTTGTTTAAAAACTCCTGGTTCATGGTCGGATTTTTATAACCATTAAGGTATTTGGATCAGGTCCAAAAAGTTGGGCACGCTAACTCTCACAATTAAATTTTCTATGAAACTTTTCCGTTGTGCAACGAAAGTTAGCCATACAATTGTAAGGATACTTTTTGTCACACAACGGAACTTTTTTCGCCTTTGTTTCGGCCTAACTTTTTAGTCTCGTTTATGAGTCGAAAGTTAGTTGAAAAATAAAACAAAAATTCAAATAGCTACTTCCATTGCCCTAGTGGACTATATGGAGTCATAAGAAAGACCAGCGATTTGCTTGTTTTTAATGCTAGGCATCTAGCATAATGATCATCATCCTATGGGGATTTAAAAACGCATGACCTGACAGCGTCATATGCATCGTATAAGTAAGTTTGTAGAGAGGCCTGCTAGGGTGAAGTTTTAAAGACTAAAGCATAATTATGTTGTTATATTACCTATGTGTCGAATAGTTGACTCATTGAAGCATTTTTAATTACATTGTAAAGTGTGTTTCCGTGATTAATTATACAAGGAAGAGTTCTATAGTTAAACAAAAGCCTTTTTGTTCGACTCTACTCTATTATGCTGTATTAAATCTACCAACCGTGTCAGTAAGCAGTGAAGTCGCATAATTAGACGCGAAACATTGTTCGATAATAGCAGCCTGTCATCTCCGGTACTGTGCTACCGTGATTATTAAACAGTGGTTACAGGGATACTGGGTGACGACTGTTCAAGATCAAGCATTTCTCTTAACTTATCAGAAGCTTCCTTTATGCTGAGCTAAGACCATTTCACATTTTCAATTAGATTAATCGGCGATTTTATGTTTTTGGTGCTTTCTCTCTGAAGCATCTTAAGGAGTTTTGTTATTTCTCTCTATTGATGGTGGCCATCACTTATGATATCAAACCTAAAAGGTGGGCCCGCTCGTAGATTAAATCGCTGCACAAATTGAATTTAAAGAAAGTCATTTTCCGTCGGTGAGCTTCAAAAATTGCTCCTCTGGTCTTCCATTGGTACTGCTTAACGCCAGCACGAAAGGTGACGTAACAATATTAAAAAGGTGATACATGTAAAAATATAAAAACACAAACCAAAGAGAACGCAAAAAATAATACTAAAGCAAAATAAGAAATTAAAAACACAGACGACTGTGTAAAAAATCACAATAATCACAATAGTGACAAGGAATCGCACTGTCAATTTGCATTGTTTTACGATCTGTGGAATATATTTCAAAATCTGTAGCTTGTAGGTACTTAAATCTAATCTGCGGCTATGTACTGATGTACTGGGCTGGGATTCTGCACTGTAATAACGATATCGCGTTTGACGTGTTTTAGAATCGTTTATGTCACATTCGCCATTATTGTAAATGACATAAGATTTATAAAAACGCTAGCAATACGGAAACACGTCAAAGACGATATCGTTTTAACGCAGTAGAATAGAGGCCCAGGGCTGGAATTTTTGACCTGGGCTGGGATTCTACACGGTAATAACGATATAGTATTTGACGTGTTTCCGTATTGTCAACGTTTTGATAACTCTTATGTCATTTACAATAATGGCGACTGTGACATAAACGATACCAAAACACGTCAAACGCGATATCATTATAACGCAGTTGAATAGAGGCCCTGTTTCCGTACTGTCAACGTTTTGATAACTCTTATGTCATTTACAATAATGGCAACTGTGACATAAACGATTCTTAAACGTGTCAAACACGATATCGTTTTAACGCACCGAATAGAGGCCCAGTACGATTACTGTAAGTTTACCACTGACAGAGAGTTTGCCTTCATTTAATTTTCAACTTCAATATCATACAAATAAAGCAATTTTTAGAATACTGTTACCCACGTCTACCGATTTAGTAATAACTATTTTATTTGTATGAGATTAAAGCTGAAAATGATATGAAGGCAATCGATCTGTCAGTGGTAAACTCAGAATAATTCTACTGTACTGTTTCTACCACTCGATTTATGGATTTTTGTTTTCAGGTCCTAGTTTACAACAAAGTCGAAGGTCTCTTCACGTAAATTTACACAGGTGCTTAAAAAAGTCCTACATAATATCCATTGCATAATATCTACTGTAATACCGCAAGATCGTCGGTAAGTACGATGTGACATCGCCGCGGGTGGGATCCTATATTGTGATTGAATGAGAATGAGCATTCAAACGGGCTCTCCATACAGCTGATTAATAGGTTCATTATGTAGCACTTACTAATTAATTAAGTATTGCTTTTGACAAAAACTTTCGAATTGAAAGTTTATGATATTGCTTTATACATAGTTGTGTGTATAAGGAAATGAGTTATTATGATTTTTTTACGTTATAAACCTAACTCAGATAGGAAATTCAGGGCGCGGCCGATAAAGAAGTTTTAACGATCTTAATAAATTCCGATTTACATTTTGCTCTTGATTGGTTTAACAATTCGTTAGATTAGAAAAACACGCTCAAGCAAAAAATAACAACTCTAATAAGGTGAAAGACTTCCACTCACTTCGTGTTTTAATAATTGAAATGAAATGAAATGAAAATCGTTTATTCATACAACAATAATTAGGTTACATAAGTTGTTGAGGCCTCCTAGTAGATAATAAGCTTATCTGTAGCAGGAGGACTCGCTCTTCCAAATGTAGTAGGTACATTGTTTTCTAAACGATTTAAATCAATTATTACAAAATACAATATTAATATTAATATTAACCGCGTGTGCGTGTGCGTGTGCGTGTGCGTGTGCGTGTGTGTGTGTGTGTGTGTGTGTGTGTGTGTGTGTGTGTGTGTGTGTGTGTCTGAGTGTGTGTGTGTGTGTGTGTATGAGTGAGTGAGAGTGTGTGTGTGTGAGTGCTTAAGTGTGTATATTTTAATTTACTTTAGCATATTCTCTGGTTTTTGTAATTGGTATTTATAATTGGTTAAGAACTTTGGACTTTTTAAGGAGGTGCATAGCATATCGTTATATTCTACAGGATGGAAATGATTGGTGTGGTTGCCGGGTTAGAATAGTGCCACTCCATGTCTTTCCGTGGATGTCGTGAGAGGCGACTAAGGGAATAAAGGCTTGTAGTACTGTTAGGCGATGGGCTTGCAATAGTTGCAATCTGTCACTAATACACTGGTAAACATCTTAAGCCTGACTATGCAAAATGTGGTTGCAGAATTATCAACAAGTTTAGAGTTGTTGGTATTCTGTTGCTCTGCCTACCCCACTTTGGGAATAAAGGCGTGACGTTATGTTATGTTATGTTATGGAATTGATGTGTCAACCGCAACAGGTTGATTTTTGAATGCCACAATATTTGTTAGTAAAATAATAATTAAGTCATGCAGTGATCTCGTTCACGGAAGGGGGCACTCTTATTTCGTATCTTAGGCGTGAGAACTACAGTGAAGAGTGAGATTCAAAAATACGGATATATTATTATGATTTCACGTTGTCACGAATGAATTTTAAAAATCAGGTCAGACCACACATGGCCCGCAATTATCGATTTTCCAAAACCCAGCATTTGGACCACATTATTCACACAAGGACCTGTTTAAATAGCCTAGCCGCCGCTAACTAATTAAACAATTAAAAATCAGCATATCACATGTCCGCGCACGCAGCGTTACTAATGTCCTCGCTATCTGTGCATCGGGCCGAACGGGACGCGGGCGATTTTCCGGTGAGTAGCGCCGCGTGCCGCCGCTGCCGTGACGAAGGAAAGTTGTTTATCGCGCGATAATTATTATCGAATTAACGCAAACCGTGTGAATTAGAACTGTTCGGTTTTGTGGCAGCTGTTGTGGTTTGGGCATCGAGTTATGTTTAGGGTAATATTTAAATTTAATGTTAGCGTGCTCTTTCTTTAGCGGCGGTTGAGAGACTCTCTGAAAGATTATTTACCCTTGTATCATACTTATTTGACCTTTCTTATTAGAACTTGGATTTCAATAATGTGTGTTTATCATCATCATCATCATATCAGCCGAAAGACGTCCACTGCTGGACATAGGCCTCCCCCAAGGCTCTCCACTTAGACCGGTCTTGTGCCTTCCGCATCCATCGCGATCCCGCCATCCTTACGAGGTCGTCGCTCCATCTTGTTGGAGGCCTACCAACAGCTCGTCTCCCGGTCCGTGGACGCCATTCGAGAACTTTCTGGCCCCATCGGCCATCAGTCCTGCGAGTAATGTGTCCCGCCAACTGCCACTTAAGTTTCGCTATTCTTCGGGCTATGTCGGTAACCTTAGTTCTACTGCGGATATCATCATTTCTGATTCTATCCCGCAGAGAAACCCCGAGCATAGCTCTCTCCATAGCCCTCTGAGTGACTCTGAGCTTTCTTATGAGGCCCATCGTTAGCGCCCACGTCTCAGATCCGTAAGTCATCACCGGCAACACACATTGGTCAAAGACTTTTGACTTCAAACACTGCGGTAATTTGGACGAAAAGACACTGCGAAGCTTCCCGAACGCTGCCCAGCCGAGTCGGATTCGACGAGTGACCTCTTTCTCGAAGTTGGACCTACCTAACTGGACCGTTTGTCCCAGGTATACATAGTCGTCAACAACTTCGAGTGCAGAGCCTCCGACAATCACGGGAGTTGGCACAACATGGACATTAGACATGACTTTCGTCTTGTCCATGTTCATTTTCAGGCCAACTTGGTCGGAAACTCTGCTGAGGTCAGCGAGCATAGCACTGAGGTCCTCCATGGTTTCAGCCATGACTACGATATCGTCGGCAAATCGAAGGTGAGTGATGTACTCGCCATTAATGTTGATGCCTCGTCCTTTCCAGTCCAGAACCTTAAAAGCATCCTCCAATGCAGCGGTGAACAGCTTCGGAGATATCCCATCCCCTTGTCTGACTCCTCGCTGCAGAGGAATAGGCTTTGTGCTCTGGTCCTGTAGTCGGACGGACATAGTGGCGTTTTCGTACAGACACTTCAACACTTCGATATATCGGTAGTCAACTTGGCACCGCTGGAGAGACTGCAGCACAGCCCAGGTCTCGATCGAATCGAAGGCTTTCTCGTAGTCCACAAATGCAAGGCAAAGAGGGAGGTTATACTCTTCAGTCTTCTGTATAACCTGACGCAACGCATGTATGTGGTCTACGGTACTATAGCCTTTTCGGAAGCCGGCTTGTTCGGGAGGCTGGAAGTCGTCAAACCTGCGCGCGAGACGATTCGTGATGACTCTCGAAAACAGCTTGTAAACATGGCTCAGAAGTGAGATGGGTCTGTAATTCTTCAGCAAGGTGTTATCACCTTTTTTGAAGAAGGGCACCACCACACTTCTGTTCCATGCTTTTGGCGTTCTCCCTTCGTGGAGGACGGAACTAAACAGCGTCTGAAGGCCTTTAAGAACTGGTTTACCACCCGCCTTTGTGTTTATAATGGTCCCTAAAAATAAAATATATTATAAATCAAATCACTTTTTTTTTCGTTTTGCTCGAATCTGATGTTGATTATTTACAATTAGTGGATTCTTTGACATACATTTACTACCATTCAAAAGTGAAGTGAAGATATCTGTTACCTCATAAAGCGCATCAAAAATCGAAAACACGGGATTTAATCATGAGCCAAGTAATTCATATATGCAAATTTAATTCTAATCCGTTGTATATTGAGATAACTTGTAATTTTATCGTGGTTTTATCAAAACAGTATCGTAATGCGATCTGGCGATGCAATAAGTCGGCTCTAAGGCGATCTTGTTATGCAAATGGGTTCATTCACAATGGATAATGTCATTTAAATACAATTTGAAATACACAAAGCTGATAAGAGTTTTGCAATATGTAAGTAGTCAATAAGGTATTGGGAAAGGTGTTAAGATCACTATTAAATCTTTAGCTCTGGCACGACACTTGAAAAACCATATTTTCGGAAAAAACTTAACATATTCAATTAATCGATTATATAAATATTCACACAAACACAACAATAATCATTTAATTTAGGAGCCAGTTTCTTGTCGGTGTAGTAATTGCCACTTTTCTCTGTTCTGTGCCAGCTTTTTCACTTCCTGATACGACACGACTTTAACCTTCTGTCTCATTTGGTTAAAGTAAGTAAGCCTAGGTCTTCCTCTTCCTCTTTTTCCTTTCCTTCCTTTCTCACGAGCTTTCACGATGTAACATGCCGTGACGGTCTGAGTCCGGCAGGTGCAGAGGCAAGGCTGAACCGGTCGTCATCATGCGAATATATTGCCAGATAGGGACGTGGAGAAGAGGAAAGATGATAGGACACTTGATGCGACCCAGATGCGGGTTAGGCAGAGCTACAGAAATACCAAAAACTCTAAAAAGACTCGTTGATAATTCTGTAACCACATTTTGCACATTCAGGCCAAGATGTTTACCAGTATAATTAGTGACAGGTTGCAAGCCCATCGCCTAACATTACTTCAAGCCCTTATTCCCTTAGTCGCCTCTTACCTCTAACATCCACAGGAAAAGATGGAGTGGCACTATTCTTATCCGGCAACAACACGGGGGAAAATCAAATAATTTAATATTGTAATTTTCATACCAACAATACTATTAGGAGTATTACCTAATACCAACATGTAAATATTTATGAGGTAACATGGAAGTAGTATTGTATCGTTGTTAAACTAACTATAACCAGAGGATAACGGTATAATGAAACGGGTAGAAAATTGGTTTTTGCGGTGTTTAGATAACGCATTTAATAGACCGCAAAACTAATCTTGTGAGACGGTAAAATTGTACGATAGTAACGCTGCGCTGGAGGTCACTTCATTTCAGTGAAAAATTACGAATCTTGAACAAAGTTGAAACCAGAATTTTTCGTGCATTTCTGCTGGTAAACATACAAAAATGCAAACAATGTTTGAGATAAAAACAAGCAAGCAGGGAATTAGTTTAATATAATATTTTCGTTATCGAACTTTGTTATATAATAATTACAACATTACGTATTACTTAATCACTCAAATTTGTCTAGCTACAACCACCTTGACCCTCGAGTATGTTTATTCCCTTTAATTACCCCGTATATTGGAAAGCGCTGTGCACGCAATTCATCAGTATTAGAATACGTAGCGTCGTTGTAACGTCTCGGTTCACATGCTCGTAATTGCCCCGAACAATGCGCGCGCGCCACACCGATGAGAATGGTGATGCTTTCCCCAGATCTGCGGGTTATCTAATTTTATTATAAATTATAAGTGGGTCGTCGATTTATAATTAATTTACTTCTTGAAGTTATTGTCGTTGAATGACTCGTCATTTAAACTTTTGTTATTATATTAACATTATGAACTTTTTGGGGCAAAATCAGTATATACTCGTAGATGTGATCTATTTTGGGTATCACCGTGTTTACTTTGCAAATTTTTCATTGGGTCACTATTCTACATTGTTTTAGCCCATATTCCTTCTATAACGTTATGATATTATTAACGATATGGTAGCTCTTATTCACTTGATAGTAGGAGCTATTATACCGTCATACAGTATTACGATATGTAACCAAGCTGAGCTTATAAAAATTAAATATTATACTTAGTCGCATTGCACGGTCCGGTAAAAAAAACACAAATAAATACAAGATGGTATTTAATAAATAATTACCTCGTTTATTATCACGTTGAGATAACACTTTTAAACTCTATCTACCTACCTAGTAGTTAATGCCATTAAAAAGTAGCAAATTGACAAAATGCCTTAACAGATTTATTGTTGTTCATGATTCTAAAGCCACATCAACTTGTTCGCCTTTACTACGTTGATGGTCAATTTACCAGACTAGTTGAGATAACTACTTACTCTAGTATCTAGTTATTACAACTACGTAGTTATAGCTGGTATCAAATCCAGTCTCATTTGCGTATTAACGCGTAGTATATAATCAGATAATAAAATTAAACTGAAAACGATAGAAGAAACTTTGAAGATAATGCGCCTCCGAAGACCTTGTGCAATAATAAACACCGATTACTGGCGAATAAGTAGAGGTAAATGCGCCAATTCCTTGCAAGCAGGCTGCTGTTAATATCTTGTAATTGTAGCTTTCCTACATAAACCGAGACCGGTGAAAAGCTAATGATTTCCATTAGAAAATCTATAGGTACTTATGTTTTAGGGTTCCATAGTCAAACTAGGAACCCTTATAGTTTCGCCATGTCCGTCCGTCCGCAGCCTAGTGCAAAGACTACTAGTACTAGAAAGCTGCAATTTGGCATGAATATGCATATTAGTCACGCCAAGAAAGTGGTAAAATTAAAAGTATTTTTTTTATCCCCTACACGTAATGAGGGGATGTTTTTTTTTTCTCGTCTACCTTATAGTGTGTTGTGTCATTGGATAGGTCTTTCAAAAATATTACGGGTATGTGACAACAGTTTTTTAATTAAGTAATCCGTTTATAAAATATTAAGCTTTAAAGCGCTAATTTTTGTAAGACTCAAGTGCCAAATTAAATGAAAGAGCATATAACCAATTTTAAAGGAAAACTATCACAACTAAGTAGACATCATTGGTTCTTGAGATACAGGCGATTAAAGTGTTTATACCTACTAAAATCATCTACTACGGCACCAAATGACTTTAAATAGAAAATTAGCGATTGCTTGATGATTTTTTATGTTTGTAGTACTTAACGGCTTCGGAACCCTATACTGAGCATGGTCCGACATGCTGTTGCCCGGTTTTTTATGATAAGGAAAAGGCACACGAACACTCAGGCCACCTGATGGTAAGTGGAATCAGAGACTCATTTAAACATTTGGATTCTCAAGACTATAATGATAAGATTGCAATTCTAAGACCCCAAATACGTTGCCAAAACTGAGGACTAAGACGGAATGCCTCTATGCTAGTAATTTCACCAGGAGGGCTAGCACACAAGTGGTCCGCGACTTGTTTGTCGCTCGGATCTCCCTTTCGACCGAGTCTGTAACGATGGAGACGCACTGAGCGACAAGCGAGAAAATAGAACTTGTGCTACCCGTGCAGTTGTCTTATTCCCACACCGGAACACAAATATGCGAATAGTGTTGCTTGGTGGTTGGTTAATGGATAAGATGGTGGGTGCGATCCGAACTACCTATATTTCAGATTTTTTATGCAACTAACCTAACCTAACCTATAGGGCTCTAAACGATGGCCCTGAAATAAATCCAGAATTATTTACAGTTTCGGAAAAAAACGCGGGTTGTCAAATGATAGTTAGTGAAACGTTGGTTATGAAATGGTAGGATCCCGATCCGGACGGATCCTGCACAGGGTCCTACCGCCACCACTATGTGTACTATTGAAATAAATTTATTCTGGTACTAGCATTTACTTATGTTATGCGGTACCATGAGGTACCTACCATGATATATTTTTACCGCTAAGAGCCATGTAAGACTGTAAAAGCCTTGGCAAAATACCAACTTATTAAATTAAAATTAAAACAGGTAGTAATTTTTCGTACATTAAATCACCGGGGCCAATTATTTTCACGTCAAACCGTACGTTATTTTAATATTATTATACACATTAGAAGTTCAATTATAACAACAGCGTGGTAAATGTGATGGATTCATAATAAATATCTCATACAGCAGCATCCTGTACGAAGTGAGAATTGGAATTAGCTAGCGACGCATAATATCCGCCGCGGACTCCCACGTTCGTTGCCAGGGACACACAAGCAGGTCCATTTTATATAGCCATCATAGACGTTGGCGCCGAACGGCTTACTCGCAGAACATTGCGCCGCTTTGAAAGGAATAGTATGAGATTGCGTTTTTTCTATGAATTACTGGGTGGGTGGTATGAATGTCGATCCTGTAGGTAAAGCCTTTTTTTGATGTGTTATTTTTTTTTGCAAGAATAATCATATTTTTTTCAACACCATAAAAGTGCGTGTTATACATAGATGTCAATGATTATACTTTAGTTTAGTGCTATTTAACCTTTATGAAAGTTTTACTAAAGCTTATAAGCTTATAACATATCATTAGAGTGTCAACTCTCCTTACCTAGATTTTTTATTTGCCTGAGCCTGAATGATTTGTAGAAAATATTCTGTGTTTCTATTGACAATATCAATTTGAAGATGATATAGTGTTGCTTTCTAACACAAGAAATCCAATAATATGTATCAATTCCTTATATCCCCGGGCAACGGCGGGGTGAAACTTATCTAACGGTGCACCGTCTACCACATGCGTGGGCGCAACCAATCTAATACTGTTTATTCTGTCTATTAGAGGAGATTTTCTCGACTTAGCACAAAAAACACTCACGATTTAGAGCGGTCGGCTTTGTGATATGCCTGGCAAATTGTACTAGAGTCAAAATACAGTACCTACGTTGTTTCACTATCTACCTGTAAGTCGTTTATTACAATTTCTGGGGTTCAAGTATGGACCTTTTATGTTAAAAGAAGAATAAAAATAAACTAGCAACGCATTGAACGCTAAAACCAGTTGTTACCGAAAAACAAATACAAATGCCCTTCTAATATGTCTACAATTGCAAGTCACTACTCAACAGGTGACACGACTACTTTACCTGACCATTACTGACAACTTTAACGCTTTGAAATAGAATTTACAATTGCAAAGTCTTATTGCGTTGTCACCTCGTCTCTCAAATACCACAACCTCGAATTCGTACGTGTTAATTGAAGTAGAGAAGAAATTAAATATTTCATTACAGTTAGTTTCACAGGTTTACTCGCCGGTCAATAGCTTAGTAACGGGATATGAAAAAGGACACAAACGACATTAAAATTAAACAAGTAGTTTGAAAGTACTGTTTTTTTTTTTGCGAAGTTAGTAACAATTTGGCCTTAAATAATTGTTTCTTTTAATTAATGATGCACTTGATGATGGATTGATCGAGTGATTAAGTAATATTCCACAAACGACATTGAAATGTATTAAAATGAAAATTCTTTATTTTATCCATTAATTAAAGTACCCTTACCTAATTAGGTGGTTTAAATTGAAGTGAGGTACACTTCAATTTAAGTCTGCCTAATTAGGCAACTAACGGATAAAAATCACTTTTTCATTTTATTTCATTTATTCAGTTATTATGTTAGTATGAACTAAAATAACGAAAGTATTAATAGTTGGTTCATACTAGGGAATGCAAATAACCGGTTAATAACGGAATTTAGTATTCAAAAGACGGTTAATAACCGGTTTTAGCCGGTTGCTTGCATTCCCTAGTTTCATACTATGCATCTCAATAGTTATAATTAGTAATTTAAAGTGTCTGTAGGCTTTGTAAACTTTATTCAATTGTTTTGCTTTAAAAATTTAATCAGTTAAAACTGACTCTTGAACTCGACGTTCGAGCACTTAACATTTACAAATTGCTTTTCATTAAATGCCCTTGACATTTCAATTTTTAATGGTTTTGATCTATTTAAATGTGATAATAATTTATGTCGCTATACATTTTTTCGCTTTTAGCAATTTAAATACCTGCTATCTCATATAAATCATCTGTTAAATCAAGGATTAAGTGTAAGGTAAGCAATTATTTAGTAATTAAATTTTAACCTCCACATTTTCCTTAGTTTAGACTAACAATAACGAAGATTTTTACATGTTAAAGTCAAACAACTCGAAGTTTCTAATACCGAAGAGAAAGAACTCGAGAACAAAAAACAACGAAACCGATAGGTAAAGATGAAGGCTACAATTGACTATTAGTAGGTATTTTATCCACAAAACAATACATTACACTCACATACGTATATTACATTATTTTTTATTGCTGCTATACTCAATTAAAAATTTCATTAAATCGTGTTCGGGAAACGATAATCAGATCGGATACAATTTATTGAACGTGTGATCGGTCAATTGCATTGCGTAATGCACTTTCACCTGCAAACTATTCTTTGCCGAAACTTCAATTAGCATCCGAATCGTTGCTGTTTTGGTCCAACATGCTGGTATGTAGAGATATCTGGGTCATGTTATGTAAGTATCGGAGAACATTTGTCTTAGTCTATGAAGTCCTAGTTTCGGTTCAACAGAATTTGGTTATAGAAGATACGTTTCTTTTTAAAAATAAGATCTAGAGGTATATTCTAGATTATGAATTTTAATAAAAACCAACTGATATAAGTCACATCGTGCCAAAATCTGCGACTCGAACCTCATCTAAGTCATCTAATATAGGCACCCAAGAAACCGAACACCGCCAGCTACCATTACAGCGAATAATACGAAAGTCAATGCCGTTCACCAACTCCGAAGCCTTAATATCGCATCGGAACAGTCTCGTTCAATCTGTGATCTGCTTCAATCATTCTTTTTTTCTATGATTATTTTTTTGCGTCTGTGGTTACCTCCCGCGTAGCATTTTAAATTGCCACGTAGTTTCTGGCACGTAAATAACTAATTTTAACGATCTCAAGCGGATGGCGAAAACCTTTTTTGTGGTAAAATAGGTGTAGTTAATGATGTATTTATTGGTATATAAATTGATTATTGTACGTGGAGGCCATTACACACTTAGCTGAGGTTTGCTGAAATTCATTACGCAGATCCGACGTTCGTCTTTTTATGATCATTTACATTTTTTCTTCCGTTATAAAAAGGCCTAACTGAGAGGCATGTGTAATAAATAAAACAAGTTTTAATGGAACCCCTATTGCAACTCCTACTAGTCTACTTTGGTCAAGGTTAGACTTAAGACCAAACCAACTAATATGTTAGAAAAGAAATTGGAATAAATCTTAACGCTCATAGTAAGGACAATGCTCTACGATGCTATAATTTAACCGTCTTTGTAACTACCGTACGATATTTTCAAGTGGGGCTGGAGGCTAGATAGCAAACAAAGGTAATAAATAGCAGAGGAAGCATTCTTTGCAGAGCGCTGCGGGGCCTAATCAGCCGTGGCGATTCGCAGTCGAAGGTTTTTATTTCGACTCGCTAACAAATGGAATACAATGCGTACACCTACAATGATGTTACGAAGATTTAAAATAAAGAAATACTAAGAGGTTAGGATCCCACGCCAATTGCTAAGTTGTTACTCCGAACGTTAGATCATGAAGCTACGGGTAAAGTTATTTTTAATTTGTTTTTATTTCACCCTGTTAGCACCGTTTGCACAATTGTTGCTGTAGTCAAATACTAGGAAAACAAAATTTGTAGTTAATTTTGTTTTTCACTGTTCTAACACTTGCTTTGGAGTTTGCAAAAGCACCAAAAACCCTTATACCAATACATACTTATATTTTCCCTTCGAGAATCCGATACAAAGTTCCCACAGATAAAATTATCGGCAGCAACAGCTAGCATTAATTAATGAAGAAACAAAAAACCTGACAAAATAAATAGGTATATACTATAATTAAATAAAAACCATTTTTTTAAATAGCTTTCTAATTTAATAAGTACGTCCAAATAAAACAAACAAATGCACTATTGCATTGCTTTGCTAAATATACACCCAAAAAGGCATTAAACAATGAGGGAACATTATAACATTGCAACCGTTAGTTTAGGTAGTTGGTAGCGCTAACCGAACCGCACGAAAACCACGTTCCTGAGCCGCGCCTGCGCAGCCGCGGGTAAAAGACCCTTAATGGGATCACCTAGCTAGACTAAGCGAATGTCAATTTCACATTATTAGAACTACTACACGAAAAAGGTTAATCTTGTTTTAGTTTTCAATCTGGATTAAAAACTGACAGATACACACACACACATTTTAACAAAAGCAATTACCCTTGCTTGGTGTGTATCAAGACTAACAAGATACTTCTTAATATGAAATTAATTTAAACTGTTGGAAGTATAGGTGTACTTCTTTGATGTGAAGACTAAACCTTTTATCATAATTTATTATTTTTGCTACTTGTGGAAGTCTAATTTGTGTATATTTTTATTATCCTATTCCTATACTATTGATCATTTCTGCCCACATCCACCACTGCAAGGTAAAGGCCTCTCCATTTTTACTCCACTCTGCCCTGTCTAATATATTATATATTGTATACATAACATCATTTTATATGTTTAGGTACATTTGTAATTACGTTTTCGAAAAGGATTGTATTTAGAATATCTTTTTATTTATTAGGTTTGGATCACTTTTAAACAATTACAAATTTACATTAACGAGTATTTCTAATATTGCACGTTATCTACTTTAGGAGCCATTAAAGCAAATTAGTTAAATTAAATAACAAAAAGCAATGAAATAAATCTTCAATCCATAAATGATTTTTACATAAAAAATCAATCGAACTAGATAGTCGACTTTAACTTACATGTTACGTGGTGGTAATAAACGTAGGTGTAACAGTGTATCACTGCTTACAGTTAGTTAAATCACTATTAAACGATAGTGACGCAACTTGAACGATGATACCGCGGCCATGTGTTACCGCCCACACCATACTCGAAATTTAAATACTGCGGCAACAATGACGATCTATTAAAAAGCAACATGCACAGCAACTTTTTTCTCTTTTCTCAATCTCTCAAGGGTCAGAAAACCTTTCCAATTCCCTTATTAAAGTGACACCTGTTTGCCTGTGCACATCCTTCTCTTTGTCGTTATTGTATTTTAATAAAATGTTTGCTGTTGTGTGTAATGCCTTCTCTAAGATAGCTTATATATAACCCACAATAACATATTTGCATGGTGCCTTTAACTGCAAAATGAATCTGTCAAATGAAATGAATTACCTACACATAATCATAAATCCTCATTAGGTTTTTTAACAGGTCTGCTACTTTTAATGTTGATGTGTGAAGTACATTAATGGTTCTTATCTCAACTTCCGTCAAGTTTAAATTGGCTGTCAGTTAAATTAAACCTTTCAACGAAACAATCGAGTTTTTGCTAAACATTTTTTATTAACATCATATGGACCAACTATTTCATTTAACTAGGGACTAATATTGACTGCGAATCAGCGCCGCCGGGCATAGCATTATGCGGAACGGTACCCTGTTTGACACAGACTAGCTTTTATAATTTTTGCATGTACCTACTCGTAAACGCTTAATTGTACACTTTTTCTGTTTTTGTTAACCTGTTTTCTATACTAATATTATAAAGAGAAAAGATTTGTATGTACGTGTGTATGTAACGAATAAATTCAAAAACTACCGGGCTGATTTTAAATAATCTTTCACCATTTGAAAGCTGCATTATTCCGTATTAAGATAGGCTGTTTTATTTTCCTACGCGGAGAGAGCCGCGGGCAACAGCTAGTAATGTCGAAATGAGTATAAAACAAAACTATATCTCTTTAAAAAAACAGCTCATACTTAGTAAACTTTAGTGACTACACAATTCTGAACACTTCTAACACCTTCTCAGATAACAATCTAAAGTTATGTAACGTTTGATAAAGAATGTGCTTATCTTGTTGCTTAATACTTCAACAGGATGCCAGGGATGTGACCAGGGAATACAAATTAGATTTATTCAAATGTATATAGGTTTTTTTATGACAGCGAGGTAAGCAAACCAATCTGTTAACTAAGAAGGGCATGCATTACAGAGACATGATTATAATGATTATTTGCTATTTCTTACATTAGGTTCAAAATATTTAGGGCCACTTGCTTGAAAAAGATATATCTAAATTTACCTACCTATTAATTTATCGAAACCCCTTTCATAAATTTAAATACGATAAAAATATGAGTTATCCTGTATTTAGGCTAAAGCTGGGTTTAGTGGTGTCAATATGTATAGAAATGTCATTCCTGACCTGATTATAAGACTAAAACTCGATTTAACTCGTTTTATGGTGCACGGTAAATACTATTTTTTTAACGAAATATGTACCCAAAAGTATAGAGAACACCCAATTCTAGGAAGTTTAATTGGGAGTTATTTAAACTATGTTTTTGGACAAAACATTATGTTCTTGCCCAATGCCACAACACAGGGAATACTAGCGTGGGGACAACAGCAATGCTTTTGATTGTAACTTGTTTTTATTACCAAATAAATGTAGCTATCAATTATTTATCAATGATATGACGATAACAGTGGTTTACACCTTGCATGTAAATATTTTTATAATTTTAAATCTCGAATGTATTTAATCCCTCGTTAAATCTGCACTTGCGCATAACAAGCGACAGTATTATGAATACCGATAATGCGTTACGCTTTATCGATCGGTTCGCGAGCAACTCGGAGGCAGCCCATCAATATCCCGCCCTGGGGTATATCGGCGATATATCAGCTGATACTATCGCCGTGTCGCCTGCAACTAAACGCGGCATTTACCCTGTAATATGCACACGGACGATATCCGGCGAGTTCGAACGTGGTAAGATGCTGAAATCATTCGTTAGGGTACCAGACATAAGTGTAATCTAGGTACTTAGGTAGATATGTTTTCGCATTGATCATCAGAAGTAATTAATAAAACCTGATTTTTATTCAAAATCACCTGACTCACTTTATAGTCAGAAACGTTTCGACAAGTTTTGGAATTCTGTACCTACACTAATTTATGTTCCTCCTGCAGTGAGAAAGCCGTGGTTTTCGTTTTATTATCTAGTGATTTGGATTTCGCATCCATAACACTAATCAGCTATACTAGGTATTCAATTGTTGTTGTTTTGATTATTTGAATGTTATTTTTGTATTCTTTGATTATTAGTATTTATGTTGACAAACTTAATGTAAATTCGTATTTTTTGACATTTAATGCAATTTATATTGTAATATTACGTTGATTAATAAATACTCCAAACTAAGTAAACTAACCATCCACATCATCTGTAGTACTTGTAATAATTGAGGATATCACCTCTTTTAAGAAACATGTTTGTTCCGGGTATGATTAAAAATAAACTTTCATGTCTAATGACTAATGAGGCAGGCAGCAAACAGCGAATTGACCCCAAGTTCCATCAGTAACTATTTCAAAATGAACTTAAGATGCATTTTATCGCACGGCGTTCCCCAGATAATGGGCCAATTTTTATCTACATCGATAGCCAAATTCAACATGACCTTGCAGTGATATGTAAAATTAGTATTATGTATAACGAATAATAAACAGTTTAACATTACTTAGTATGCATGCAACTTGTTCGGCCTATCAGCGTTAAAAATTAGGCAGCAAAATATTGATTCATCGATCTACTTTCAGCCAATGTTTCAATTTAATTATACGGTCTTCAAATTTGAATGAGCTGATAACCGTCATTAACCAAATTGATTTTTAAGGTAAGGTTAATTAAGCACGTCAATTAAGTTAATTTTTTACATCATTTAAAAGTGCCAATAAGAGTCTCGAGAATTATTTTCCCTGATGAGTCATTCATCGGACTCTAATGCACGCTTTAGAAAAAGTGTTAGGTTCAAGTTTTTTCCTGCGTACAAATTGTATCTCAATATTAGACACGTACGAATGTAATAAGAATCATAATGAGCGCTGGTAGAAATTCTTTATCGGTCCGGTCGGAATTGCTCTATCGAAATAGTAATAATCACAAGCGAGTTCGGAACTCGTGTTTACATAATGTTATTAGCTGCCTTTCTCCGGACATTGACCGCCGCCCAAGGCCACTAAACGTCCAATTAACAAACAGATTTATTTTCATTCATCTTAACATTAATCGATTTTTCTATCATAATATTCAGAAACAAATAGTCACTGTTTAGTCTTTCTTATTTTTTTCAAACCACATCGCCTTTGAAGGAAACAAGTAACGCATGAAATCCACTTGCTGAAAATGTAGGTACAGAACACATGAGAAATATACATTTGACACGCGTGTTCATACTTCCGTAGACTTATGACTATAAGAACTCAAGTTCTAATATAATTAAGCCTAATTAAAATCCAGATCGCCAAACACAACACCAATCTCGTGTAGAAAAAACTACCAAAACATATATTTTTTATACATTTGCTGTGACTTCAAACGCCCATTACGTTTGGCATTAAAGTTAAATCGCTAGATTTAACCGATGTTCCGATTGCCTTGGAGGCAGTTTTCTATGTGATAATGACCGGTGATGCGGCATGACGGCGTTACGTTACGTAAGCTGCGGCAAAAACGCAGCCGGTGTAAACACGGTCGCGGTTACTCGGTTGAATCGCTCCACTGGCTCCCAAGTGCGGGGAAATGACGTTGACATTTTGAATTAGGAACTGGCAAGTTTGTGACTTCTTTTTTTATATTTACGCGAAACGAGTTCGTTGCTGGGCATTGAGGAAAAATGAAAAATGACACTTGAACCAAAATGTAAAATGTAGGTTTTGTCTTACGTACGTCGTCTTAAGAGTGCGCCGAGGCAACGATACGTAATTATGAAAAAAATGCGTTCGTTTGATCGCCTGCTGCATTGTTTTTACTGAAGCTTTAGTTATGCAATTCATATGTAAGATATTTAAGGAATCACTCTATCGATCATACACTTTAGAAACACGATTACTTGTACTTCCCTCGATAGAAAAAACATCCAAAGATACCTCTACATAACAAAATAAACACTTAGTACGGCGTAATTACTTCACGGAAGATCATCAGTTTTGGATTTACAACAAAACTACATGTCTTCTATAACGTCTACACTTTACATTTTTAAAATGTGTTTTATTTTACTAATATGAAGGAAATACCTAAATTCGCACGCGTTTCGTCCATTTTAACCAGAGCCGTCACGTTTCCCCCATGTCCGCATTAGTCCTGCTTCGGCCGTCGGACGTGGAGGCTGCGTCGCATGTTGGTTGGTTGCGTTTATCGCGATTTTTGTGATTATTCACTTTATTTTAAATGGGGAATAAACACAACCAAAAAAGGAAGAGAAGGGGTTGGCAAAAGCACAATGCTAAACGCTTGCGTGAAGAAATTAAGTAAGTTAAAATCGTAAACCTACTGATAGTGGAGTCGTTCTAAGAAACCTGAATTGACAGTTGTCAAAATGCCACGCTAAGGGAGGAGAAAATAAATCGGTAGCAACATAGACTGATTTTCGAGATGTATCGATTTGTATTACTAAGACTTTGTAATCGTTTAGTTGTAGTCTTGATGTTTTGGGCCAAAATTGGTTTATTTACACAAGTAATTTTAAACAACACGCGAAGTTCTTTCAATTAGTAGGTATATAAAAAATACACTTCTATGGTGAACCAAGATATAAAAATAGTTTAGCTAAAAAAACACATTTACAGGCAAAACAGGCTTCTTAGAACGACCCGAGGTTTTATTTACTATAATTAATTATATAATATTGTTACTTCTTGGGATGGTTTCAATATTTCTAGAGCAAGAAATCTGAAGACAAAGAGAATACTCCGTAAGTATACTCATTACCTAACAACTATATTTCAACAAATGAGTAAAATTGCAAAATTATTCATATTTTTTTATTTATAGGGTTAATGTTCCAGTTGTTGGCACTTCGCTACAAAACGAAGAGTTACCTAATGAACCGGTGAGGTATGCGTAAAAATAGTAAGAGATGTATAGGAAAACATTTTAATAAATTTAGTATGAATTTCCACATTATCATTATATTTTTTCATTTTACAGAGTAAATGAATTGGTTGACATCGATTATAAAATTTACCACACAATGGAATTGTAAGTCCCAAATACGAATTATTTTTATAGAATGAGGATTACAAAATTTCATCCAAAAACCAATCTGTTAATAAATAAATTATAGTTAAATCAAAACGTCCTGTTTTATTACAGGATGCCAATGGACCAATTTTTTTGTCTTTCAGTGGATGGAGAAATAGACAATGACATTGCTTAGGTACTCACACAGGCAAAATAATGCCGTGAAGTAAAATCCGATATTGATTATTGTTTGTTTCTTGTGTCGTAATATTTTTTTCTAAAGATACCTGCGTAGATTATTCATTACATTATAGACATACATACATTAAGTAGGAACTTCTAAATATGTGATTGATACAGCGGCTTTAAGTTTTTAGTTTTTTAAAACATCAATTTAATTTTATACTTTATAGTGATCAGAATCAGACATTGAAGTTTATGCGGAAATAATCATGGATAAACATTCGTACATACGGGTCAAACTAAGACCCTTTTTTTAAAGACGGTTAAAATACCAAAACCTTCTCCTATGTGAAACAAATACTTTTCTGAAAACCGCATTAAAATCGGTTCAGCCAAACGTGAGATAATCGCGGACAAACATACATACATACATACATACAGGTCAAACTGAGAACTTCCTTTTCTTTGAAGTCAGTTAAAAATAATAACTTGAAGAAAGGGTCGATGACTGGGATTTTTGCCCTACTTAGCCGTTCTATTACTTTATATTAGGTATTGAGTTCACTTTGTTTTGTGCTTAGAATATTGTCAATAAAGGTAATTAGGTTTTATTTCATTTCAATATACAGTCACATTAAATCACGGGGTTGTTGAGCCACCATAGAACTCTGTCCTAATGACAGCGTCAAGTCACGCAAAAGAAATTATTTACGTCAAAATTCACCGTCAACTTTCTATGAAAGGGTTCTCCCGGTAACCTTCGGAGAGGGAAGATGGCCGATTGGAAGATGTACGGCTTTTACTTATGATTTATTCTCTTTAGCCGAACAATTGCCCAATAAATATTATAAATTACCTAACACTAGCTAAATACACCTTAGATGTACAAACGACATTAATTGGGTTATCCCATAATTTTGTAATGTATAGTGATTCAAAAACCATTTCGAGAAAAAGGGTTGTAGAACCATTCCCTGTTATCAGATTATTTTACAAAATTAGTATTAAATAGTTATTTCTAATTTATCATTTGACATTATTTGACCTGTAATTTAGTGACGTCACGATCTTCATTGGTAAGTTGTGTCTAATCTGTGATCAACCATAGTACTGCATATAATATGAGTCCGGAATGCAGTAATAAATAAATAATGTATATTGAATTTTGTCTTATTTATTTCTGTTTTATTTTAACGCTTATTAAAATTAAGACAATTTTTAACTGTATATAAACATGACAAGGTCAGATCTTTAAAAAAATGGTATGATTGAAATACAAGTCCGTTTTGGAACCTCCGCCCGTAGGCTAGTCTGTGGGTGAAATTGTCAAACTCAACAAACTAAAAATAAAATTTCGGTTTGTTTGGTGTGCAACGTATAACTACTCGTTTTCTGATTTTCTGCATTTTAACAACATTGCTTCAAATTCTACGGAATCTGACGATCCTGCTACACATATTGACCATCGCCAGATCTTGGATATCGATATTCTTGCTTATAATGACGACCAACGCTGTACATTTATTAAACTTTGTAAGGGCTGATTCCACTAATCTACCCAAAGTGGATATAGTCAGGATATTGACATACTTGGGAGACAGCTCCAATCACAACGTAGCTGAAATACGTGGAGCTAAAGCTCTAATGTAAGTATGATTTAGGTATAAGAATGTTCACAATACCATTTTTTTTTTTAATACTTTAGTTTACCTATATTGACATGACTTGACATTGACATTTTACGTGATCTGACAGAAATGCGTACTCTCAAACGAATTCAATAGTTTTAAAGCATTTCTCAAACAAACCAGCTTGTAGTGACGTAATAAAAACATTTTCTTTAAAAATTAAAATAAATTAATATATTGATTTAAATGCAAAAACCGTGAAATTAGTGTCTTCAATTAGTTTATTTTATCGAAAAAAAAATTAAAAACTAGTGGTATTTTTTTTTGGGATAACCCAATTAAAAAATATCTATCTATCTGTGAGAGGGTTCTAGAGTGGCTCAACAATCTCGTGATGTGACTGTACCTCATACAAGTAATTCAATCCTACCTTACCTACCGACAGTAAACAACAAATTTAAAAAAAATGTAGGCTGATAAAAGTGAATATTTTAATAAAAGTATTCGGAATCGATTATGTTTTTTTATTTTGTAAACATTGGTAGCAACCTCCGCGCCTAGTGGATCGGCGCAAGGCTCGTCAGGCGCGGCGCGCGGCCGGCGCATGGCTCCAGCTCGCTCCTTGCTGGTGTGCTATACGCACACATACACAGAGTGCATAAAATACCTAAAGTTAATGAGCGCAAAAAGCTCGGTGCCCCCTTAAAAGTAAGTAAATAAGCAAGTGTCGAAATATATGGAACTATCAGAAAATCAGGTTTTGCGGCTTTTTAAGCCTCTCTTATTAATCAATGCTGCTTTTAAAGTCAAAATGTAACTTTAATGATGCAATGACATTACGAGGTATTAAAACTGGCATTTAGTCAACATCGTTCCACACTTAGTTTCAAGAGGAGCGTGCAATACCTATAGCCATGAACAAAAAACATACTATCGGCATAAAAACAAACCGTGAATCTATGATATCAAGATACATTATTAATAAACGATTTTTATTATTACGTCTGCTGCGTAAGGCTTTTTTCTCTCAACATTTGCTTTAGTCTAAAACGCTCAACAGAGCTTTTCTACAAATACCGTGGAGGTGAAATCGCCTACAGCTACATGTGTCATGCAGTTTCTTTATTAGATTTCTAAGCAATTGTTGCACCTGACACCAGTCAAGTGAATTGAATATTCATGACACCGTAAGAATGGATATTCAGACATCTTCAACTATCATCTCCAAAACGTTACCTTAAAAAGAAGTATCGATTTAATCGAAACGTGTCCTTTTGCTTGTCGAATGATTTTTCTAGTTTTAACCTGTCACCAGAATAACAGGAATTTAAGCGTATCATTCAATTAACTCCTTTCCACCTGTTAGCACCTGCACGGAGGGGTAAAGCGGTTCACTTTACAGTGGTTAGCATTCATCCCTGCCGCATCGCCGCCTGTCTGATTCTGAAGTTGTAAACGATGCTGGGGTGTTTCTGTTCTGTTCGTTGGTATGCGATGTGAGTGGGATAGCGGAGTGGGAAGATTACGATTCGTACATGGTCGGGTCTGAATCAAGATGGGGCTCCTGGCCGGTCGGACGGGCTCAAAGATGCAAGAATGCAACGCTCCGCAAGTGGTTCGCTTTCGAAATGGCTTGCAACTGCTCGTGAGGTTTTGTTGGCCATTCGAGCACTCATTAATATCGGACAATCTACATTATAACGTCGGTTGGGGTTCGATTTATGTGTCGCATGAGCGCTGTATGTTATCTGTTTGACGGATTGCTAGCCAAGCCGTGTTCAATCGATATGCGTAAGAGCATGCCTTTATGCACCACGACGATTTGATTTTATAATGCAAACGTATTCAACATCCACTCCATTGTTGGTTTTAGTTTTTTCTCATTCATCAACATTATCATACAAGGGGCTCTATTCTTGTACTCGTCAAAACAATATTACTTTTGACATGTTATCGTATTGTCAACGTTATAATATGATAATTGATATCAGATCACTTGACAGGACCTTATGTCAGAAGCAATATTGTTTCACCGAATAGAATAGAGCCCCAGCTAAAAGATTATTGTTAAACGAAGGCTTTTCAAACCATTTTACTTTGCAAACCGCAAAAATATTTAAACAAATGGAAAATTAATAATTTATTTAAATTTCGAATTAAATATTCTTATTGAGTCATGCTTTTGTTATTCAACTATATTAACCTTCAATGAACATGAAATTTGGAAGCTATTTATGAATCATCTTCACTCACTTTTTATACATTAAATCAATTTTAAGCAAAAAGACATAATGTGTATTTATCTTTTTATTTGTTAGGTACAAATAAAAAGATAAATACACATTATATTTTTTTGCTTAAATAAATACATAAATTGGTTATTTTGATAAGTTACTTTTTTATTGTTAAGTAAATGAAACATATTTACTGCTTGTCAAATTAAATTACGCAGAACCCTTATTTAAAGCCATTTACGAGGTTATTTGGAAATCAGTTATTTAAAGAAACGCATCCTTTTTGTAACTTCCTAGAAACTGCGCAATTTAACTTAATGAGCAGATATTTATGACGGAGCTCATCCTGTCTAGTGCCGCCACACGCCCGTTCTTGCTAATAACACGTATTTTTATACAAAGCTTACCTAGGAACCAGTTTATAAAAATAAATAAGTTATAAAAATAAATAAAATTAAAATTAATTACATCCACAAGTTTTACTATTTTACCAAGTAGAATTCATGTTATAAATATTAACATACTTTTAACGAAAACTATGCATTAACAAAAGTTAAAAACTTACCAATTAAAGCTGGTGACACGAAACACTTAATTTAAAAAGTCACATTCGAATCCCAAAAACACTGACACATCACCAATATTATTTCAAAATTAACGCTGAAACGTTAAATGAAAAAAATCGTTTGAAATTTCGAACGTTCGAACGTTAGAGTTGAACGGGCTGAGCGCTCTCTCCCGACGCTGGCTCCGAGCGGACTGAGCCCACGAGGCCGCTCACTATCTCCTCAAACAACTTAAGGTCCGTGATAACGCTCAAAACATCCTTTTAGTCCTTTTACGCACCTATGAATTTATAAGGCACGCTGGTAAAAGAATGCGATTCAAAGATAAAACACAATATAGATTCATATCACCTATGTAAAGTTTTATTTGCCCTTTTCAAGGAATTTTCTAGGGTTAGTCTAGTTTCAAAAAATAATAATTTTAACGTGTTTTCTCAGTAATCTCCTGGTACAAACGTCGTAATTTGTTTTTATTAAAACGAAACCGCCGTGAAGCCGGCAGTGGGACAATTATCCGAGCCATAAAAGCACTTTGCGGCGGGACAGGTTTTTCGGGGACGCCGATATTGTTTCGGCCACACGCTATAGGAATCTGTTACGAGTAAAAGTGACATCGGTGGTCTCATTTAAACATACAAGCGATATATTCCTTAGGAGAGTTCCTTCTGGTATACATTTAAGGTTCACCGGAATTTAGGTATGGAAACTCAGTCGTGCTGCGTCGAAGGACAGCACAAATTTTGCGGCAATTTAAGGTATTCCCAATTTGAACCAAAACATGCTATGTATGAAAATGAATATTATGATATCACATAATTTTAAAACCTTAATTTACGAGTGTTTTGCATTTCAAAAGCTAAAAATCAAGGTTCTGCATGAGTAACGCAAAAACCGCACGTTTTTAATTTCTCGGGTTACTTATATTCTCCGGTTTACAAACAACATAAAATTCTTAAGGCTCCCAGGCCAATTCTTAATGAGCATTTATGTGTAATATCGTATTTAATGTATGCGGCGAACGAGACCCTTGTGATTGCGGCCACTCGATTGATACAATCATGGCTAAAACTAAATGGTGCTTAATAAACGACGCACCGCAAAAGCTCTAAGTAAAACTTTTTATCGGAGGCTTTAAGCTCGGCGGTGCGTTATAAAGTGGTTTCTAAATATAAACGCCCTATCTCGAACCCGACACGGCATTGGCAGCTGCAGGCCTACGCGTCTCGCGCTAGGGTTCAGTTTGTGACCTAGGATACCTAATACGGCCCACGTCACCTCACTCTGGTCATGTGTCTTGTAATTTTTTGGAATTACTATCCAATCAGTCTTCGAAGCAAAGAATAAGGAATCTTATTTCAAGTACAATTAACCTTTTGAACGCTAATGCCGACGACATTTTAACATGCCCTAGGATGTCATGTCCTGTACAGAACGTATACCTGAAGTATATAATTACTTTTTAGGGATTTAAGTATGTGCGGCACGCAAATTCGCTGTTCATAATGTAAGGTTAAGATTTTTTCCTAGACCTGAGATCCTTTAGATGAGGAAATACATGCGTCAACATCATGCTGATATTATTTTTAGGACATTTCAAAGTAAATATGTTGATCGTAAGTCAAGAATTACGAGTATATTACTGAAAAGGCAATTGTCTCCTTTTCCACTGTGCATATTAAATTTAACCAAAAATATTTGAATGACACAATAAAAATATCACAGAACCCTCTTGAAATAAAACGAAGTCTTTCCTTAGCCAATGTTTTTACCAGCACGTCCATTTTTATGTTGTTTTCTGAAAGGAGACAATTTTATAATTAAAGGCCGCATTTATCGCGCCGGCTGGAATCCGCTGATATCTGTATCTGATGTTTGAGCCTCTGATTATAATGTAGCATAAAACGGAGGCGTTTTAACGAACTGAGATTATCTACTTTACACTTTTTTTTTAACACTAAGCTCTTAAGTGGTAACACTGGGATATAAGAAGTATATCATTAATTAACTTTTTGACCCAATGTTTTTTCTTCACCGTAGTAGAATAAGTTGCCACTGCACTCGTTACACAAATTTTAGCCCGAAGTAAACAATAACCAAACCGAAAAAAGCTGTTTTTGTTTGTATTGACGAAACTTGTTAATAAAAAGATAATGAGCCAAAGTTTGTCTACCCTATAAATCTTCTGAAGTTCATTAAATTATAAAGTTATTCACTTGTATTTAACCTTTTCGCCGCTAGTGACGGTTATAGCCGTTATGGTTGACAGCGTAAAATAGAACGAAGTGCCTTTGAGGAAGGTTGACATTAGCTATAGTTTCTAGCCGTCACGGGCGGCGAAAAAATTAGGTCCACGAACGTTTTGTTTTACATTACACTACATAATTCCGAAGACATAATTTATAAAATGTACCATTTGATATCGCTTATAAATCAAACCTAACCTTACCTACGTATAGCAATTTACAGTATTACTTCAATCGAAAATAGGTGCAGCGTAACAAAGCGTTCGGAAAAATTCAAACTCGGACAAAAATAAATCGTCTCGTATACGAGTATTTTAGTCATAATAGTATTAACTCTTGCGTTTAATAGTAATCTTAATAGGGACTCATTACTTAAAATCATGAATTTAATCACATTAAAGCAACAATTTTAACAAGTTTCTTTTAGTTTAAAAATATTGTAACCGCATGAAGTAGATATATAAATTGTTATGGCCATAAATATTACTTTAACTAAACCTTAGTCGACTATATCGCGCAATATTACTATTATTGCGAAATGTGTATGCACTTTAAACTAAGGAAATCACGAAGAATGGAAGTAAATTGCGTTGAAAGGGTCATAAGATAAATTGCACCTTATCTAGTTAAGTCTTTACAGGTAGAAGTTTAATAAAAAATGACTACAAAAGTTAGAAGGATAAATGGACGCACAACTGAGAGTCAACTAAAAATAATATCTTAGTTTTTTATATAAAAATATATCTATCTATAGGTGATCCATTTGGTAAAACTAATTATCTTTAGCGATCTTTTAAGAGCTATTGCACTGTATCTCTTATTTCTAATCTTAATTATTTTTGGATCTAACTCATTAGATGGCAAAGGCATTAATAAGGGAAAGTAAAAAAAAAACAGTTCAATTCAGGCTAGTAAATACATTCTGGAATATTACGCAATGGTTTAATTTAACGCCATCTCTCTTTAAATGGTCACATAACTACTTACTACAAATTTTGCACCACAAGTTTTGAAGTTTATACCAATACTAGTTGCTTCCCGTGACTCCGTATAGAAGTCGTTTACGGTTATACCCTCAGGACCCGTCCAATTTTTGGGATAAAAAGTAGTCTATGTCCTATTCTAGACTATAATCTATCTCTGTGGCAAATTTCATCTCGATCTGTTCAGCCGTTCTGGCGTGATTGAGTAACAAACAAACATCCATTCATCCAAACTTTCGTACTTATAATATTAGTAGGATAGTATATTTAACAATAGGTTTTAATGCCAGATTAAATTATTCAAGAATGTCAGATTAATATAAGAACTGTCAATTTTAACAAATTAACCTGTAAACCTGGGGTAACGCTATGGTTGACATTTACCTGCAAGCGAGCCTTAAATTATCAAATTGTAGACTTTTGTTACAAAAAGACACCTGTAGCTGGAATAGGATAGACCCATTGAGCTCGGTTACATTTCCGGATAAAACATAACAATGTTAAACAATACCACACAATTGCACTCGCTGAGTCATGAACTAATTCAATTGCCAGTATTCTTTAATATAGAAAATAAAGAAAGGAGATAAAGGAAAGCGGCGTGACAGTTTCCACGACACATCGGGGTCGGCCATTGTTGGCTTTGTCTGCTCTTAATTGTATACGATGGATTTAATCGGAGCTAGCTCTGGAATAGATTTGAGATCTGGTGGGAATTTGATTTGATTTGGATACTGAGTAAACACGTGATGTGATTGGATAAAGATTTATAAGGTTGTAGGCGTGTTGGGGACGAAGAGTGAAGTTTACACTGACAAGATTCCGTATAGGTTTAGTTTAGTTAGATAGAAAAATATATAAATTAGCAATCATTAATATTTCATTCGACTTGCAAACATCAGAAGGTACCTAAATGCGTAGTAAGTTTTGAGTTGTAGGTACTAATTTATTCATAGAAATATATCTTTTTAAGGAAACTTCGATTGCTTTTCAGATGAAACGAACTGCTGAGGTTTTATTTTAATAGGGGAATATGATTAACAGAAAACTTATAAATAATTTAATTTACATTAGTAAATAACAGATACTTGTCGTTATCTATACCATTAACAATAAAATTTAAACAACTTAGAGGTGCTGAGGCTGAGCGGTCTTTAAGATAATGTGAAATACATGAGTTATCTAAATAGCTCTTTTGTTAACATTATCTTGTATAAGCTTTTTTCACTTCGCATGTCTGCTGAGCAACTAATGAACTATGTAGATGATTGAAGTCCAAGGTTTTTAATTAAATTTGAAACAATGAATTAATGACAGGCTGGCATTTTATAATGGTAATTATAGAACTGTTGGCTAATCCAGCACGTCAGGTTATGGATTCATGACAGTTATAAATGATCATAAAAAATCTGATATGGTACTTTTTTACTATCAAATTGAATTGGAGTAAACAATCATTTGAAAATAGAAGTTTATTTGGGCCAATCCCAATCACCTAAGGTTGTCGAACCCTTTTTTACAGTGATCCAGAAGCCAGTACTGGTAGTTATTGCAATGTCGCTGATCGACCATTATCCCCCGATAAATAACTTAGTTAATGACTGCTACCCGGCGAGCTATCGATCGCTATGAAACAAGATTTATACCCGTTTATGACAGTAAATTATGTTGCTACCTTGCAGTGGGTGTTAGATAGCAAAACTACATAGACTTGAACAGTTTTATCATCAAACGTGACCAGTTTTTTCACCTACATTTTTCTTCTTTTCTTTTTTTTTTTTTTGTTCTGTTTTTATTTTTTATTTTTGGTGTTCAATAAAGAGTATTTGTATTTGTATTTGTTTGTATTTTTATGTGTTATTTCTCACGTACAAGTGAACTCATAAAAATCACGTATAGCTATGAACTTTTCACTTTAAGTATAAATATGTCTACTGTGTTGTTCATTTACATTTTTTTACATGTTATAATTATATAACGCAGTTTACTACTCGGAAAAACTGGGTTACAGTCAAAACAATGAGATTTTTACACAGAGACGCGTAAATTTCTCTTAGCTTTATATAATTATAGTGCCAGTGTTCCGGAATACTCCGCGATCGTTAGGGTAATAAAAACTTGAATTTATGACAATTTGCTTAACAAGGAAGTTACAAGCTGTCCCTTTAAATGTTAAATGTTGAACGTATTTGGAAATCTGCAGTTTCACTTTATTTGTAATGGTAGGTATCCAATTTACTGTAAAAATACTTGAATGCTGTAATAATATAGGTAGGTATATTATATTATCGTTGGCCACCGTTCGTGGCTCATAACTTACGTCATTCGTCGAAATGCCAAGGAAGCGGCTAATCTAACAATCACAACCAAGAGCTTCGGGATTCTGCGAAATGTATCTAATAGGATGAAAACACGCAATGTTGGATAACGAGCGGGAGGTATCAAACAGTGTTGCCAGGGTCTAACGCGTTATCTGTATACCACACAAAATTGCCGTTTTGTATTATCTTGGAAATGGTTAGGGCGGTACGTACTTTATAAGATCTAGGGAGCATCGGCCACGCAACTATAAAGTACTGGGATTACTCCCGCGATGTTGTTCCGATACGAAGACTAGTGACCGTTGTTTGCGCTCGCATTACAATTTAACGACCCAAACTGGAACGGTACGTCTGTCTATTAACAAAAGCTGTTAACATTGCAATAATCCAATCCAATATTACCTTTATCTTAAGGCAATTGAAATATGTACATCGCATTTTTATAAAGTGCATAATGTTTCTAAAAAAATACTCAAGAAACATGATTTACAGTCATGTGATTCGTGTTTGACCTATAAGTTTTTCTGCTGTAATAGGTAAGAAAAAGTTTGACTACATGGATGAAATTGGTTTCATAAAGATGATATTAAAAACATTGGCATTTTTTACAATAAATACAACACTATTACGTATTAAATTTGCTATATCAACCGTTTGACCAAAACTGACAACCACTGACCAGTTTAAGATTTTGCTTAAAATAAACTTACTATTCGACTATTGTTTGGACAACTATCTCTAGCCAAATCTATCAATGCCTGTAGCGGATTGCAGTTTTTATTTTATTTCCCTTAATAAGTCGGAGGCTCGATAGGTGGGCGGGCGCACAAAGGCGTCGCACGCGCATTGTGCATCTCCCTGGTGTTTTATGTTGGGTGCATGCTTAGGAATAGGCGTGGTGCTACTTCCCCGAGCCAGGTGGGCATTCTGCGTTACTAATGCTTGTAATTGGAGGTTAAAATGACACCTGTTTTTTGCGATGTAATTTCAACTACTGACAAGTTAGAGGCAAGCTTATACAAAGAAAGAAGTAACCAACAAGGGGTTTTACTCAACCTGGTAAAAACCATATTGTTTTAGTCATGGCATCGTATTGGCAACTTTACGATAGCTCTTATTTCATTGACAGTAATGGGGACTGAGTTAAAAACGAGAAGATAAAATGTTAAAAGCTATATAGTTTTGCCGAGTAATATAGACGAGGGTTTCATATCAATCTTGACTCGGTTCAACTATCCAAGTTCAAGACCTTGACGCCTAATGATCGAAGCGGTTCCAGTTAAGCTTCACCACACACAGCTTATGAACCGGCTCAAGTTTATTACACATGTTGCTAAAACGCAATATTACGTCCCTAATACGGGACTGCGTTTGTACGCTGTTGCCTATATTATTAAATAGACCATATCTTGCAATCTGTCGGGCGTGAATGGATAATAACGCAGGTCCCAGTCGGCTCACCTATTGCGAAGAGGAACCTCACTCCCGCCCCCTGCCGGCCAACAAGGAATTGAACCCAGTACTTAACTCTAATTGCCAACATGTTTTTGCAATTCGCCTGAATTTACCCTTTAATAGGCCAGTTAAAGCTCGACTCTGCGCCCTCGTTGAATAAAAAGTGTTTATTATTACCGCTCTTTAGCGTTAGGGTTTATGGAAAGGTTCAGTTTACATTTATTTTGCTGTCTAACGCGTTGCTTTATTTAGTTTGTACCAGCATGGAGTTGTTGAAAGTTGTAAGGGCCTGCGTCGGGGTAATGAACCGCTTGATTCAATGGAGTTCGCCTTCTTGGTAAAAATAACGAGCATCGAACGCTGCTTACATAAATGATATTATATAATTTAAAGAGGGATGCTAAAAATAATAAGACCTAGACTGCGATGACGCTGTTTGTTTTTCTGCGGCTTGAACTCTTGCTACTGAAATTTTATTTCTAAGTGACCAGTTTATTTTTGCTCGTCAGAGTACGTTTCACTGAGACTAGGAGAGATAGCGTCCATCCATAACAATTTGTTCAGAATTATGTTTGGCTTCCAAAGCAGATATTTTTACGTCATTAACGACTGAAAATAAGATTGAAGTCTATGTAAATAAGGCTTATCTTTTCGGGCTCATGTAATCAATATTGTATAGCAAAAAAGTTGTCGAATACCAAAGTCCGAATATTTGTATCGTTAGACACGTTTATCCAAGTTAATTAAACTGTAGGTATTAACCATGCTAAATGACTCGATGCACGCAAATTAAGTCCAACACTTTTTATATCATTGTTCATTCATATTGGTTGTATCAATTAGTGGATGCACTTCTTTCTGGATTTACATAATTATAAGGTTGAATAATTTTTTCTTTAACATAAACGTAAATTTAATAGATTCGGTGATTTTTTATAAATAAAAAAGAACACATACATGTATGTTCCTAACTTCATAGCCAAGTCCTGAACCGTAATATAGCTCACATCTTTGTTTGTGCATCGAATTAAAAAGATAATAAAATTGTACAAATTAGAATCTTAAACAAAATTTTATAATAATTTTTCCAAAAAAAACAACCAATTTAAATGAATATAAAATGTAAACGATTTGCGATGACAAATTAATAATGACAGACTAACGTCGGACACGCTTAATTTGTAATTAACTTTTTCATCAAACACGGAACATTTCGCATCACTCGCATTCCTATTTTTATATCAATTATTCACGCGTTTTTAATCGATTAGTACATTAAATATTTTAGACGATTAACAAATTTTACATATTTTTTTTTAGAAGAGATGAGCGTTGGTAGTTGCTGGTGATTTTTATAGTTTACTAGCGGCCCGCCAGCGGCTTCGCCCCGCTGCAAATTTCTGACTTTCCCGGCGGATTTTTCAATTATTTTCGCACCTTTTAAACCTTCCCTGGACTATGACAAACATTTTAAAACCATAATCTGCCAAATCGTCCCAGCCGCTCTCGAGTTTTAGCAAGACAAACGAACAGCAATTGATTTTTATATATACATATAGATTGGTCTAATCTTTATCGAGATTTGCTTTCAAATAGCAGTTGTAAATATAACATACCAACACATGTACATGTAGAATAGTTTATAAAGCCTCTTTACATGTATAGATTGTGTCAAACCTTTAGATTTTCAGTTACGACTAACTAAACTGCTGGGACCGCGCACTTGATCACAAATAATTGAAATAGTTTGATAAATAGTCTTTTACTTTTGGGAAGCCCGTAAGAAAAATACTGAATGTGTTAAAAATGTGTTTTCAGAAAAGTAGTTATTAACACGGTTTTTGATTAAATTTAATTATAACAATGCGTGAGTTTAATAAACCGAGGCAATAAATATGACATGATGGTCCAAACGAGAAGTGACTAGCGGTAGAATTTTCAAGGTTGCAAATATTGTTTGCACTTTATTCAAATAGAAAATTAGTAAGAGAATTAATTGTTTCATGGAGAAACTTGTTATTTCTAATAATATTTAAATCAACATTTAATTTCTCAGAACTATTAAGGAAACGCAATCTAAATATGTGCATATTTCACCGATGGAGAATAAAATATAACAACTTACAACAGCGGTGTGAGGTGTGACCCAACGTCCGAACCAAAAAAGAAACGTTTCTTTTGCCAACAGAGTAAATTGACGTTTACACTTGCGCCGGCGAGACCAGCGTGCGCGCAGATGTAATTAACTTTAACGATTCATTGTAAAGGACTATCGCCACAATTTTGATTTATCTATAAAATGGCCATAAAACATACCCTTTTGTTCGGTAAGGTCAAGGCAATGCAATCGCTTTCGTCCAATGGTTTAAACTTGGAACAGCATTAAAAACTTATAACTACTGAAGCTCAACTTATTCAATATCAGTAGATGTCGTATCAAATCATATCGTGTACCCGCATAAATAAACCATAGGCAAGATATAAAGCAACTGTCACAATAATGATAGAAACTGCTTCCTCTACGCATTAACAACCAACCCGCTCTCGTTTCAAATAAAATAATACCTCAAATGATCTCTTTATGCTTATTCGTAGAGGCTTTACAGCGTCGCGGTCTTATAAATATTAATGTACAAATACGGGACGCGCTTACACGCCACCCGGCTACGGGGATTCATAATCTTTGACAATAAACAGGGCCTATAGTAGGAGATAATTTTTCGTAACATCACCTCGGCGAGGCTATATCTGAGATTGGATCTAAAGGTGATCACATGAATTCTTGGGCACACCGCGCAGCCTTGTAGATGTTATCTAAACATCTTAAATTATTGTCCGGGAGAGGCTACTCGGCTCATCGGCGCGAGCGGCGCTGGATGAGGCAAAGCGCAGATAACTGCGAACAAAGTACGGGCTAATTATGTGCGGAGGGCCGCCTCCCAATTGAGGAAACGTTGCGTTATCGGTGGAAACGGCTCTTCTATTTATGTTTTTGGATGGGAGACAATAAACTTAAACTTATTAAAATTCAAGATAAAAATAAAGCATGACACGTAAGATATTTGTATCGTAAAGAACAAAGAACTCAAACAGATTATCATGTTGGTCAACTCGTGCTTATTCGGTGTTACATCCAATTTAACTAGTAATGATTTAAACACACACCCAGGACACGCAACAGCAATCTAAAACAGCAAAATCACCACGGAAATAACTTACGCCAATAGAGTTAAAGACGTCAAAATTATGACATTACATTACGTGTACAAAAAGGTCATATCCACGTGAATCGAGTTGCTTGTAACTGTGAAACTTGGTTTTATTACAGCGCGTTGAAAGCACGACGTAGGCACTAATGCTTGGTGAGGTCAAATTACTAGCCGGTGCGCACTTGCGGCGCTTAGATCGCCGGTGTTCAAATTGCTTGAAACAAAAAAGATATAGTGGGATTGCAAGTGTTTCCAATTGGCTAACACCGCAACCTATTACAGTAAAATACGAAATAGGTAAGCTTTGGTTTTAACTGATTTCAAGAGCGACTCGGGTTGTGCGTTGGAGATAGGTGAAACAAAGGTGTTTTATTGCGATATTGAAATGTTTTTTAAAATTTTATTACCATATACTAGCTAGATACTGGGGTACCTAGAGGGACGAGGCTATGTATGTGGTTATGGCTTGCAATTCCGATCTAATGATTAAGCCAGAACTGAGATTTTCGGAATTTTCGCCACTAACCCTAATTGGGATAGCATCCGGCTAAGGCTTGCTAAAATTTAACATTTTGCATGCATGCATAATATCACGCCTTCATTCACAGAGTGGGGTAGGCAGAGCTACCAGAAATACCAACAACTCTAAAAAGACTCCTTGATAATTTTTTCAAGTATCAATTTATTTAATTAATTTTATTAAATTAAAGTTCATATTTTATTTTCAAGTATTAAAATCGACAGGTTTTTGTCTACCTATCTTTTGACATTTATATATTAACGCATTCAAGCTTTACGAAATATTTACATTGCACTAGAAAATAAAATCAAGTTTTTACAATAGGATCTAGATGACAGTACTTTATAAAAATGATATTACATTTTCAATAACAACTTGAATTTTCATTGTTAGAAAGAACCTTATGTACAGTAGTTCCACAACCAATTATTCCTTGTGAAATAATAATAATAAGTATTGTGTAATTCTATTTATGTACAGGTCTTATTTATTTATTTATTTAAGGTTTGGCAACAGTTATAACACTATACACTTGAGAAAAATATTATGGCTACAAGAAAAAACTTACTACCGAATTAAATTACACAAAACTTACAAGGTCTTACACTAGTGACAAAAATAAGGATTCAATTATTGTAACTAACTTATTATTAATCAATTGGTTACAAATCCTTTGATACATTCAGTCTAAATCTTTATAATCTTATACTACTTATTATGTTAGCGATAAATTAATCACGCTTTTAAAACATTAAACATTTCTTTGTGGGCACTTAATTAATTAAATCGTCGGCTCAATAATTTTATTTAACTCTTACCTAACAACCAGCACAAACAAGCTATAAGCATTTATTGTACCTAATCTGACCAATTATTCACAAATGATACGAATAATTATTCAATTTATTTGATTATTGTAACAACGCGGCCGGCGCGAGCGCTCCAAGCGTTCACAATTATCTCCATTCCAAAACGACGAATGCCTTTCCAGTGACATTGTGAACATAAACCCTTTTTTAAATGGGTTTGTCGATGGCTTGTAATAGGGAGCGATTTAATAAACAACGAAACTTAGCTTGCAATATGGCCGCTGAGTTTAGTTTTAAAATTTAATGTACTAATTAGAATTAAAAGGTTCCGTGCTCTAAAGGATCTTTCACTATCATCATCTTGTAGTTATCGTGAAGTTCTCGTCGTATGTCCTCGTTAATTGCTAAATTTGAGAAGAAGTGTTGCTAAAAATAGTTAATTGTAGCATAATTTAGACACTAGGTATACCTGAACAGCACCCTATTTTTTTAATTCCAGCAATCGCGATCTAAGGTACAATTCCTGTTGGTTAATACGTGTGAGTAAATAGGTTAAAGTTGTTATCCTCGTCAATAGCCCGGGTAAGATTTTATTTTGCATAAAGCTTTAAAGTACTTGTTTTGCTACACGTCGGCTTATCGGCAACAAGCAGTGCAACAGGTAAAAATTAAGAAGGAGAATTTTTGGGCGTTATTTTGTCCATTCTGCCGTAATACCAAAGAAGGCGGCTAACTGCATAGTAATATTATAAGCATTTCAAATGTAATGTGGTTACCAATAGAGAATAGAATGCTTCGACTACTACATTTATTTATTTATTTATTTATTCATTGTTTCACAATACAATTTTGTAGGATGTTCGGGTTACATAGTGTAGGCAGGTACATGTACATGCCACCCTCTAAGGGTATTAAAATGTCACAATTACTTACATTCATAATTAGTTAGTTAGTTACAGGTACATTTGTCAATAGATTTAATTAACCCAACTTATTGCTACTAATTCTTATAGTTTTCACTAGTGTTAATGTTATGGTTAATTTGGTTATGTTATATCTTATACAATAAATACTTGCTACCGTTTTATTTTATTTCGCTTAAACTTTGCATTTACATTACAGTTACCCGCCTTCTTTGGTATTACAGCAGCATACGAGCGTACTTATTATGTAGGTAATCCTACCAATATACCTACTCGTAGTATAAAATGTGATTGATTTAAGTAGATGTTTGAAATGAGGTTAGGCGAGTTCTATGCAACAAACAAGAAGTTCCAAAAACCTGGGACCTTATTTTACTCTGTAATTATACCTATTGCTATCACATCCTCATTGTTATGAATTAAGATAGCGCATATCTTGAAAGTTATGGTGTGATGGCGGCAAAAAAATAATAGGATGGCGATCGGTGTAAAGACAAAGTAGAATAATACACTTGTACGAGTATTATGTTAAATTGCTTATTCTGACAAGATTTTGAAGCTTGCATATCTTTTGAGTGTAAATTATCTAATACCGTAAGTGTTCCTATCCTCGTCACTCACAGGTAAAAAACAGCACACTTTTGTTTTGCAAAAAGCTGTAAAGGGCTTGGTGCAAGCACAAAGGAGCGTGGGCGCGGCGCCCGCGGCGCACTATCTCGGTGAACAAATTATAATTTCAAAATCCCCATCGATTTATGTGAACACTCATCTGAATAAACTGCTGCTCCATTTTGCATTTGAACTCTTACTGTTGTTTCTCGCACAAAAAATATACTAACATTGTTTTAATTTCAAAGGTTTGCGATTGTTTTAATCACGCTTTATTTCATACTAGCGACCCGCCCTCGCTTCGCTCCGGATTAAAGTATTATACATATAAACCTTCCTCTTCAATCACTCTATCTATTAAAAAAAATCGCATCTAAATCCGTTGCGTAGTTTTAAAGATTTAAGCATACATAGGGATATAGGGACAGAAAAAGCGACTTTGTTTTATACTATGTAGTGATACTAGCGCGGGAAATAGCAAGTGTAAAATATATTTAGCGTGTAAGTTTTGAATTCCCAGTCATTATCATCATCACCACTTCAGTAGTTATCCACATCATTTTCATTGCCCACTGCTTGAACATGGCCTTCTCCAAGGACCTCCGCGATGGTCGATATTGTGCTTCTCGCTTTCATCGGTTTCCCATGAGCTTAACCAAATCGTCGGTCTACCTTGTAGGAGGCCAACTAACTGTTCATTTTCAATTGTCATGATATTTATTTATTTTATTATTTTATTTAAATGCGAAAGTTTGAATGGATGTTTGATACACAATCACCCCAGAATGGCTGAACGAATCTAGATGAAATTTGGCACAGAGGTAGATTATAGTATAGGCACAGAGATAGGATATAGCTAGATTAGCAACGCTGCTTTTCATCCCGAAAAATTGGACGGTTTTGAGCAAATAGCGTTAAACGACTTCTGGCGGGACACAACTAGTTACTTATACTTCTGAACTCCAAAACTCCGATTTATTTAGTTATTTATTTATTTATTAAGGATTTCCAACAAATAATACATCTTACTAATGCTTAAATCTCGGTAGTTTACAATCTAGGTCGATGCTTATCTAATTATAGGAAACCACAGCTTACGCCAGTGTTTTTAAACTACGACTGCTTCAAGAACTTAATTAAGAAAAATAATAATAATATAAAGATTAAAGATTATAAATTGTATATACACCAACTATGCTTTAACTATGACTAAAGTGTGATCAACTGATCACCGCAAGTGATGACACACTATATAAGTTTAAAAGTTTAAAATACATTTTTTTATATTTTATCTATCTAATTTGATGACCAGCTCGCCACATCCAGGGAGCTAATATATTTCAAGACTTTTCTTTCATTTTCATTTAAAGGACATTATAACTAATTTCACACCTACGCTATTTTTCTTTGTATGTAAATTTACCAGAGACCGTTTTACCTTACGGCCATAATTCATTTAGTAATTGTGATTGTTCTATGCCAATATGGAGTTTGTGAAGTGGGTAGCTTAAAATATAGAGACGTTTATTTAAGGTTTCTGCTAATTGGGTTAATAAGATTATTCGTTGTATTTTAGATAATATAATGCATATGTGAATAGGGAGTATAAAATCTTATTGGTGCTGTAAGTGTTGACACGAAGTAAACTCGAATCATTGATTTAATATGAGGAGTACCTCTACCTCGCAGTTGCGACATAATTATAGGTACTGTTTGCTTTACAAAAACGGTAAGAATTAATCATAGTAGCATACACTACATATATTGGCTATATTTTCGGTCTAAAAATCATAATGTACAAACACATCATTATTACAATTTACAACCCCCAACTAGCATAAACATCGTGCATAAGTAGTAAACAGGCGAAACGGGAACTGAAACACGTTCAACGCGTGTTAAAGCAAACAATGAACCAATAAGACGTCAGAAGGCATGCCATGCAAGTAATTCCAACCAATCAGATGGTCGTGAGTTATTCTCACTCATGTCTGAAATACTCTCACAGTCGTGCATCATTAGTAGCACACCGCTTGTTATTAGAAAAAGTCGAGACAAGGCGCCGGTGGTAATTTTAGTGCAAGATTTAAAACTATGGTGAAAAGTGTGCCTGTTATTGGTGAAGTAGCTTGCGGTAGATTTGTGAAGGAGTTATTACTACGTACAGGGAATAATAAAAATGCCTGCAATGGAGAACTATAAATAGGCACACCATCGGGTATCACAGAATAAGCGTTGCATTGAGGACTTTTGCGAAAATGCGCGGGAGATAACTTATACGAGATAATGCCACTCAATTCCTACCTATATATCTTACATTTAAAACAAATTTGCATTAAGTAATACGAACTCAATTAGGGCCTCACTAAGCAAAACATATGCCAAATACGAGAATATCTTTGTATGTAATATGAGCGGTCGCAGTCGATGCTGAAATAAATTAGCATTATATTATAACATAATAGAAAACTAGTACCTAGCATGGACATGTTACCTGTTCCTCTAGCCTATAATGAACGAAACGTCAAATATAGACAACGTAATTAATCTTCCTTTTTTGATAAGGAAAGCACCAGGCTGTTACGTGACAGCAAATCCTATTAACTTTAAACCATTAAACATTCAACACTCATACTATAAAACAAGATGATAATTACTTATCATAAATTATATAATCACGGTTAAATCTACATCGCAACTGCATTAAATGCAATGCGATATTTTACTCCGGCTGATACGGGGAGCCTCCGTAACCCCGAGCGAGATGCTAGAGCGTTCAGCCGACCTCAAGCTAGTGCGGAAATCACGCAACATGAGCCGTGGCCCAACAAATTGACCCACATTATCAAACATTTAGTTTAATTACCGATCTGATCATTAACTTGTTGATCATATCGATCTGTTAACTGTTTAGATTTTAATTGACGAATAAATTAAACTTTGCGTCATTAGTCATTTTAAACTGCATCTTGTTACAACAAGCGTGGTTTGGTTTTGTAATTAACACAAATATATACTTTAATACAAGTACATAAATGAATAAAAATATTTTCTCTTCCTATTTCTCGACTATCGTTTGAATCATTAAGTTTCCGAGAGGTGCCATTTCTAAAACGGCTTTTGCTCGAAAAAGAAAACACTAGCTACATTGGTGGTAGCCCCCTATTCCCAGGGCTCCATTAGCGTCTATCACGAGCTATCTGCTCACTAGACTGAACAGAATCGAACCTTGACACCCCTGTCAATGTCCCCCGCATCTTATGGCCCGCGATAAGGTCCGTCATCAGCTGTAATGCCACTAAAAGCATTTGTAAATTGCAATCAAGTTTAGGACGAGGGTTGAATTTCATATTTTATTTTGCACCTAGATTAGACGGATGAAATAAATTTACACTTTGGAGAGATATCATGGTTTATGCCTGTGTTTAACATTCCGCGTGAAGAATACCACCTAAGAGTTTATTTAGGAAACATGAAGACTTTAACTATGTTTCCATATCGTAGTTATTTATTCACTACACAAGTAATTTAGCGATAATCGCAGATTGAAATTGTACTGAGTAAGTACCGTTTATTCACGTAATATTGTTATTTTTTGTGCAAATAATTATCGATGCATTTAGTTTCTCGCAGCGCGTTGCTAAAAGTATGAAACACAGTAACTTACATATTTCAAGTTTAAATTGCATCTAACAGGACACGGATGATCTAAAAAATAATAAAATTAAAACAATCATTCTGTACTCACGTCATGCGTAGTATCTCCCCTGTGGAACCGTTCCTCAGTCTCCTTAACGCGTTCTGTCACGTTCCTTGTCAGCACCTTCCGGTCCTTGCTCTCGCGCACCTTGCCGTCGGCGTTGGCGACCACGCAGGACGACACCAGCACCTTGGCGTCGGCCGGGGCTATCTCGCTGGAGGGGAAGCCTGCCAGCTCTGGGAAGGAATTTGCGTTAAAGTTTGGTTTTTGTACCACTACCTAACAGTATGCTATATTTCTCGTTTGTTTAATAAACTTAATTTTTCATTATTATTTTTTATTTTTGGTTAAACAGAAATGTTTGTATGTAGATATCAATCAAATTATTAAAAAAAAAAAGGTTATGACTTGTACTTATGCTGAATGATATAATTACCCTAAGCACCATTTGGATCCTTCTTGACTTTTATTCAAATTCTATGTGAATTTAGGGGCCGGAGAAAGCTAGTATGTAATAAAGTTGAGGTTACCATTTTGGGGAGTCCCGATCGCGCCGTCCACGTGGTCGCCGAGCGCGGCTCTTTCTGCCTCTCCTTTTTGGTCCTCAGGAACTCGATGCTGCGCAAAACCAATAAAAAACAAAGTTATTACGTGACATACTGTAATTTAAACAATTTCAGTAATAAAAACTCTTTCTCCAGTGTTTTTATACATATGAATGTTCTACTATCAATAAAAGACTCAGGTTTGTTACAATCAAGTTTTACCAAAAAATAGAGTTGAGGGTATTTTTTACAGTCGACCAACCAAACTTTCAAAGAGATATAGGATGTTAATTCCAAAGTTATTAGCTATTTTTCCAAAAATCGATACCTACAAAGAGAGTGACTGAAAAATAAATCAGGTTTCAGGTCATTGTTCATTTTCTTCTTAGGTTAACAAAATACTTTCTGATATTGTACTTGTTCAAGATATCTTTGGTATTGAAAATTACCCCCACTTTACTCTCGTACTTCTACTTATTAACATGTTACGGAAGATCAGTTTCGATGGCAGCCGAAGGTACCAGCGTAATTAGCTTATGCGCCATAAGCAACCTTAGTTCGACAGTACCTTCAGTTAGCCTGATACAGTCGAACTCAGAAGTAACTGTACATTTTAGTACTTTGTAGCAGTCCCGTATTAAAGTACGTAAAGACCATACCAACTAACTTGTCTTATTTAGTTAAACACTTTTGTAACCTCAACATATATCGTTTTTAGCTTAAACGGCCATTTTCTGGAATAAATAAACAAGAGACCAAATTTTGTACACTATTTTCCTGATTTCATATCGTGGATGGTTTTTTTTAAGGTAAATTGTATTTTTAGGCGAAAAGGATGGATGAAAGGTTGGATTTTGATGTTTTAAAAGTGTTTGCTAAATATGTAAGACAAGTCAGATGGAATGGAGTACAGGTATGTACGAGTATGTTGACACTTTATTGTACAAAATAAAAACCAAAACAATACAATGAATATTCTCTAATCCCTTTAAGGTATCTTTGGGTTTCCTCCGCAATGCCATCGCAAGACTATATGTCACAGAGTCCACTAAGCATCAAGTGCCCCATTTACTCGTTTCCTTAGGGTCAGGTAGTAAACAATGAACCAGTAGTACACAACGAACCAACGCTTTATTTTAAACACGCGACGTTGCCAAACCGTGCCACTAGTAAAAATGTACTTGAATTTTGTCGCGTCCCTCGCCCCCCAGTCGGCGTCCAGCCTGTGTCAAAACCGTACGTGTGACGAGGTGTTTTGTGATTTTCGGCACAAAAACAAGAAAAACAGTAAGTGTTTTGACGTTTTATTTTACTTATATGTTGTCAATTTTAGAACATTAAGTTTTTTACTTGTGTAGAGTAACTACTTGGCTATCGTTTAGAAATACTATGACGTCTCCATCTTGTTTCGTATTTTTTAAACTAACCTAAAACAACGAAAGGTGTAGATGGTACACAGTGTATCACGAGGATAGGGTACACATTGACCCAGCGGAATGTGTTCCAGCTATTGGTACACAATGAACCAGTTTCTTAATACCTAAACAGGTTCACTGTGTACTACCAGCTTTTTTCTCTTATCTTGTTTGTTCTATTGATATGTATTATATGCTACAAATTTAGAATGTGTAGTTTATTAGACATAATACAGTAATTAACTACTTTTTCAACTGTAGAATGGGGCGAACGAAGGTGGAGAAAAGAAAAAAAGGAGGGCACACCAAAGAAGCGATGCAAATGGCTCTCGCACTGGTAAAACATGGTGTGAGCATCCGAAAAGCTGCCAAAGACTGTAAATTGTCTTACCCTACACTAAGAAGGTATGTCATAAAAACTAAAAATAATGAAAACTCTAGCTTAGTCCCAAATTATGAGATAAACGCGGTATTTTCCCCGGATCAAGAAAATATTCTAATAAATTATATTGAGGAATGTGCACTGATGTTTTATGGTCTGACTGCGAAAGAAACTAGACAATTGGCATACCAGATGGCGGTTGCCAATAAGATAAAATTTCCTCAGTCTTGGGCCAAAAACGAAATCGCCGGGAAAGATTGGTTGCGATCTTTCAAAAAACGCCACGGACATATAGGCTTAAAGAAACCAGAACCTTGCAGTTTAGCCCGTGCTACAGCTTTTAATAAGGTGAACGTGGAAACGTTTTTTAAGAATTTAAAGGAAGCTATGCAGAGACATAGTACATTTGGCGATGGCACTCGGATTTATAACTTAGATGAAACATCCACCACCACCGTTCATCGGCCATCAAAAGTGTTAGCACCAAAAGGGAGTAACGTTTGTAAAATCACAAGTGGTGAAAGAGGTGTTTTAGTTACAACATGTTGTATTGTTTCCGCAACTGGGCAAGCAATACCTCCTGCAATGGTTTTTCCCAGGAAAAATTTTAAAAGCCACATGTTAAACGGTGCTCCTCCTGCAACACTGGGATTAGCTACGCCTACGGGCTGGATGAATGCCGAAATATTTGTAGACGTGATGAAGCATTTTATTAGGCACACTTCCGCCTCTAAAGACAATCCTGCTCTTTTAATCTTGGATAATCATGAGAGTCATCTATCATTAGACGCCCTGAACCTGGCAAAATCTTCTGGGGTAACTATACTCACACTACCTCCCCACACCACTGCAAAACTTCAACCATTGGATGTCGGTTTAAACGGACCTTTCAAAACGTTTTATAACTCGGCTGTTGACTCGTGGCTACTGCGTCATCCAGGCCAAGCAGTTACTATCTACCATGTTGCCGAATGTGTAGGACAGGCATATTTAAAGGCAATGACGCCCGTCAACATAACCAATGCTTTTAAAAAATGCGGCATTCATCCATTTGATGCATCTATTTTTACAGATGAAGATTTCTTACCGAGTTCTGTTACAGACAGACCAGATCCAACGATGGAAACTCATGTAGAAACATCAGATTTGCCCAACGCTTTGCCTTCAATTTCACCTGAGGAGCAACCATCGCAAGTAAGTGAAGATCTTCCAATAACTGACGCTAATCCACAGCAAATTGATGGCAAAGACGCATCTTCCCGAGTGATAGACGCAATATCTCTAGTGCAATCATCTAAACTAGTTCCTGATCAATCGGTTATAAACACACCTCCACAACAACCTAATTTATCGATTACAAGATTGTCTACAGAAATCAGTCCACATCAAGCAGGGCCTTCTAAAGGAGAAAAAGCTTTTATCACACCGCACATGTTAAGACCTCCACTAAAAGCCGGTCCGCGTAAAAACATTAGAAAACGCCGAGCTTTGGGGAAAAGTATGATAGCGACTGATACCCCCGAAAAGGAAGAAATCGCGAAAAGGAAGATTAAGAAGAATAAAGGCATTAAAAAGGTAAGGAAAGCAAATTTGTTTAAAACCCAGAAAAAACACACAGCACAAAATGCTTCCGCCAATGATACTAGTGACGAAGAAGTGTTTCAGGCAAGTGGCGAATCTTCTGGAGGAGAGCAGTTTGAAAGTGAAAGTGAAGAGGATGAAATAATACTAGATGAAGATTTTTCATCTCTACCTCGAGACCCGAAAGTGGGAGATTATGTTGTCATTTTAATTGAAACCCAAAAGAAGAAGAAATACTATTACGTGGCCAAAATTTTAGAAAAGTCTAATGACAGTGGTTATGATTATTTCGTCTCATATTTAAAGTTGAAAAGTAAAGTGTTTTACAAATTTGCTGAGCCTATCGAACCAGATCTTGCGGGAATTGCGAAAATTGATATAAAATATATACTACCTAAGCCCAAAGTGGATGGTAGCAGTCGTCGACAAGCAACATATCAGTTTCCGGTGAACTTATCTCTTTTATATTTTCCGTTTTAATTTTACTAAATTTTCTATGCTAATTGACAAATAAGACTGTTAACGATTTTAAACTAAGATTATAATTATATGATGGATCTCTGAAAGCCAAAATGTTAAGTTTATAATCTTTTGTGTTTGTTAGGCTAATTGACAAGTACGTAAAATATTTTGTTATTAAATGATAGATAACTCAACAATTGTGATATTATAATTTTATTTTGAATGGTTAGAAGTTTATTTTTTAGTTTTAATAATATCAGTCCTACGCCTGATTTCTAATTAAGAAAGACTGAAACGAATTTGAATGTTAGTCTGTTAGTCTATGGTAATTACCCAAGTGTTAAAAAGCTTAAGTTTTACTGTTATATGTTGAAGAATTAGATATATGATTATAAAGTTAAAGATTGTGATGTTATGATACTAAATTAGAACTATCTTGCTATAATTCAAGGCATAATTTTGTGGTCCAAGACAAATATTCAGATTTTTATATCACGTTACGTTGGTTTGCGACCATTAATTTATATAAATATAACCTTTTCCAAAATAAATATATTGTTTTATTAATCAGCTTAATATTTTCCGAAATCAGTTCACATAGAGTCCGCTAATTTAAGTTTAATCTATGCAATGGTTCACTGTGTACTCGGTAGGTTCATTGTATGCCTACCCCCGGATCATTGTGTGCTTATTGTTGGACACAATGAACCATTCCTCATGTTTTAAAAAAGTTAAAATATCTCAACTTTTATTCGATTTTTTTCTAAGACTTGAATGCAAAATTAAAGTCAAATAAATAATGAAACGCAAAGCAAAAAGAAATATTTGATACTTTCGCAAAGGAATAAATTATGGAACTTCAAACTTTTTGTGGTTCATTGTTGGCCACCTCACCCTACTTCATGCAATCAAAACACTTAGCTGACTCACCTCGGTCTGCTGGTAGTTTGTGGTATGCGTGTCCTCGTTGACAGAGGTGGACACCTTGGGCCCGGAGTCCTTCAGGATACGCCCGTCTTCCAGCACCAACTCGCGCTTGACCCGCGTCGCGATCTGTCGCGTCGTCGTCACCTCGCTCTTCTTGCGGGTCACCCATTCTTCTGCAATTTACAAATGGCTTTGTCAGATGCGTCAAGTACTACGCAGTCCAAAAATATAGAGCTGTCTTAATAACTTCCTGCAACTTAAATGGTCTTAAAGTTGTCTGTAACTCTGGTACTGAGCAATACGAGTACTACATAATAATACTAGCAACCTGCTCCGCTTCGCTCCGGGTTAAAGTATTATACATAAAAACTTTTCTCTTGAATCACTCTATCTATTAAAAAATAACCTCATCAAAATCCCTTGCGTACTTTTAAAGATATAAGCATAAGTACATACCTAGTGACAGACAGCGGGAAGCGACTTTGTTATATATTATGTATTGATAGTGATTACCACTGACACTACGCATTATTGAGTTACGTCGTTATTTTTACCCGACTACGGCGAAGCAAAGGAAGGGTAATTTTGACACCCTATAAATGACTGCATGTATGTATGTTGTATGTATGTTCCACTCTAGCGTCGTTCCTAATGACCCGATTTTGACAACTGAGGTGTCTATAGATTTGTCTTTTTTATATGTGTAATGTCAACGGAAACAACATGCGGTGATAAGATTTTAAAATAGTCAAATGTGTTTACTGATTACTGATTAAGAACAAAACCATCAACGTACCTTCTTTTGTTGTTGCTATAGTATCGCCAGGCTCGGACTGAAAAAAAAAACTTTAAATAGTATGGAAATAAACTTGTTTAGGTTTTTTCACTAAGGCAATAGATTTTCTATTTTCTATGTCCTCCGTCATGTTTTAAAATAAATAGATCGCACCTGGCCATAGCCGGGAGGGGTAGTTATATACATAATATATAAAAGAACATAATATTTTAATAACCGAATTTTAACACCCGTATGAAGTTTACACATTGGAGTTATGTATGACTACTAACGCCACCTCTTACCGAGTAGCTGAACTTGCTAAGCCGTTGCTCAGCTCGTTCAGGTGATCTCGACATGAATTGCAGAAGTACGCGCGGTCGCCGCTTGATGGCGCCATGTTCGCTCAGGGAAAAAACTGTCACCATGAAATTACATGCACTGAAGACGCTCTTAGTCGGATAATTATTTTCTTACACATTCACTAACAGCACTGCATTATCCTTGTAATTTCACCAGGCAACAAACACATAATTTTCAAAAATAATACGCAGTCTCTTATGTCACTGTAAGTTTAGCAATAATAAAGATTTAAAATATTTTTTACTTGAAAAATAGTTAAATCGCTAGCGTGCATGTAAGTGGTAAATCAATACTCGACTGAAGGAAAATCAAGGCTTTGGTTATTTAATTAGTCAACGGATGGATTAACATTTTCATTTGGCACACAATCGAACTGCACGTAACGCAACATTGGTATGCTGGTTGCATGCCGTAGCTTCCGCTGGGCCGATGAGCGCCACGGTTCACGGAGTTATTTAAGATATAGACTTTATATCAATTTTATTTATGTAATTTTGGCTCAACAACTAATTATCTAATGATACGACAGCGTGCCCGAAAACGAACCCATTCAGGCCCTACTTCCTACCCTCATAACTTAAGATTACTTTTTTTACATACATACATAACGTCACGCCTTCATTCCCAGAATGGGTTAGGCAGAGCTACAGAATACCAACAAATATAAACTTGTTGATAATTCTGTAACCGCATTTTGCACTGTCAGACTAAGATGTTCACCAGTGTATTAGTGACAGGTTGCAAGCAGGTATTACTTTTTTTAAGATTACTTAAGACTATAACCTCACAGCCTAGTGAGATAATTAAAATTCTGTCATTATCCTCTAAAATATAGTATTTTTTAAAAACGCTTATTTGGTACTGACTGACTAACTCATCAAAGCGCATAGGGTATTTCCCGATGGGGATCATTATCATTTCATAACCAACGTTTCATTTCACAAACGTATCATTTGACAACGTGCGTTTTTTCCCGAAACTGTAAATAATTCTGGATTTAAATAAGTTGTTTCAATGAACAACAAAACAGTCACAATGAAATCATTGTGAACCCTATTGGTTAGGTTAGGTTAGTTTTATAAAAAATCTGAAAAATAGGTTGTGAAACGATGCATTTTTCAAAGATTTCGCAATCTTACAGTACAAGTAAAGTAACACCCCCCCCCCCCCCCTCCCACAGCCAAAACTACAAATAGGTACTAAAAGTCTGACAAAAATCTGAAAAAAGCGCATATAACGAATTTACAAGGACAACTATCACGACTAAGTAGACATCATTGGTTCTTGAGATACAGACGATGAAAGTGTTTATACCTATTAAAATCATAATAATATAATCGGCACCAAAGCCCTACACTGAGCATGGTCCGACATGCTCTTGCCCGGTTTTTACATTTATGTTTTTGATGGGATTTTATACTTCTTAAACCTGTGATAAAATCCTTAGAATCCGTACTTCTTACATTTAAGACGATATTTCAAATATGCTTTGAAATAGTTACTGACTAACTGATTGATTTAAGACGCACCGTCTCAACTACCAAAGGACCTACCTATGTATACCTTTCTAAACGCTGCTCTAACACTGCTCCCAGAAAACGCCAATGGTCCAGTAAATCATTTTTTTTTTATATCAAAGCTCCCTATACAGACAACTTAACGAAAAAACAACGAACCCAGAAATATATATTTATGATCGTATTAAGCCTTAACAGAAAATAAAGAACAGGAAAATATTTTGGGTGAACTCATTAGTAAGACAGATGAAACCCGCCACGAAACTTTTGCACACTATACTCGTAAAACCTAACGAGTTCGGTCGGAACAAGACACAATCATTTATATTATAAAATAATATATTATGAAAGGTCCCTCACCACAGTTTACGGAACCGCCGTCTCCCTAGTCACTTACATTGATATAAACGATGCGGAAAGTTTTTCCATTTACGGAGGTCCTAAAGGAAACGAAGAAAATATACTACGTGATTCGCAAACTTATGCCGGTGAGACACGACAGCAATCCTACAATAATAATTAGACATCCACATTAGGGCATGTTTGTAAATTCAATCAGAGTGAGAAACAAAAAGAAATCTTTCACACAAAACAATTTTTCCCTAGCCAAAACGAGGGTATTATATTTTTTGCTGTCATCTCGGTCTATGGCAACGCAGGGGACATTTAAATATGTTTTCTTATGGTTTGGCAGCTGTGTGGAGTTCAAAAAGTTGGTAATGATAAATCATGTTTTTAAAATTTTCTTGGCTATTTTCCGTGATGCGACCAACATTGTCTCAGCACGTGCTAACCTTTCTTTACACAGCAAATTTTATGGAGTTAGCTATGTACAAGGTTTAATGGAAATTAATCGCGTCGCTCAAGAGTTATCTTTATCAGTTTTGAGAGAACCGGTCGCAATTATAAACATTGGGATTTTGCATAAATAGAATTGTGGGTAAATCCGGTAGCCGATATTTTTTTGGTAAAAATGGATTTCTCCTTTAAGGCCGCTACTCACGATCTGTTGTAATGGTCAGTTTTTACTGCACAGTTCTACCATTTAATACATTGTGGGTGAAGATAGCCACCATTACTTATTTTAGGCTAACTGATGTTAAGAGTGACTAACCATAAGCAGGTAAGATTTTTTTTTACTTTTTAGGAATAAACGAACTGAACGGGTGGACGAAGTTTATTTCAAGATTTTTTCCAAGTAAGGTAAGAATCATAAATGTAAAAAAACGCGTCTTTGTCTCAGTATAATGTCACCGAGTTTATCCACAGTGTAAGCTCGCCAGAACAAGTGACACAATGGTGACTAGAGCACGTGTCACCGCGGAGGCCGCGCCCTTGCGCCCGCGCAACAAGGCCGCTGCATTGTGATGCACCCGGCTTGCACCGGGTCACGGCTGTGCTCGGATGCACCGGAACTGACTTTCAATTTGTAACACGGATTTAAAACGATAATGTAAATTAAAGCATTTTTCTCTTCGCATCCCCAGTTTCAGTGAATTTGCCCTAACGTAAAGTAAGCTCTGTGTTATCATTCTCCGACTAAATGTATGAAAAAAAAACTGTCAAATATTTCTTTTTTATGACGAGCTTTTGTTGCCGACTGTACTTTTTTGCAACTTATCAAGACCAACCTAACGAGTCCAAACACGGTGGGTCTACTATAAGTAGAGTGGGGGTTCTGTCACCATCATCAGACCAAAAAACATTGAGAGTTAACTAAAAGCTTGTAATATCAAAACAGTAACCCTTTGTTTAAGTTTGTATCTATATTAAATTTAAACGTACGTTATTTGAGACGATTGGATTACGAAAAGTTACCCTAGTTAAGTTTAAAGTTAGATTTGAGCTGCTTTCAGTTGCTGAGTTTATTACTATAATTTACGATCCAACCGTTTATACCAATCCTACCAAAAACTATAAAAAAACCAAAACCTTAGCACATATAATAACACCAAGTCTTTGTTTTATAATACAACGTATTTTCCGTCTTAATTTTCGTATAAATTTTCCAGTGCTTTAGGTATCTTGGGCTTGTATTGTACTATGAGTACTAGGCAACGGTAAACATACTCTAATAGAGAAATACACACAAGACTTAGAAATAAATACTCGAGTTCATCACAATCATCATACAAAGGCCCATACCGGCAATCGAACCCCGGAACGTTAGCTTCGTAGGTAATTAATTATACCGACCTAACTAACCGCGTCTTTACCGCGTTATCACTTTTCTTATCATTATTGTTATAATACTTTATTCGCGTTTTTTCAATGTCAGTAAAATAGAAAAAACGGTTTTTCACACAAAAAATTACTTTTTGACGACCGCATATTAAGTAATTCAATGTAATATTCGACGAAGCGGGCCTTCGGACCTTGCATTCATGCATTAAACTTCGCTCGCGGCTATCAGGAACTATTCCCAATGGCCATCAATATCAGAAAACATAGGGTCATCGCTTGAGACAACAATGAAAAATATGACAACATTTTAAAAAAATCATCCATGAATATTATACAACTAGAACAAATAAATCGAAAACTTTCACTAGATAAAAGTCCAATAATGTGGCTAATTTTAAAAGCTGTTAATTTGCTAAGCGAATGCTTTGACCCTGCTTTGCGAAGCAACATTAATCATTTAGCCATTTCAATATTCCAACTTTCTTACATACGTGTCCTACAAGTGGCAACCCTACATTGAAACAATGAAGTGTTTTAGGCCGGAGTTCGTACAATACAATATTTAGAGGGCCGCTAATGGGGAGTATCGCCTTGTGGGCCACACAATCCTATCGCGGCCATCTCGGCATGTACCGCCGCGTTGCCATGTAGAGGTCTACGCACACTGCCACCATGGAAAAGGACTACTAATATCAATGAATTGAAAACTAATATTCAGTTACTAACGTTTACAAAACTTCTCTTTGACGATGTTGCAACCGCCATGACCACGGGATAACTGTTCACTTTAGCAACATTAAATTCTCAATTTGTAGAAATATTTTTTTTATTTATGTTCACGTATTACTTTCTACCTTATTAACCGATGTCAATATTTTCTCATAATACGGCCTGCCTGATAAATATTATCGTAGCCAATAACAGCTTGTAACACAGGTCACATGTTGCTCACAATCCAAAAATCTTTTGTCTAAACTCATGGGGTAAACCTCAACAGGGAACTCAGTCAACAACTTAGTATTCTCGGAAGGAAACTTATCTGAAATCGAATAGTACCCTACTGAAGTACGTCGTATAAAGTAGACCGTCAAATATAGCAAGAAAAGTTAATCAATTGTTGAGTTCCACTAAATACGATACAGTAAGGTGTATTAATGAACTACTTTGCCGTCCGACAGTGTACCTCAGTCTTAACAATGGAACGCGGCCTCAATAGATCACAACTTTGACAACATTGCGCGTAAACTGTCTTTTTGCGGCTCCTTATCCGAGTTCAACAACGGACTTGAGAAACATATCTACATAATCTTATATAGCATCCTGTGGGTATGTTGACAACACTATTTACTATAGGATATCTATATCTAGGTTCGTCACTTGAAACACCGATACTCATTTGGTAGAATGTTTCGTTTCACCGAATTTAATTTCATCAGCTAATTTCTGCTGAAACTTTTTTTAGGTTATCTTTAGTAAAGGTTACGTAGGTTAAGTAAGGACCAAATAAAAACTCCTACGTATGAAAATTAAAATCGGGTAACGTATTTTTTTTTTACGAAATGAGTGTCGCTGTTCCAAGGGTAAACCCTAGGTTCAAGATAGGGTTCTATACAGTTGGGACAAAATAAAATACCATGTTAAAGGTTTTACCAAGTAAGAGAGATTGTAAACGCCGCGTCGTAACTGGAAGTCAAAAGCAAGCGAATAATACTGAAACGTGCAACTCATCGACCAACAACTGGTTAGCAAATGAATAAATAGCTTGGGACAACCGTAATCATACACAATTTCATATTTTGATACTAACATACTATGGATTATTGGCTGTCTGACAATAAATGTTTCTTTTAATTAGTACCTACCATATTTGTGCTACGTATATACTACATAACCTATACCAACTTTATCAAAATATAGTATAAAAGAAGAAACTTACTGACTGACTGACATAACAATACACAGCCTAAACTGCTGGGTCAAGAGATTCCAAATTTGGCATGTATTTTCCTTATGAGTTTTAGGGGTGTACTAAGAAAGGACTTTTGGAAATTCGTCCCCTAAGGGGTTAAAATAAGGAGAGTAACAGCAAACTAATTCTGCGCATGCGAAGTCGCAGGCGTCTTCTAGTAACTTAATAAATCTGTAATATTTAGAGAAGAGAACATATAGGGAATAAATATTTGCCTTTACTGGAGATTGAATCTGAGACCGCAAGCTTTGCGGGCAGGACCTCATCAATTCGATTAATCACACTGTTGATTAAGGATTAATAAAACAATCAACAACCTTTTCAAGCGACTAAACCGAAAACAGAGTTAATAATTGTTACAATAATCGTGACGTGGAATTGATACACAATATGCATCGATTCGAATCACTTCCGCAGTAAACTGAACATTCATCACAGTACAGTGCCAAGTCCTCGAGTTCGATACAAAATGCCCTAGATACCGGAGTTCTTAGCGCTGAACGCTATACGCGTTCAGCAAAGTTTATTTTCCCGTCAGAGCTCACTGCAGCTAGGTCGACACGATACTCATTTACAGAACTGGCTCGAAAGGTCGCACCAAATAAAGATACTGCCAAACTGTGGAGGGTACAAAATTAAAATTATGGTCCCACCTTGACTCTACTCAAATGTCGATGCCCGAACTTTTATTCGATTAAGTTTAATGTTAATGTTAATGACATTGGGTGCGCCGCGGAATTTGATACATTGCATCATCGTTGTTGAGGTTTGATGGAGCTGGTCGGACCTGAGATAGGTCGGCGTGGAACAGTCGGGTACTGACTTGCGACATAAGAGTGTTAATGCTTTTAAAGCCAATGCTTTTAGCAAAAACATTGTATTGTGGGGTTTACATTTTGCCATGTTTACCAGTCGCTAACGTGAAATGGATCTGCAAATATTTTGTAACCAATGGACGTATGCGTACAATAATCACTTATAATACAAATGCGAAAATTGTATGTGTGTATGTAAGTAAGTATGCTTGTTACTTCTTGAGAAACGGCTGAATGAATTTAATTGAATTATAAATGAAGATACCTTAAACTCTGACTTAAGATAGGCTACCTAATTTTACAAAGAAAGACATTCCCGTCGTGGGCGAAAATAATATATTATAGATTCATACACTTTTGGGGAGATACTAACAGGGTGAGAAATATAAATCCTAAGTAGTTCTAAATGTTCTGTAGTATTTAAATTTCGCACTCGACTTATTGAATTAAAGGTTACGTGCCTAGTAACAAAGAAAACAATACAACACAAGAACACAAACCTGCAAAAACTAGAGACTACTCGAACTGTCCAGGTATCAAACTCGAGAAAAAACGCACCAAAAAAACGTAACAATAACCGTACCATTAATTAGGTGTCAATCGATTTAAAAACGTCTCTCCAAAAGACCCCCGTACTTCCTGATTTATTTTGGTTACTAATGGTCATGGAACTCATATCCTGCCTTCTCTGAGTTAAAAAGTGCGCATCTGCAGTTTCAACTGTCTAGAACACCAAATAAGGAAGGCACCATTGTAAAATGTAAACCATTTGTAGCGTTTGAAACCGAAAGTGGCGTATTGTAAGCAAAGTGTCCCGCTGACCGGCGCCTGACCCTACCGCAAGGCCAGCCACTTGCTGCCGAGCTGGTGCTTTGAACATCGTAAACAATACATTGACGATGTAACTAGTACTTAAACAAAATTCAATATCGCTTAAATGCAACTTCTATTTTCTTGATACCTACCTTTTGTGTTTTTCTTTTACGTTACGTTTTTTTTTTTTTTTACAAAACATATTTCTCATTCTTTTTCTAGTCATGTATATTCAAAGATGTGTTTAATTTTTTTCCTGATTTCCTTAAAATAAGGTGCAAAAATCTTTGACGTCGACTGTACCTATACTATAGCACATGTGAAGGTTTGTAAGGATGTTCAAACTAAATGATTTTGGATGAAATAAAACAGAAAATTCATATCCAGGATTAGCACAAATAATCATTTTTAACCGGTAAATTTGACAGTTCCCAGGAGAAAAACAATAAAAAAGTTCTACGCGGTCATGGTTTTATGTGACTCACTCGTGTAAACCAAAATATTAATAGTTACTTAAACCAATAATTCATAATTGAAAATGGATACATCAAACAATGGAATCAAAACAGTCATCAAATCCCAAATCGTAATTAGTCCATTAGCTAATCGTGTCGCATGCACCAACAGACAAATCGACTAAACAATGCCATTGACAACACAAACCTTATTGTAATGCATTAGGGTCACAAATATTTGCTTTTGTAATGGAACCGTCGTCAACATGATGCATCGCTGCATAGTTTAACGTATAAGGATTACGTGACCATTATTAAAGCGTAAATAAGTGAACACTGCTGTGCCTTGTCGCTTTAATGTGATGCTTGAACTGTCATGCAAAATTGTTAAACTAGTGAAATTATCAACTACTTATGGCGTTGATGATTGAGGGCCAGTGACACGTTTTGCGAGCACATATTACATACAATCGAGATATGGTGGCAGCAAATAAGTGAACGTTTTCTTTGCCCACAACTCGATATGGATCCCATTTTGTATAGAAACCAGGCAATATGGGACTGAAAGAGTTAACGATCGAAACTCGTACGCATGATTTTCAACATGCGTGCGTTACGTACAAGTCGTGCAACGTTTAGTTTATCCTTTTTGTGGCTTGTTTTACATAAACGTGAATGGAGACATTGGAGACATACGCAAGGACTGTTGCAATCTTATGAACAAACTCATAAGTACGTCTGTCTAAACTTTAGCAAATATGCTTGTTTTATTAAGTATGTTAGAAGATTTGCTTTGTACTGTTAGAATGTTAACAAAACTCATAAATGATAAATAATTAATCCACACGAGCACCCGTACCTAACCATAATCAACTTACGTCAAATTAAATAACAACAGTGCCATCTACAACAACTCTGAAATATTAAATTTTACAAAAATGAACTCTCAACTCTTAGTATTGGTGTCCCCATAATTCGGTTATAAAAAAATATATATCGTTGAAACATTTTAGAACACAACAACGGCTAGTAAATTTAAGAACTACGACCGTAATACCCACACATGCAGCTCATTGCATCCGAATTTCCACATCTTCTGTAAAACCAACGAGTGGAGCAGAAGATCATTCTTTTTTAATATTCTACAGTCACCAAAATGTCTGTTTATTACTAAGTTAGTATTTTTCACAATCGTGTTATAATAGAGAGCTTTTTAGTCGAGTACCGTCTTTAGGCCACGAAGCTTGCTGAGTGGCCTAAGTAAGGTACGAGATTAAAAAGTTTGATTCTGACACTATAGTGAACATACTTTTTGTATGAGTTTATTAAAATTAATAATTTAAATCATTAATACGAGTACCTATACGAGTATAAGAAAACTAAATATCGTAAGTACTATGTTGTCTTGTTCTACTATCCGACTTCTTTTACACAAGATAATTGAAATAGTTATTTCTTGAGGAGTAAAAGATGTTTCGTCACTGTCACTACTCAGTTTATATTTTAACTTTTTAAGCTTAAGGTCTGATTTTTATTTCCACAGAAAAAACGTAAACTTCTTAGCTTTGAAAAGAAAAGTTATCACACCACCGCGTTCCGTAATATTGCAGTACTGTGCCAAGCTAAAAATACTAGCCAATCACAAAGCGTAGTTTTTTTTTATGCCCTGGATACAGCAGCAAGTTTAAGTAGATTTTTGACAGATGACGCGATGCTGCTTCGTTCCAAAACGCCATACATTGGCAATTTTGTACCGCATCGAGTCTCCTTAAACAAGGGCACATATATTATTATTTAAATACGAAGTTCTATTTTCAAATTTTTTTCGGTTCTCTAGAGCGTATTGAAATAGTTATTTCGGTTGTTTCGGAAGTAACATAGACTATTCAACAATGAAAAGAGTGACATTACAGTATTCTCTATGAAATCTTAATACACAGATTTTAATCGACGAGTACAAAAAAGTATTTTTGAATCTCACCGGTAAATAGAATACTTTCGCCTGTCAAATACGAGGGCTTGTTTAACGGGTCACCAAATATAGTAAAATATAACGCCAAAAAACACTTTTAATCGATGATCACCAAAAACCTAACCTAACATAACCTAATTTGGTTATCGTTTACTATTTTTGGGTCTCGATGATATTTTGGTGCTCATTATATTTGTTGCCAATACGAGTGCATACGCGTTAACAAAGTCAACGCATAAATTAGTTATATAATTAGTTATTTATGTTTAATGACAGTGCCAATCAAAAATTGACCACAAATCTTTAAATAACATAAAAACCCCAAATGAAAATTCACTAAAGACTCAACAAGTACGCAGGATCCTGCAACCACACACATATTGTACACATCAAGTAATCCCCAGTAACAGTTGAACGGTAAAGCCTTATCGTGTATATCAGTCAAGGTGCTCACAGGGCATGTTATTGTAACAGATCCGCTCGGTCCAGCGGATACGTATCGCGTATCAGCGTGAGTCACAACTCACAGCAAGGCGATCCCGCGAGCAAGGTGACTGCACTGCTACCACTGTTCAGTGAGGTTTACGGTGGGTCCACATTTGTTGAGTTTTGTTGGATCGGATATAGCTGAAACACGTTGATGATACGTACACAAAAAAATTCGCTTGCTGTAAGCTTGTAAGGTGATTCATCTCTGAGCCAAACCCATTCATGAATTAAGAGGGCATGTTTCCATCTTATTTAGGTATTTTATCTCATCTACTTTGAGTAAAATGTGAATATAACGGGACAGAATTCTCAAAAAAAACAAATAATTAAAGAGACAAATATGAGTAACTAGATAATAAGTTCCTGTGGAACTTTTAATTTTTTAGTGAAATTTTTGGCTAGCATCATCAGCTGCTTGTCAAGAACAATCTAATGAGTCCAAAGGTTTAATCTAGCGGAGATCCTGTGAATTCGCCAACGAATCAGCTCTTAGATACCATTGCATTGCGTTATGATCGGGTTTACATAAATGTGTTCCAAAATGATTGTACCCCAATCCATTAATGATAACTGGTTCAATTTGATTTGAAAGGTTTGAATTTAAGATACTATCATAAAGGTTTTAAATCATTGTAATAAATATCTGTCATAAAGAGTATAATTCATCAATGGTGTAGCACCACGATAGCCAATTTCATGTTATAAATGCTTGGCTGGTTTGCTCGGGATAGGAACACGTTCTCCCAAGACATTGACGTAGAGCAAAAGCGTCGTACTTATTACCTCCGTTTAGTAAGTAAATTACCTATAGGCATCCGTATTTTGCGCTAGCAATTTCCTTATTAAGGAAAACTCAACATTTAATGCCTCCTTGGCCTACTAATGGATGATTTACATCATCTGGACGAGACATCCTAGACAAGGACGCGTGTTGTAAATTTTACTTCAATACCCTTGACAGACACACGACACGACTGGAAAAGTCGTTAAAATTTTAAACAATTGGCTGTTTGTAACGACACTGTATGACTGCTTTGTCTTTCAAGAAACGAGAAAAATGTATGTAGGGTTCTTACATCTAGTAAAAGAAAGGCATGTCAAGAAATTTGGTAACATGAGAACCTTAACCAACCAACTCTAGCCTCTCATTTTCTAACAAAAGTAGGTATATTGATTAGAAGGTATTATGATTATTAAACAACATACATTAAGTACCTACTACTACTGTAGAAGGTGGAGGGCATATAGTATTTCTAGCAACAAATTACTACCTACGCAGTTCGGCGGATCTTTGTAATATTTTTTATTTGTAAATTTTTAGGGTTCCGTAGTCAAACTAGGAACCCTTATAGTTTCGCCATGTCCGTCCGTCCGTCCGCAGCCTAGCGCAGAGACCTTTAGTACTAGAAAGCTGTGATTTGGCATGAAAATGCATATTAGTCACACCAACAAAGTAGTACATAAATATGAATTCTTTTTTAGGGTACCTCCATTACACGTAACGTGGGGATGTATTTTTTTTCTCGTCTACCCTATAGTGTGGGGTGGATAGGTCTTTCAAAAATATTACCGGTTGCGTAAACAGTTTTTCTATTAAGTAATCGGTTTATGAAATGTTAAGCTTTAAAGGGCTAATTTTTGTTAGACTCAAGTATTCCGGTCCCCCCTACAGCCAAACTACAAATACTAAAAAAAGCTTAAATGAAAGAGCATATAACTCAAAGGAAAACTATCAAGACTAAGTAGACATCATTGGTTCTTCAGATACAGGCGATTACGGCACCAAAAAAGACTTAAAATTGAAATTTTGTTATTACTTGTTGTTATTAATGTTTGAAGTACTTAACGGCTTCAGAACCCTACATTGAGCATGGTCAGACATGCTCTTGCCCGGTTTTTTAGTGAATAAATTAAGAAAGTTATGAATTCCGGTCACCGCATAGGTACGTAAGAATTATCCGTATTCATTCGTCAGAAGTGTTTTGTTTGTACTCGTATGTGATTTTAAAGGTATGCAAAATGGAAAAGGGTACCGTTATGTAATTATTGATGGCATATAATCCACAAACTAGTGACCTGGATCTTTTGAAAATTCAGCAAAGCGCCGCAATGGTTTAGAAATGCGGTAGTTGTATGGTGTTTCCATTAAATGGCGCTCCCACGGCAAGGCAAGGTGAACCGGCTATTCTTAAATTGTCGCTCGAACATACCCTGCAAACATTGCGCAACAGCTGATCAGAGTGTACATCAACTGTTTACTACAATTAATGTTGTAATAATATACAGAACCTATACAAGACAATTACTTATAAAATTGTTTTTTCTAAACTGGCTGAAAACACGCAACCTACACAAGTAGTAATGAAGGGTTCACTAAACCAGGATGTTTTTAAATATGTTCGTATGAAATAACAGCGAGAAAAGAACGTTATGCATACAAAGATGTGGGTATCCTCTAAGTGCTAGAATATTATATTTGTGATGCTACGTTGTGTTAATATAGATAAGTTGTATAAAACTAGAATTCGTTAGCCTTTGTATGTAAGTATGTATTTCTGTAGACTAGTATGTTTACCGCCTAAAGCTTTGTTTAGAAGTAATAGGTCAAGTTTGAGATTGTCCCTTAACATTTTTTAATATAATGGTACTAAATCTGGGTCCAGCTCTCGGGCGTACGTGTAAAGCTGGGTACGAATCTGAGCGCCTCAGCCTGAGGCATGCTCGCCCCACGCAGCGAGCTGCTCGCGATTCAAATTGTTGCACATACGCATGTGAGGCCGCCCGCTCGCCGCGAGCCGACATTTCAAAATGGCGTCGGACACGATGACAGCCGCGGCTGCGTTTATCATAATTCACCGAATTATTAACAAAAAGAAGAAGAAATCGCTTCGGTGGTTGAACGGCTCAGCAACGTTATCAAATTTGTACGCGCCTCGGCCACAGACAAGTTAGAACTGGGGGGTTATCATGAGCTAGCTTTGCAGTTCATTTTAGGGTCAGCGTAAAGGACAGAGCTATGGCGGTTATATAGCTCTGTCCTTTACGCTCACCGTAAAATTAACTGCAAAGATAGCTCATAATAACCCCCCTGGTCGTTCTTCCCGCGGCACGCTCGGATACACGTCCAAATTACGCGAGTCACGCACACCGAGGCGCCTTTGAGCATGGTCAAAAGACCGCTCTCGGCAGCTCGCCGCGCGCCGCTCGACCGCTGCTCACGCACAGCGCGTGAGCGCGTACGAATTTGAGCAAAATAGGTGAGCCGTGCGTGCCTCAACCCGAGGCTGCTCTAATTCGTACCCATCTTGACACAGTTTGAATATGACATGTACATTTATCTAAATACGGATAGCATATTATCATGGTCCAGCACACAAATGCATATTTGATTTCTCTAACTGAATAGTCAAATCACAACAGAGCGTTTGTCATCTTGTTTTCACTACGTATACGTACGTACGTACATATAAGTTACTAGCGACCCGCCATGCGGCCCAGAACTTTTTGAGCCTATTCATTACAAACATACAAAAATAGGTACAAATCTTTCCTCTTTATAATATTAGTGTAGATTTCCATCTTTAATTGATCGATGCGGTTACCGAGTTTAGATGCGCATTGTCAAGATCGTAGATCACCGCACAACCTTAGACCGACGCGATCATCGCCCATTATATCCATTGTAAACCGCGTAAATTTATCTATCAATTAGAATTAAATGTTTTTCCTGTGTTCGTAAACGAAACAAGACGTCAATAATAAAGACACCTTTATCTCTCAAGCTACAAAGGTTTTGCTCGTTTTAAGTCATATTCATTGGTAACAGTTTGAAACAATGTAATATACCTAATGACGTGATTGGATTTTTGTGCCCCGTGAGAGAATCTCACCTCTAGGTGTAGCTGTAGTTAAATGTAATTATTGAAATAGGTTCTTGATTGACAGGTATTTTCAAGGTTCATTGTGAATATTGCGTTATACAAGCTACAGCGCTGCTGGTTTTATTTCAATTGGCAATAGCTAACTAGAGATAAACGTCAAAAATTCAGTAATAAACGTTAAAAACGACCCGTAGGACCAGTTTCACAATCTCTAGATATCCGGCAGGTAAATTGTAGCCCTTATCTCGGTCATATGAAAGTAAAGAAAATCGACCAATTTTACTGGCAGATTGTATATACAGACACTGTGAAACATGTCAAATTCTAAGAAAAACTATAATATTTCGTCTATAATAATGGAAAAGCTAACTAAGTTATTAGTAATTAATGTTTATATAGTGACTTTTTCCTCTATACATATAGGTACCTCAAAGGATTGAATCCTAACGAGCTATATAAGTATTTATAGATATCTGATATTAATTAATCATCTTTTATTAAAGTATTGCTAAACCACACCGAGACAATTCCGTCGCACACGCTTATAATTTTATATACCAACTGATCTCCGTCACTGTACACACACCGCACTTCCAAATCACGAGCACTTTACACTTTTCGTTGTTTTACTCGTTTTATTCGTAACAGTCGTTTATTCGCGAGAGAAGGCCACACGTCGGATGCTGGGAGCTGCACTAAGCCACTAAGCTATTGTATGCAGCTGGATAGTACGTCCGTTTGCCTTATTATGTACGGACCATTCACACAGTGGGCCAATCGCTGATACGTGATACTACTGCGGGCTAAACGTAGATTCAGAAATACTTATACTTGCACATCACATGCCAAGGCGATAAGTTGATTAGCATAACTAATTTATGTAAACGTAGAAACTAGTATTTTGGTTGACATTTGGCATCTTCGGTAATACGTACAGTGTAAGATCGTTACCACTTAGCACACCTAGAAGTTATATCTCACACTGAGATAACTTTTTTCACTTGGATCGCTTATACTTCACCTAACGTGTCTTAGTTTAAATAGTTTCTCATCTTCATCATTTATTTATTTTGTTAACCTGTGTTTGTTTCACACTTCTGGCCAAAACCACCTCTCTGCCTCTTTACTCGTCCCTATGCTGCCCTCCTAATCCAATAAACAGTATGAAAGAGTCAATTGCCCAAGTAAATTCAATCCTCGTTTGTTAGTAATAAGGTTGTGAATGCTACAGGAGTTTTATTTGATATACTGCTATTTGGCATAGCAGGGCAGTATAATAACGTGCTACCGGCAAATATTCCCAAATAAGTTCAGAGCCGCTATTCTACAGGTTAAACCATATTGCTTTTGTCATGTTATCGTATTGTCAACGTTACGATAGCTATTACTTACTTGACAGTAATGGCGGTCGAATTAAAAAAAAAAACATGGAAAAGGCAGTATTGTTTTACCGAGTGGAATTGAAACCCAAGTCATCCCGCCATTTACACATTCATCATTTACACTCGTGTAATAAGCGTCTATGTCGCTGTGCGTGTCCAATGCATTAAGGAATGATGTGAACACTCAAGTGAGGTACACAGTCGAGTAATATACAGGCCAAAAGGTATTTAAAAGCTCTATTTAGTACGTCTATGTACTGCGCAGCGTACTATTACTTGAGCACGCATCAATAAATGTAAAACGGTATTTTAACAGACTCGATAACAACGGATGCTTAGAACTATGGTATTGTCACCACGACGTTTATAGCATGGGTTTATATTAGTAAAGTAATTAAATTTACTGTTAAAAGCTAACGGTGTATTATTTCTTAAGAACAAACCGTCATTTTAACCATACGTAAAGACAAAGATTTTGTTTTCTTACCTAATAGAACTCCGTACGGCCATGTTTGTATTTGTGTAGCTAGATCACTTCAACTTTAATTTTGTATATGTGCGTGTAAGCACGTACATGCAGCTGACGATCGCAACTGATATTCAATATCACACAAGAATAACAGTGACTGTCTGTGTCTATTTGTTTCGAATAATTTTCGGCAGGACACAAACAGCGTTTCCCTGAAGTGGTTACGACGTTTCAAAATATAATGTATATTTTTGTGTCATTATTACAACTGTAGCGACACAATTACTAATTACGAGTAGGTAAACGAGAAAGATTCAAATACTTGTATCGTCATGATCCCCAAGATTACTGAGTATCGCCGAATGTGTGGACGGCCGTCAAAGAAGCAAATCTAATAAACAATAACATGGACCTTTAGACTGTGCCTTTCGGGCAAACTCTTGCGCAGAGGGCGTTCGTTGCACAACGCGGCTTCAATACTGATAGCACTACTTTACCGTGCAGGGGGGTGATTCTCTCAACACAGCACTGCGTCGATCTTAAAGGTGATGAAAATCTTATCTGGCAAGTTTAAGAAGTCCCGTCGGCGTGTACAAAACACATTTTAGCGCGTGCCTTCTCAATTAGGCAGCGTTATACGACACTGAACTCGACTCACCTGCCTGCTGCCTAATTGAGAAGGCAGGCGCTAAAATGTGTTTTGTACGCTCCGACGGAACTTGTTAAACTTGCCAGATAAAACTTCATCTTTGAGATCGACGCAGCGCTGTGTTGAGAGAATCACCCCCAGTGTTGTGGGATTGTAGGTGTAAATTGTTAACGGAATTATTGTATTAAGTTTACCGCGGTGTTCTTTAGTATTACGCACATACATATACTATTGTGAATAAGACGAAAACTTTCGAAAATGGTAAAGCTAGTTCCGAATATTGCTAAACTAATTTAGAAATGGGTCGTTTTCGAAAAAAATGAATATAGTGAAGGGCTTTAATTAAAACAAAACTTAATTGATTCCTTTGTGTAACGAAAGTTACCCATATAGTTTGTATGACTATATTTCGTTACACAAAGGACGCGATCGTGATTAAGCCTTTAACTAGGTATGTAATTATTTTTAAAACGACCCAAATGTGTTAAGTTTTTACTAACAATCCGTTTCAACACTCATTTCAGAACAAGGTAAGTAAGTACAGACTAAAAAGAGTATCTACTCACAAATTACAGCCCGTGTTTTATCCTTGACGATACGCATAGAGTTTAATATAGTGTATTGTATTGAATTTTTTTGACTTGTCTGCTTAGTCAATACCTACGCAATTACTGTAATTCGAGCCAAGCAAACATTTATAAAAATTTAAATTCGAATATTTTAGTATCTTCTTTGTAAATGCAATTTTGTATACATACGGTAGCTAACACCTCCTCATACGTAGCGGGGTGCAGGGGCGACGCGGGCGGCGTCTCGGGCGATAGTGCGGCGATCGGCATGTCAGCACATCACACACCTGGAACATAGCCCTTCATAAATAAACATGACAATGTGGTAGCCTAGTGAACCTGCCTACGGAGAGCGTCGGTGGCCTAGTGGCTTAGGGGGTACCGAGTTCGAACTCCCGCGGTCACAATTGAGTTTTTCTAACTTAAGTACATTACCCGATGCTCTTACGGTGAAGGAAAAACATCGTGAGGAAACCTGCACATTCGAACAGCTGAGTGTGTAAGAGGGTAATTGGCTAATTGCACAAAAGATCCTAATGGGGTCGAAGTGTATCCGAAAGGGCCCATCTGTGAGATAAGATTAAGATAAGACCCTGCCTGCGGTCCCAGCCGTCCCAGGTCTAATCCCGGGAAGGGTAATTACTTGAGTGACAAGCGCAAGGATTTTTTACTGGTTTTCTATGTAAGATTATAAATACGTTTAGGTGCCATTGCTTAAACTAAAAACGAAGCACTAAATAAACCGTATATTCCTATCACTATGGAGAATAAGGTACTGTAAAATAGGTTTTTTTAAGTAAAAAGACAAGAATGTATGTACCTAATTGGTCAAAAATTGCTGTAGACTGAAAAAAGACTCCTTAAAAATTGAGAGAAAAGCGTTTAACCAAAAGACTAGGCATGGGCTTCATTATAGGCAAAAAAAACTAGAGTGCTTAAAGTCTATTTTTAAGCCGAAATAAAGAAAAATCTAATATTCCTTAAAACCAAGTACATTCGCACTACACTTGAAACAAATAACATGTCGTCAATACCAATGCCGTTTGACCTTGCGACCGACGGCGTCGCGGCGACGACTGTACAAACACTCATTACTATACAAGCCATGACTAACCCATACTGACACGGTAAACCACGTCTCAAAACAAGTAACTTTCTCAATCTCCTATCTTAACTAAACATGTTACTGCAAAAACTATCTTCAATGTTAAAAAATAAAATTTATTTTTAATTGACCCAGTGGAACTATGATAGGAGGTTGAAATATACATAGTACCTGTAAGTAAGATTTGAATATTTTCAGGTCGCATTAGACGCATTGTCAATTAATTTCCGACCTTCGATTTTAGATAATGTGAGGTTGAATGGTTTTGGTGGAGCGAATCGATTGTTTAATTAAAAGAAGAGTTGTCCTGCAGTATTATAAAAAAGTTATTTCACTACAAGTTAATCATTAGCAGTACCAAAATTTTTATATCCTACGCTAACATAGTTTTTAAGTTATCCTCCATTTTTTTTGAGTACATCGAGATAAAGTATATCTCAGGTTTTCAATTATTATTTAAATGTTATGGTAAAATAAATATCAAAATCGAAATTACGGATAATTTGACAAAAATATAAATAATAAATTCCACATTTTCATTACGTTTAAATACTTATTTTTACATCCCAATCTTTACAGCTGTTTATTTCTTAGGTTTCGTAATATACTTAACGAGACATTTCTCTTTTAAGTTATCTGTGATAAATGTTATTAATTTGTCCACCTGCTACGATCCTGACCAATCTCTGTCGCTTCTTCCACATGATTGGAAGTATGGAATCCCTTATCTATAAATTTAATGTGATGTGATCAGCATATCTACTCTAGAAAGAAGGGTCATGCAGGAAATGCCGTATAAATTGAAGCTAAAAATACTCTTCAATGACAAAGTTTTTTTTCTTGTGGTAAGGAATTATATGGCTCTTGATGCTGATGCAGGGGTAATTCTCTTAACACAGCGCTGAGTCGAACGCAAACGTGAACGTAAAGCTCCGCTGGGCGACCGAGCTCTGCTGCCTAATTGATAGGGCACGCGCTAAAATGTGTTTTGTAAGCTCCAACGGGACTACCTAAACTTGCCGGATAAACGTTCACCTTTGCGTTCGACGCAGCGTTGTGTTAAGAGAATCACCCCCAGGACACTTAGCCAATGTCAAGTTAACGGCGTGTTTAGCCAGTGTCATATAATCTGGGCTGGGATTCTACACGGTAATAACGATAACGTCTTTGACGTGTTTACATATTATTTTGTCAACGTTTTGATAACTCTCAAGTCATTTACAATAATAGGGACTGTGACATAAAAGATTCTAATACACGTCAAAAGCGAAATCGTTATAACGCAGTAGAATAGAGGCCCTGGTCACTTTCCTTTTTAGGGTCCCGTAGTCAAATTAGGAACCCTGAGCGGTGAATGACATTTTAAGGTATTGCGATCGTTTGTTTACATTATATTTCAATGACGTTTGTCTATTATGACTTTGAAAACAGATGACAGACGCACTTTTAGAATTATAGTGACCTAATTCAAACATTTTCAGCTTTCAATTTCGAGTCATAAATTTAGTACTATAGAGACCTAAGTCGAATTCAAAATATTTGGATTAGGTCACTATAATTCTAAAGATGCGAGATGATAAAAAAGTCACTCCAAATAGCTGCGTAATTTTGCCGTTTAAGTCATGTTTAAGTAGGCGAGGTAACTTGACAATCATTTTAAATAACAATAATTCAATAATACAATCATGAAATGCTTTAAATTGCATTCTTATCTTAAAAGGCAATGCATTTTTTTATTCAAATAAAAATTCTTAAGCAAGCAGTTTTTTTAGGTGTAACTATCCCAACCGTTTGTCCATTTTTATGCAAACATTTCATACCTAGAAAAGATTAAACAACTTTTACAAGAACAATTACTTTTTCTAGAAAGTTGTTAAAAATGTTGCTAGACTTTGCAAAACTGGGTTCTAATTGTTTTAAAATTGTCCATGACATATAAGTACTTGAACACGCTGTAATCATTCAATCAATCTAATCAACCTTAGCTCGGAACGTCCTAGCTTTCTTTTGATTTTCTCTAAGATGTAGGTTGTTTTCTAAGTTAGACGTTATTTATAAATGTTCTAGCATTGAGTTCCGGCAATCGTGCGTGAGGCATTCTCAAATTATTCCCAATTTTAAGCTAGAGGCATTGAACTTGTATACTTATTAAAATTTAAATCATCATCACCAGTGTGAATGCATAACGACGCGTTTAGCCTAGTTGGTAGTGTATGTATGTATGCAAACACTTTGTTGCACAAAACTCAAAAAAACACGTACAATATTTACAAAATGGAAAATGAACAAAGGCGAACTTATCCCTTTAAGGTATCTCTTACCTTCGCTTCGACTCTAGTGAGCCTGCATACGAATCTAGCGGTTCAGGTTCGATTCTCGGTATGGGCAAATATATTGGTGATGCGCGCGTGTAGGTATTTCCTGAGTTTTTGATGTTTTCTATTAATCCAAGTATTAAGATCTACTCGTATATATAAGTGCATTCATCGTTGTCTAGTACCCATAATACAAGGCTCGAGCTTATTTTAGGACTAGGTCAATTTGTGTGTGATTGTCCCCTGATATTTATTTATAATGTTCTCATATCAAACAGAAAACACCCACTGTTAAACAGAACCTAACGCAAACATCGTCGAATTATAAATACTATTATAATTCTGAGCTAAGTCTTTGATAACCTAGAGAACATCAAAATCGCACACCATACGGTACATTTCTGACCCCGACTTTCAGAGGACAATAATAAAACCAAGAATTTTATTAAATTGTTTAAATTCATAACAGTACAATCCAGTTTTATTATAACCTAAATGCACAAATTAACACTTGCGTGTCAAAACCCAAGAATAATCTACCTCCATGATAGAAGGCACGGACGTGTATTTGTAGCTTTCGACATTGTTGTATGTAATCCCATGTTCACCTTTGATACGAGCATTGTATTGATTGTTTCCTAGAATACATGTGATGTAATGAGGAATTAAGAAAGGCGCGGCTACGCCGGTGGCACACGTGTCCACTTGACCAACCATGTTATTTTATAACGTAACCGCTAAAAGTAGGTACCAGACTTTCTAGACGCTTGAAGTCTTAAGGAACTTGTAAAGCCTCTCTTAACTATCATCTTAAGGGAGAAGGCATGCGCGCACACAGGTGACCGGATGGTAAGTGGGATCTGAGATCCATAGAAATTTGCAATGTTAAGACTACAATAATGAAAATGCGTTGTTTTGAAGAGTAAGATAGATATATTTGCTAGTCCCTGGTTGCCTTATTCCTACATTGGAACACAACCATGCATGCATGTTAAAAGACAAGATGGTGGTAGCGATCTTTTTTTTTAATCCTCCCTGCCGTGACCAGTGGGGCTAGACAAGTTGAAAAGCTACGGGACCACTATAGCGCTAAAACTTAGCAATAGCGGTGGTCCTGTGGCAGACCTTCATGAGGTGGATTTAACTAACCCCCTCGCCTACTTCACTAAAGGCACTCTGGAACAGCGGGTCTTCCAGTTCAGGATGGTGGTCGAGATCCTGACACAAGGCCCCACGACCACTTCTCAACCACAACCAGCACCCATCACCCATGCGATGCTATGCAACCATAGCGCCACAGGACCACGCTGTTCTGTCACCTCGGTGTTAGTTTTAAGTTTTATACTATTACTAGAAGACGCCCGCGACTTCTTACGCGTAAACATAGCTTGCCGTTACTCTCCGTATTTTAACGCGTTAGGGGATAAATTTCCACAAATCCTTTATTATTATTTTTCTAGACTTCTTAGGGAACCTACGTGCCAAATTTGGAATCTCTAAACTCAGTTGTGTGGGCTGTGCGTTGATATATCAGTCAGTCAGTCATTCAGTCAGTTTCTTCTTTTATATATTTAGATATACTATATTAGGTTGTATAGTATTTGTAAATATGGACCTTATTGCTTGAATTAAATGTTTTAGATTCTATTCTATTCTATACTATCTTTAAGGTACCGCTGCGAAGAGAATTTTGAGAAAATTTGGAAATAATGAGAAAGTAAATAAATTAGATGTTTATTTATTCTATAACATTTAATTATTTACTTTTGCTTTTGTTATTTAGATGCTCTTATTTATGTGCTTCAAATAGGCTTGGTTTTTTCTAAACAAGCTCGACCAACTTCCCTAACTGGACCCAAACGCGGATCAAATAGGGCTGTTTGGATCAATCGCCATTCGACCAGCTGTATACGATAGACTTGTGGACTTGTATGTCACAAAATTCGTCACCGGTTTATTCTCTGTTGCGTTAACGAAAATAACTCCACGATGTTGACGATTGCACTACAAGAATGTTCGGATCGCGGTTCATTTTCAATTAGGACTAAGTGTAGCAATAAAATTGTTTACCATTGCAATTTAACCTATTCATATCAAGATATAAATGTTGTTGCCATCGTACCTTACTTATGAATTCATTCTAGTCAAGAGCCTTACCAAATTGTAATTCGAAGAACGGTCCGTAACTAACAACAGAATTATTTACCGCGGTTAAGTAAAGATTTTTGAAGATTATATTTCTTTCTATATTTATTATATTATTTTTGTCTTTGGTCTATAAAACAAGAATCTCCAGTTATTTATTTTATACTTTTAACCGTTCTTCAAAAAACATTTTTTATAATTATTATGGCAGTTCTCTGGGATTTGCGGCACTATAAGCGTTACCTTAGCCTACAGGATCATTAAGAAAAAGAATATTATAGATCTTTGTTTGTTGTAAAACTTGTTGTTTGTTTGAAGAAAAAAAACGGGGCAAGAGCAGGTCGGACCATGCTCAGTGTAGGGTTTCGTAGCCGTTAAGTAGTACAAACATAAAAAACAACAAGTAAGTAATAAATAATTTTCTATTGAATATGAGATGATTTTAGTAGGTACAATTACTTTAATCGCCTGTATACCTAGAACCGATGACGTCTACTTAATCGTAGTCGTGATAGTTTTCCTTTTAAATTCGTAATATGCGCTTTCATTTAAGATATTTTCAGATTTTTAGTTTTGGCTGTAGGACACTTGACTCGCCAAAACTACAAGTAGTAAAAATCTAAAAAAAATCTAATATGAGAGCATCTAACGAATTTTAAAGGAAAACTATGACGACTGTGTAGACATCATTGGTTCTTGAGATACAGGCGATTAAAGTGTTAATACATACTAAAACCATCTAAGACGGCACCAATTGACTTTTAATAGAAAATTTGTTATTAATTGTTGATTTTTATGTTTGTAGCGGCTTCGAAACCCTACACTGAGCATGGTACGACATGCTCTTGCCCGGTTTTTTAAATGTTCTTATGGCTAAGGTAACGCTTATAGTGCCGTATAGCCCTGACCAGAACACTATATACAAGTACCAAGACTAAATTCTTGGTTAGAGGTAGAGCGTCACTAAACCCAGGGGAAATTGGGGTCAAGGTAGTCGTTGCCCTAATTAAGTTCAAATCAAACGGTAATAAAAAGCTACTTGGGTGGTTTAAACATTCAAACGTACCGGTATGCGGACGCGGAGACCACACACGGTCCAGATAGTTTGGTTTTTATAATTTTATAACCAATACAAATGTTACTTTCATTACATGTATTTCAGACCAAGAATCACTGTAAATATAAATACTAACTTTGTAAACGCTGTATAAATTCTACTAATATTATAAACGCGAAAGTTTGTAAGTATGGATGTTTGTTACTCTTTCACGCAAAAACCACGGGACGGATTTTGGTGAAATTTGGAGTGCAAACAGCTTATTTATACCTTGGATTAACACATAGGGTACCTTTCTTATTGCTATTCCCTCGGGAACTGATTTATACGCGTACGAATTCGCGGGCCGAAACTAGTCCTACTATATGGATGGATGGATGGATGTTACTCAATCACGCCAGAACGGCTGAACGGGTCTGGATGAAATTTGGCACAAAGATAGATTATATAGTCTGGAATAGCACATAAGCTTCTTTTTATCCCGAAAAAATGGATGGTTCCCCAGGGAACAGAAACAAATGGATTCTACACGTACGGAGTCGCAGGCATATGCTAGTATTATAACTTGAAAGTAACTCTGTTTGTTACGCTTCCATGGATAAACCGCAGAACCGATTTATATGAAATTTGGCATGAAGATAGTTTGATATCGGGGAAGGACATTTATCCAGTATAGTTTTTATCCAGGAAAAATGAAAAGTTCCCTAGGCAAGAGTGCCAGCGACCTTTTTTCTGACATCTTACTATCCCTGTATTTTTTTTGGTTTCATACAAATCAATCGAATTATTCACAATCATAAACAATAATTATTTAGGCTTAGATCTGGTCTAATACGGCTCTTGTTCTTGTTTGCTTCCGCAAACATTAACCGCCTACTCGCCTACTTATATATCGATTAAAGCTTATTAGAATATTTGAGGCATGCCAAGGTCCGTGGAATCAAGAGCATGCACGCGAAGTAAATAATCCTTTGTAGATCTTGAATTACTTTAATAATGATAAATTATTTCGTGATTTCCAAGCGGAACTCAAGGTTCATTAGACTGATTAGTTACTGATTTGCTGATTATTTTGACTAACTGCCTCAAAACAATTTGATTAAATTTATCACAGGTGTTATTTATATGTTCACTCATACCAATTACGTTCATAGAGTTTTAACGTTTACACTTATAAATAGGCTATTCATAAAAGTAACCAAATAATAAACATATTTTTTTATTTTCGCAGTTTTACCATCTTTTTCGTTTTCATAGACTTAAGTCAGAAATTTTCTTTCACATACCTTCCTATTATATGTTATCTTATAGTAATGATTATGTAGTGGATTCTTCTTCATTCAACTGTTTAATTTATATCAAACACATAACATAAACCAATCCGTTAAAATCTAAACAAAGGATATTTTAAAACAGTGTACCAAAAACTATTTTATTCGATAAATCTAGTGACACATACATTTGAATGAGTACCTATACTGGGGATGCGTATGAATTTCGTTAAGCGGAATTATGCATGTGTAATTATAGTATATAATTTGCCTAGCTGTTTCAGAGTAAAATAGTAACAACAATACACACAAACGAATTAATAACCAGCATCAGCTCAAAGTAAAATGAACAACTTGTTTTATTCTTAATTTATACAGCAAGCCCAATTCGCAGCCATCATGTCCATACGCTCGGAACCGCTCGATGAGTCAATGCTCAGCCGACCTCCATCGCTGCATCAAGAAAGGAAACTTGTCGCTTGTACTTTCTTCGCGGGATCAAACCACTTTACCATTACTACTCAGCATCAAACAAGTAGTCTTTATGCTACTTAATAAGGTTTACTTTCTTTCAATAAACTCTTGTAAATCTACATGTAAAAGTTGGTTGTACCTGTCACCAGTTCCCAAGACAATGAAAACAAAAACTTTGGAGAAAAAATGAGGAATCATAATTGAACTGTATTGACATCGTTTGCATCACTTCTTTCTTTTGAATGACGTATTCTTTATGACATCGTTTAACTGCTCTTGCCTTTTTTTGTTGATATTGTTGATAGCTGTTTATTTGGCTGTTTTTTTTTTGTTTCATTATTAGTTAATAGTGTTATTACACACAAAAAATGACCAGGGAGTAAATATATAAGTATATCCCTACATCATTTTGTTAATTTGCAATGTACTGACACATTGCAGTACTTATATCAAAATAATTTTGAGATTCATCCTTGAATTACAAACTTACAGGGTAAATACTACTTATATTCCTTTTGACGTGTTACCGTATTTTTTAACTCTCTTGCTATCAAGTAAATAAGAGTTATGAAGACGTTTGACAATACGGTAACACGTCAAAGATAATATCGTTTTAACATGGTTTTAACTCAGTAGAATAGAGGTATTTAATCGGAAATGTTCTTGTTTTCATCTTGGTTTCTCAGTTAGCCTCAGTAGTCTCAGTACCCATCGATAAACTAACTGAAAAAGCAAAATAAATGATAATGCCTGTGTTTATAACCATGCGTATTGTTTAAATAAATTTATTCTGGAAGAGGCACAAAATTATTCAACAAAATGTGATATCGTTTGACATTTTACTACATCTCTACCAACCAAATCCACTGAATACTACTAAGCTCCTATTATATTTTGAGATTCCCTGTGGCGTCTTTTTGTATGTTATATCACATCACACTTATCTCAGAAATTGTAAGATCAACTTTGATGTTCATTTAGACCTTTTTATAAGGCAGGTCTAACAAGTTAGTACCATAGAAATGCTGATAAAATAAACGAGCAACTAGCTCACAAATTTTTAACTCTCACCACTGCCAATGGACACCCACAATACCAAAAGAATCGCATTCGCATTGACGGTCTTTAAGGCATAAGCATATTCATTGGGAGAGAATGTCAACGGAGAAATCTTATTGAAATAGGTGTATGATCTTACAAGACTTAAGTAAGTACTTAAACCTCCTCAAAAGTAGCTCAAGTTTTTTCCGTATGCTTGATTCAATTCGTTCCATAATTATATTGATGGCTGCGGGTGGAATCTGATTTGATTCTTTCGCGAACTCCGCCTTATATGGCGAATTAAATTTACTCCAAGCCTGATGTGGCAGACGAATATAATTTTGACAAATTGTACTGCTAATAAAATATTTCGCAAGTGGAGTTATATTTTTTTGGCGGAACATGAACGACCGGCTTATACATATATAAGTACTACTATAAGTAGGTACTTTAATACGTAACAATTATTAACTGACCGAAGCCTAAAACCAGTATCATTGAGGGTTATGTAGTCAACAAAGAACCCATTTAGTTTCGCCAAGCCCGTCTGTCCACGGTTTTATTGAGAGACTCCTAGTACTATAATGCTGTAATTTACAATAGTTATAAATTTAAATTACACCGATAAATGTGTATAAAAATATTAAATGTTAAGCAAAGTTATTTATTTTCATTATCAATTCGAGAGAGGTATCATTGGATAGCTCTTCAAAAACATTATGTACATGTCATTATATTTTTTTAAATTTGGAGGACAGTTTAGGAAATATTGAACTCGAAATGTTGTGTTTCGAGATAAGTAGTTTTTTGTGTAACAGTGTCCCTGCACTGAGCATGATCTAGGCCACTTTTTTTAAATGATCAAGTTGCAAACGAGCCCTCTTGTTACGTGATGGGAAGTAATCACCGCCCATGAACACCGGCAGCTCAAGAAGAGTTGTCAGTCCGTAGTCGATCCATCAAAGTCATAACATAACTAATAATTCCATCCGTGAAAGTGGTGGACCGGTTTACCCACCTTTTCAGCTTAGGCAAACACCTAATTAAATAGTTACTGAAATTTCCGAGCTGCAGCTATGACAACACGTTTTAAATTAATGCAAACGGTTATTCTACGGCATGGTAATCCTCGTTTCGCAACGAATGTTCAGGTGTTGCATCTATGCTATTACACAAATTCGTCCGTCCAGGCGTGTCCCTATTACCTCGGGTTCTCACCGCACATGCGTGGGCGCCGAACCTAGCGCCGCTTGCGCAACCGACTCCTCCGCCGATGCGTCCAACTATCCTACGGTGAAACCACGTTAATTGTACGATTCAACAAACAAATTAACCGTGAAGGCTAAATGATTGTGATAATTGCATAGATTTCATAGTAAACTCTCTTGATTATACATAAGCTGGGAAAATCTTCAGGGGTAAGATACAAAAAATTGCAAATAGTGACCTGTGCAATATTAGCAATAGTTACACGAATTAGACACATCCATTTAAGTCAACACGTCCGCCAACGATATTCTATCTACAGATCTTGATAATAAATCGACAGCTTACACACCTTTAATTATGTATGCCGATCGAACATTTGAACACAATCGATTTTCAAAATCTCGCAATACTCCAATATCAGTTTTGTTTTTCGATTAATAATTCATGAGGCATCGATCGCACAATGGGATTTACTGAATCGGAGTTTACGAACGGTGATAAATACTGGAACGTTAAATAAAATATACGTTTTTGGGCGTACCAATTAAGTGACAAAAACATCGGCGGTCGGCGTATCGACCTTAAATATTGAAAGCATACAAAGATTTCAAATGACTTTGTTTAAAATCCTACAAAGACTTTTAGGACGAAATCAATACTTTTGAAAACCAACACGTATTGTTTACTTAAGAACCTTTTATTTGTTTTTATAAGCACATTCAGGCGTATAATGTCCAAATCAAACGAGCCGTAAACGCACTTAAAAACATTTGCATGCACGATTGTTTTAAACTAAACGTTGAAGCGATCGTATCGGCAGTTATAAAATTTAACGCCCTTCTGTTTTTCTTCGTTACAATCATCCTATTACGCTCGTTACATCTCCACGACGTTCATTGTGTGTGATTCCGCTCCACTTGCGTTCTGCGTGTGGTCCTCGCTTGTGCACGCAAAAAAGTATTGTTTCTTTGTAGATTGATTATAATAACTTATTTTTTATAGAACTGTTAAGTGCGTTCATAAAGAACGCATGCATTAGCGTTTTAAGACATTATCAAAACATTAAAGTAAAAATTGCTTTTAAGGGATTGAGTAACGACAGTGTTTATTTACATTTTTACCTTTGCATAAAAATGAATGTTAACGTTTTTATAAAACGAGCAATATACTTCACAACTTTAAAAAGACTATCTCAGAGTCAAATTTCACCTAAAACCTACCAGCCGCTGTGGCGTGATTAAGAAGCAAACATCTAATCATATATTATAAAAACATAAATTATACTTACTCGTATGTATACCCATTATATGTATGATAGGTACTAACGTATCAACATTCCTTTCTTTTATGTGTGCCTGTATTGGCTTTAACATTTCAGTACCTTATTGCGGTTACTCATATACTAAATTCAAACCACTCTCATATTAAAATATTGGCGGACATTCCACTGCACATCCATACTAACTTATGAGTCCAACTCTCGAAGTTTACGCTGCTCGATAAGGGAAATTGTCGCAAGTAGATAAAAATCTGCCAACCAATATAAATAAAACATCTGTCACTTTCTGACCAGATACATTATAGTCCGAGTGTCAGATGCTTTATCCACTATACATCGTGATAAGGGCCATAATACGGGGACAGGAACTGTGCCGTAGTTAAATATAAATAAATCAACCTGTAAATAACCCAGTGTTACAGCAACAGACAATGGATTCCATGATCCAGCGGGTTCCCTCGTGACCGCCGGGCGGTGAAGGGTCCCCTGACATTTGCACCCCGGTTACATAACCGCGCGTGACTGCCTCATCCGCCACTCATTATCCACTCATCTACCGAACTGTGCTTATAGTTAAACAGTATAATATAATGAACTATATCACTATTATACGGATAAAAACCCCACGAAATAATTGCAATTTTCCCAGTTTCAGAGCTGACAACTCTTAACTAAACCGATTTACATCAAACGACCCCAACTAATCTATCTGTGTAGTAAAAAAAACAGCGTCCGAATTGTTAAATACATTTAGGAGCTACGTTGAAACTATCAAATACACAGATATACAGCTCCACACATTGATTATTACATTTCCTGACTTCTTCGCAACAAAAGAAGTTCAGTGATCCTAGCCAAGATGCAAACGCTACTAACGTTTTTCTTTTCTATCACTCAAAACGTATGGATGACATTTTCGTGCGTTACGATAAACCACTTGGTCAACTGTCATCCCATACAGTTTGAGCGATAGAAAAAAAAGACGTAATGAGCGTTTGCATCTTGGCTAGGGCCTCTGGACTCGAAATACCATGTTTAGATTTTGTATTGTGTCTTATACTTTTATTTATATTAAAAAAAAATGGTTGCTGCTAGGCGAAGGCAATACAACTAGAACAACGTTACTAAAATACTATTTTCATGAGGTCTTGACATTTCTCGTAACTAAAAATCTACGCACAAATGTTGTAGACTACCTAATGTGAAATTAAATAAATATTATGTAGGATGAGTGAATAGGAACGCAATAAGACGTATGAATGGACACTAGAGTGCAAGAGACGACTATCGATGTTGCGAACGAGTGTAAAAGAGAAGAGTGAACGGACTAGGTTAAGTTTTAAATTTTAGACGTTAGGGGTCGAGGTTCCGAGCTTTAGACGAAAAGACGTGTATTTAGTGCTGCAACTTCATAAATATTATTATATTATACTTTTCCCAAGTTAACTTGAGTTTATCACTTGCCACATCCCACATATATATATGTATACTAGCGACTCGCTAGCGGCTTCGCCCCGCTGCAAATTTCTGACTCTCCCGCTAGTATTTTTTTCATAAGAACGTTCTCTTGACAATAACAAACACAACTAAAATAATAAAATAAATCGGTCCAGCCGTTCACGCGTGATGCCGTGACCAAGGGAAATAGGGATTCATTTTTATATGTATGTATGTATCATAATCAAAATCAAAATCAAAATGTTTATTCAGTAAATAGGCCACCATAGGGCTCTTTTACACGTCGGTAATATGAAGTGAATTTACTAGCGCTTCGGATAAGACCATCATTGCGGAGAAGGAGCGCCAAGAAACTCCAGCAGAATGACATTTTTTCAATCAAACAGTACAGTAATACTTAAAAGTAAGTTATATTACAAGTATTTAATAAAGTAATAAATAATAATTATTAAAGCTAGAACAAATAAAATCATTACAACATAACATTAATCTAAAAATAATGAGTCTAGGAGAACAACACGACGAGGTCTCTACGTCAAAAGCCATAATTACAATAATAAACTGAAGAACCAGTCCTTGCAAACGTGAACAGACCGGACTCCACAAACAGCACCCGTTCACGAGTATGTATAGACATAGATGGGCGGTAACTACATAAAAAGATTTTAATGTCAACTGTCAACATAAATTCAACCATTCATCAAAATAACTACCCGGTAAGTGACCCAATGAACTTTAATCAAGTTTTTCTTCAACGTCCATTCCTCCATTCCAATCCAATTACAATACATCTATTGAAACCTTAGATACGTACCATGCAAGACATCATTTGTTTCAAGCCGAGAACTATTCTGTGTTCGATAAGAACAAACATGACCCGAATCAGTCAATAAACAACATCAGTTAGGATGTTACTACACAAAACATACAATTGTCGTTGCGTATGTCATTACGTAATAAACACAAGCAGGTAGGTATTCACTATACACCATACGCTATCTATAATACATGATTAGTAGCAAAGGCATCTATGATTGCAAACTTACTGGTTACGTCACCACCATGTCAACATTTTGATAAGTTGTTTTGTCGCGTTGTCTTCGACTATTGAAAAGGGGTCCTTGTCTTTACACCACACCTAAATAATGCCCCGGAATGTCAAGATCACCTTACTCTGGATAGTTATAATAGCTACCAATGTTAGTTTATAAAATTTGTCATGCACGTTAGACAGTTGCAGTTCACGTTATATTGGACATAATATTACATAATATTTCTGTGGGAAACACATGCCAACTACGGCAATTTGTATGAGATCCTACCATGATATGGGTACGTGGTATGAACACGTTTTTCTACCAATAAAAATAATAATAAATTCTTATTTTTATGTTTTTCTTCACTGAGAGAACCCGGGGTTATTAAGAATATTGACCCTCGTGAAAGTAGGAAAAAAATCTACGCAATAAAATCTATACTAATATTATAAAGAGGAAAGATTTGTTTGTTTGTTTGTTTGTTTCGAATAGGCTCCGAAACTACTAGTCCGATTTGAAAAATATTTTATTATTAGAAGCCGACATTATCCCTGAAAAAGGCTAGTTTTTATCCAGTGATTTAAGAGGAAGGTTTATATATAATACTTTAACCCGAAGCGAAGCGAGGGCGGATCGCTATGTTTTATAATTAGAATGTGGTGTGGGTGCCATCTTTGTAAATAGTCAACTTTAATTTTTGAAGGACCTTCATAGTTAACCTTACCAAACTAGAACAATATTGTAAATGCGAAAGTTTGTGTGTGTTACTTTATTACTCCTTCACGCTGCATTACGGTTGAACGGATTTGGATGAAATTTGGAATGGGCAATGGAGACAACGTATAAATTACAACACAAATGCTACTTTTATCCCGTAATATTTTAAGGTTCCCCAGGAAATAATTATTTCAACTTTACACTCTGAATAATTACATGTAAGTAAACGTAATAAGTTACGAGGGTGGTATGATAAGTAATGAACCTTGAAGCTACGCGGTTTGGCTGAATATTAAAAATGTCTTTGCCTACATCCGCCATCTTGGGCGCGGGAAAATTGACAGTTTCAAATGATTCCGTCAATTACTTCATGACTTATAGTTTTTTAAACAGAACGAGTGGCATTGTTTGTGTAAAATGGAAAAAGAACAATATCAATCAGTGATTCGCTTTCTGTTTTTGAAGGGGAAAACGCGTGATGAAATTAAAACTGAGTTAGATACCGTATATGGCGATGCTTCACCTTCTATTGCCACAGTAAAGCGGTGGTATAACGAGTTCAGAAATGAAAGAATATCTGTGTTTGATGAGGCCCGCCCAGGACGTCCAAATGAGGTTACCACGGAGGAAAACATCAACAAAGTCCGTGATATGTTGATGAACGATCGTAGACTGAAGTTGAGGGAGGTAGCTGAGGTATGTGGCTTGTCACTGGAGCGTGTACAAAATATCGTTCATAAACATTTGGGAATGAGGAAGTTATCGGCCCGATGGGTACCGCGTTTGCTATCAGAAGAAAATAAGCAGATTCGTGTAGCCACTTCCACAGAGTGTTTGGCACTATTAAAACATAATCCGAAAGACTTTTTTATGCGTTATGTTACCGTGGACGAAACGTGGATCCACCACTATACTCCCGAAACAAAACAACAGTCCAAGCAGTGGACCTGCCCCGGCGAAAATGCTCCAAAAAAAGCAAAAACGGTTCCGTCGGCCGGGAAGGTTATGGCGACCGTTTTTTGGGATTCCCAAGGAGTTATCCACATTGACTATTTAGCGAAGGGAAGAACGATCACGGGGCAATATTACTCTGATTTATTGTCTCGATTTGATGAAGAATTAAAGAAAAAACGGCCCCGTTTATCCCGCAAAAAAGTGTTATTTCACCAAGATAATGCTCCGGCCCATTCATCTCACATCGTCAAGGCCAAACTGGATCAATTGGGCTGCAAAATACTGCCGCACGCTCCTTATTCGCCAGATTTAGCCCCGTGCGATTTCTTCTTGTTCCCAAACATGAAATCTTGGCTCGGAGGCAAACGCTTCATGTCAAATGAAGAGGTCATAGTGGCTGCAGAGGAGTATTTTGCAGAGTTTCCGAAGACATATTTTTTGGAGGGCTTAAAGAAGTTGGAGACGCGTTGGGATAAGTGCATACTTTTGAAAGGGGACAACGTAGAAAAATAAAAACAAATAATATTAAAAAAAAAAAACTTGGGTAGGCTCACTACTTATCATACCACCCTCGTAATAAGCATGTTCAATATAAACTAGATAGAATGGACTTAAAATATTCAAAAAAATAATTTTACTCGCAACTAAAAATTGCGTCAATGTATGATCACTTTTACCTACGAGGAATTGTAACAATTAACATCTTATTTCAATCAAGCGCATACCACGCATAGTTCCGAGTAAGGAAACAGCAATGCTTTACGATTTTGCTTAAACATTAGCGTCATTGGAGCTAATTTCATTCGAATTCGTGTCTTGCTCGTCTGTCTGTACACACATCACGCGCACGATTTAGCGATACTCGGCTGGGAATCGCGCGCGCAGGTGCAGTGTTGAGGTCGACGCATGATCGCCATAGAATTTAGATATTTGGATTTTCCTAACTTTTCTTTGTAAGCCTGTTTTATCAGTAGCAATTGGCATTATATACTTAAATAAATAGCACGCCTCAATAGCTACAGTGGATCCCTCGAGTATGGATGTGACTTGTGATAGAGTTAGTTACCATTATCAGTGATAGGAACTTAGAAGCACAGTTGACAGCAAAGCATAACATAAAAAAAAACTCATTTTATATAATAACTCAACTCTTATTTCCTAGTTCGCATAATTTTAAACCGTATATTTTTTTTAGGTTAAGTACATCAAGTGATAGAAGATATTTTCGATTTATTCACGCTAGTCAATGACTCAATTATAAAACGAGCGATTATATAATCTCATACGATTAAATAAGCAAGTCAGCAGCCGAATTACAATCAACGGAACGCTCAGTTGATTTGTAAGCACTTTTTTATCCTTTGAAACAAAGTCTGCTGATAACCTCATGGCTTTAATTATAGTTAGCCTCGGTGAGAAGTTCAACATTCAGACGACAGTTCCGTCGCGGTCGAATGGCAGATTAACAAAAACTTGGCGAGGCTGCCATGCGGTCACTTGCTAGTCCACACGACTGAAGGTAAGATGCTATCGTTTTGGATAAAGAACGTAGGTAATGAGACACATGACGATTTTATAGACATTTACTTGCCGTTTCATTTGTTTCCTATAATTAATTTGATTTTGTTTATATGTTATTCAACATCATCGTTTATGCCCTCTTATTGTGCGCTCGCATGTCGCTATCGCATCAGCCATAATCTTATTGCAGAAGTAGAGGACACCCGCGAATTAATTCTTACGTGTAGATTTAGTTACCCACTATTCCCCCAATTTTAACCACATAGAGGATGGATTTACAAAAATCCCTTCTTAGTGCAGGATAGGATCCACCTATCCAAGAAATATTCCCTCCAATTTCAAGCGTTGTCTGTTATCACTCATCAGAGTCATCAGTCAATCAGTCGTGGTACTGTTTTATATATTTAGAATATAGAAGATCGAAGACGACGAAGACGATATTAAGAGAATATCCATCATCATTTTAGCCGAAAGACATCCGCTGGATAAAGGCGTTGGGGGACCAAGGTTTGCCACATCCATCTATGGGTTTTCCGCAACCTTATCCACGTCATCGGTAATATTTACCTGGAAAATTATTCTAAATACCCAGTGAAATCTCATAGTTTTTGACATGTTATCGTATTGTTTTTAACTCGACCGCCATCACTGTGGAATAAATAAAATATATCATACATCAGGTAGACAAAATGATAACATGTCAAAAGCAATTAGGGTTTACCTAGTATAATAGATCTCCAGTACGATGTATCAAAAAGCAGTAAGTACAATATCAATCTTTTTATTTTTCAATCGAGCCCCCAATAATAAAGTAAAGTAATAACCGGAATAAGACCAAAATAAACTTCACACTATCGTTATAGCAGATAAAGCATTGCTACTTCTATTTACCTCAACAGCCATAATCGCCGTTCTCATAAATCTCGTTTATTCTCGTAGCTTTAGTATTATGGCAAATATAACCGCAACGACCTTCCGAGTGATTATTAATACGCCTCTACCCATTCTAGTAGATGAACATTTAACTACGCATTTATAATTGAATCCCGCGGTGAACCTTACCTAATCGAAGGATCTTATTGAGATGAACACTCCAATTAGAAGCAAATCAATGACTCCTGTTGCCATACGGTTTTGAAATCTAAATTGCAAACAAGGATGATTACGAGTATTAACCTACAGACAGAATAAAACCCGGACTTGCTTTGTTCTTGTAGGTATAGGTATTTTTACCACTTAGCCCTTTAGTCGAAGTAAATAATATATTTAATATAATTGCATTTTAGTGTCGGTGAGTGGACAAACAAAGGCGGATCTAATGTTATGCATAAATAAAGATTTTATGGATCTTATAAAACCTTGAAAGATCATTCTCAATAATTATATTTATTGAAGTACAAACCTAATGGAAGAGGCTAAACTAAAATTTACAGTAGCAATTACATCATACGACCACAGCCATCGTTGGGCAAATAATTACGGCCATTATTTGTCGGAGTTACCTTTGCTACCACAAAACACGCCAATTATACAAATCTACAGACAATATTATGACCCGGCTTAATGTCTATTGAGAAACAGATTATAAAAATATTATTATAGTAAATATAATTATATCTGTTCAATTGATGTTGAACCGAGCTGCTTTTCTAAAGAGGCATAGAGACCTGTAAGAACTGAAATATATTTCCAGTGAACGTGTAACCAAGCCAACCAAGTGTAGGTATTTATTCAGTCGGTAAGACATCTAAATACGTGGGATGCATTATTACCTGGTAAGATGCTGTGGTTCATTATAATAACACATCAAGAAGCGAAAGAAAGAGCTTACCATTAGTTCTTCGATAAATAGAAAGAAACAGATACTTGGAAAAGTTATATACATGGTCCTGCATGAACGCTATCTACTTGAATCTTAATTACTTGTCTGCGTTTTACAATTTCAGTGCCAGATGCACTAATTTCTTCACAAAGTGGACTCTACATAGAGTTGTTGGTACACAATGTTAGGGAATGCTGCTTGTGTTAATAGTTACCTTGCCGCGGCCGCTGCAGGAATGCGCTCAAAGCCCGCAGTAAACCAGCCCGATTACTACCGAACCACATAAACTACTACACGTTGAACGGTAAACCATTCATTGTTGACTATTTACTGAATGCCAGCGTATTGAGGCTAGTAAACTGGTTATGAGCTTTTCCTTGAAAAATATTAGAATCGTTAACTTTGCGAAACGCAAAAGGAGACGCGTGATTGTTGCGTGTAAACAAGTCGAAAAACGATTAAAGGTTGTGTTTCTATACAGGAAAATGAGCATCCGACAATAAAAAAAAAAATACTGATGTGACAAACGTAATGTCGATTATATTCGAGAAGTCATGCTTATTTTTAAAAGCGTAGTATCAAAGAGAGACTATGAGATTCAAAATAGAATCTATGGTATGTAATTTACTTAGTAACATAACTTACTATGAAAACAAAGTCAGTGTCGAAACAAACAAAGTTTCTTAGGTTTTGGCAACTTGGGCAATACAAGGCCGACGCTATTGACAGATGGTCGAACCTTTTAGGGATACTACGTAAACACGGACATAACAAAACATTGACATCAACACCAAATGTTCTCTTAACAAAAAGTCGAAAAAAAAACCAACAACCGGTATGCTATTTTTAAAGTTGATGTATTTGGGCACAGCTATTTGGCATGTTTGATATAGTGATTAGGAAAATTTTGGAACGAGGTAAACATTGCGGTACTGTATTTTGGAATATCTAAAGTTCAAGCAACTCTCTCCTAACTAAAACTTGTTTTCAAAGGAATTGCTTTAGTTTACGAGTATGTATGTATTTCTTCAGTATGTACGTATTATGGTAGGTATAAATGTGAATATTGATTGCATATAACTTTTTTATAGTTGTTGTGAACAAATAACCTCTTGTGCTCTGCATTTAAAAAGTTGTGTCCTCTTAGAAACGGATAAGCGACTCTCAGGACCTCTTGTTATACGAACATAAGAACAATAAATCATTGTAGGTATGTTTTTTTCGGCTTTTTGTAGACATATTAATGTTAATTAAGTAATATGACGACAACCAAAAATACGTAAGCTGTATAGTTATTTATACATAGCTGTTGCCCGCAACTCCGTCAACCTAGAAAAATGGTGATATAATTTTCAAAATCCGTCTAGTAGTTTTTGAGATGATTTGTTTTAAACGTACAAAAATAAAAATCTTTCCTCTTTACAATATTAGTGTAGATATACTGCACCCCTTTGCATTATCCGTGGGTAATACCACTAATACCCCATAACAAGCTTTTTGTCGTTGAGCTATTATGCTTACCGGTAAATTTATGTATGACCATAAAAAAACCCCAAGACAAAATATTTTAAAACGTGTTTAAATGATTAATACAACCAAGAACGGCATGTTCTAAGAACAACTCCTTATCATGCAGGATGTGACTAACTTAAATCTTGCTCAAGTTTTTTTTTACGTTTGCAAATTAGGTTTAAAGACACACGGCGAGAAAAACGATGGCGTCTAGTCAATGCGATAAAAACAAGTAACAAAATTAATTGCTTCTGCAGATATGAATGAAGTAGCTAGCTTATAAATTGAAATGGACAAAGCATATTTTAAAAAAAAGATACCGGTTGTTTCTCCTTTTTTTTTTGAATTGCAGATGTATACCTGATACAGATGAGAAGGCTCTCTTCTTCGCCTTCGAGGACCGAAAATGTTATAGGCGTTATCGAATAGTCTTTCCTCAGGAACTGGCCGGAAGAGGCATCAATAGAAACTCTTGAAGACCAAGGGGTGGTCATATAGACTAAGTAAAAAAAACTAATAAGTACCTGCTATTTGTAAAACAAACGGTCGCGCAGTACCTACATATTAGGTGGTTGTAACGATATTCTATTTTCGAATCTATTCGTCTTATTTCCCATAACCTTTTGGACCTTATGAAAGACATAACTCTAAAAGTTTATTTAATTTAAACCACAAGTGATCATAAACCTTTTAACCCTTAAATTGGCAAAAATTCAAAAAGTCGTGAATTCAAACCCTATTTGATTTCGAACCAGTATAAAAAAATATCAATCCAAAAAAAACAAAAAGTGAACATTAATGGTATGTATTCTGTGGTGCACACTGCCAAGTTAAGGGTTAAATTATTAAATTCGAGTATTTTTAACAAGGATTAGGTAGCTCAAGACTTTAGGGCCACTAGCTGTAAATCCGTATATGCCCAAAATTGAATACACGACGACTAAAATATACCTAGCTGCTTTTTTCCAGGTTGCTCTTACCAAAGCCCTTACTTAAATTGAATTAATTATGAATTTGAACAACGTAGCACTTTGCTTGTTAATGCCGCTGTTCGAACAAAAGAATCCAAAAGCCGGTTATGTAACGCCCGTGGCATTCCTCGCTAGAGTAGAGACTCATCAATTCACTACGTAGGTGCACTCCGAGAGCTGACAACTCAGGGCCTGGCAAGGTCGCCACGACAACGCAACGAATTACTCTCCTCGCCAAAATGTAGGCACAAGGCAAAACCCAAATTAGATTTGTTTGTTTACAATTACAGTCTAATTATCCAATTTTATTACAAATGCATTCATAATTTTATAAATTCCCAGACAATTTGTCGAGACTTGACAAAGTATAAATAGAAACGCTACTTGTAGCTTATGATGGAACCATTTGTGGATAAGGATTTGTTGATAAGTATTTTACAAAAGACAAGAATTATTCATTTGTTTTGCAACCATCGATTTATAATTTATAACCGTATTAACTTCGAATTAAGAATTTAAGAGTTAAGTCATGGATGTCATGGTGCTTTCGGCTAAAAGAGTCCAGCATTGGTGCCATGGCTAATTTATTGATGCTGCGCGGAAAAATATTGTCGCTCTTTCTATGAGCTTGATTTACTTGTTTATTTGCGTATTCATAACGATGGAACGTCTCAAGGTCGTCAAGACTAATCAATAGCTCAGCTAAATACTGCAAGTACATAACAGTTAGGTTTAAAGAATTTATTTCTCATAAGAATATTTACAATTCACTTACATGAGAATTAAAAGTAAGTTTACAATAGTTAGGTGAGCGTATTTAAGCGTGCGTATTTTACAGTTATCACGTGAAATAATTTAACGATGTGTTACATAAGTTATGGATTAAGTAAGTTCAGTTACAATATCAAGTTGTAATTATTTAAGGCCAGAGTAAAAATGTTAAGGATTGTTCTTAAAAGGGGCCACTCACACTGTTTGGCCCCTTTTAAGATGCGGTAAATAACAACAAACGCCCGTCGACTACTCTGTCCCTATATCCCTATGTATGCTTAAATCTTTAAAACTACGCAACGGATTTTGATTCGGTTTTTTTTAATAGATAGAGTGATTGAAGAGGAAGGTATAACACTTTAAGTGTTGTCGGACATACATGATATTTTCTCTATACTCGATAGTCCTGAAGTTCAGGATCTGTCCATTATTACAGCATAACATAAAGGGCATCGAACAAGGTAAGGTCGGGTCGGGACGTGGTTAAGGTTGCGGCAAATAGCATGGTATTAATGATGAACATAATTATAGGAGTTGTGTGTCAATAACTATTTCATCGAGGCGTACCTCTAACTAAAGAAAGTCACACCTTTATGAACGATTAACTAATAACCCGATGGCCGTACTCTGAGACATTTTAGAGACAATTAGGTCGTCCCTTTTACAAACTTGTGTATGAAAAATCGTCACTAAGGAACGACTTAATCGTCATCGACTGACTCTCAGTGCGGCCGTTAGGGCATTAGTAGTCATTTGATACAGCAATTATTGTAACAAAAACTTATTGTGTGATTCTAGATTGTTATAATTACGTGGTACAAAAAAAAGGGAGACAAAACATGCCGTGTAGGCGTCATTATATTCGATTAGAGAATAATGACAGTTCGTCAGTGCCCACGCGCCTAATGGTCAATGTTTTTGACTGCCGGTTATTGAAAAGCTTTGATGCAGCTACAGGTTAAAGACCTTGAGTGACATTGGCAATCGAAATTTATCAAAGTAATGAAAATGGATGATATTTTTAAAGGCGTGTTAATTTATGCACACAAATCTTTTAACGCAAGAATAATCGTTCTCACTTGACGAAGAGACACGTTAAAAAAGATTTAAATGTTGATGCAAACGTCTCAACATATGTATTGTGTATAAGCTCGTATAAACTTTTATTTCATGTTATGATTGTAACATTTTACGTAAAATGTTAAAATCTTTTCAACCGACTTCAAAAAAGATTAGTTTCTACTCGTATGTTTGGCGCGTATGTATATCTTAACAGACCGACATAATACCATCACTCGTATCGTATGCTAACAGATAGTAGTAGTTTCAGCAGGAGAGTGAAATGGGCACTTTACTTTCTCAAAATTTACCAATCTCGCGAAGAAAGAAAAATACTCCACTGGTAGAGTTTGAACAAAATATATAGTTAAGTATTTAAAACTCCAACACTTAACAACTGTTTCATTCTAAAATACCGCTACGTATGGTCATTCAATTCAATAGCACAGAATTTTTAAATTATTTACCTAGAGGACAATTAACGGGTACCGTATAGAGTAAATCGGAAATAACTGGCCTCATATGAAATATAATTCCATCCTCGTCGCCAAATGAGAGGTACACGAGTGAAACGCACCGTGTTATTTTGCACACTGGATTATTAAAATTAAGGAAACAGAGGGCGCGCGAATGCAACCGCTGCCACAGATAGGAACACACCATAGTCCGGATAATATTTTTGTATCTAGGCATTGTAGTTTAATTACAGAAATATCATCATATCTTTTGCTTTACACATCTATTGCAAAGTGGCCAGTTACCGGGAAGTCGCCAGTTATTGACGATTTACCCTAACTCAAATTTATTCACTTCAAAGTAACAAACTCCGATCTGTTTTAATGGTCAAAGCATAGTTTAGTTAGACAATGGTTCATTAATTATGCAAGGGTTTCCAGCTGATCGGTTAGTTTCGGACGGCAGCCTGGCAAGACTTCCTGCGCACGAGTCTACCAACAAACGCAATGGCATTGTTCGGGTTCTATAAACAATTGTCAATCAATGATGGATTAGTGAGTGATCATAATAAATTTTCTTGCAGTACTCTATCTTTTTAATGTAATTGTACTATGTAAACTTATTTTTTTTAATTAAATGTACTATGTAAAACTGCATTACACTATCTTTACATTAATGCTATACATAATTTTTTATAGAGCGTATAATTATCTATTTACAGTATTTCATTTCACATTCAAAATTAAACACAACACACCTAGAAATTCTGTCTATAATCGACTAAATTAAACTACGTGTGTGTGATTCACTCATCTATTAATCCATGGAATGCAACTTGACTTGACTTTACCAGAATATCCAAAATAAATTAAATAAACCAAAACTCATTCAAGTAATCCATAAATATAACTGCAACTAGTTAACATTCTTAATACGTACGTACAAACCCGTTACATCCAGGAATTGATCTTGCTGTATTACATTTGGTGCCAACTAGACGGCCGTCAATGTAAAGTTATGGTAATGTAACATAACCACTAGCGGGTTTCGTATGGCCTCCTACATGCGTCAGTCATACATAGCCGTGCCATTCGCATTGCCTTGTATGGCACGCGTTGACGTCCGAAGCCTAAGTTTACCCTTAATAACTCTAGCCCCTGAATGCAAATTACTACTATTTTCGGACTGGCCAAATATGAGTAGAACCTGTAAATGGGAGTTAATGAACGGTTTCAATATTCAATATCTTTCTTTCATCTATATGGTTGATGCTACTACTGAGCCCTGATGTGACAAATTTACTTAATAATTTCAAAGATATAATACACATATCGATTCTGGAAAATGTAATCAACGGAAGATCAGCGCTGGCTTTACGGCTAGCTAATGCTGAGTTGGGACCGTTTCGCAACAGTTTCTCTGTTCTTTTTGTATGTATGAAATGTAATTTTGTATTGTTGCGAATAAATGTCTCTTTATCTTTATCTTTTATCTCTACATTAAGTTTTAATAATATTGTCTAGTATGTACAAACAAAATATGCTTTAAATGTTTTGATTTTGACGTGTCGTAAAAGGGCGAACGAATATCAGCCATACATTTACATACGTTAATTTTCGTGACGAAATGGAAAAAGTTAAATTTTCTTAATTTTGTCTTTATCGATGTACACTTTTTTTGGAAAACGCCCTAAAACACCACGCGCTATACAGGATGTAACAGGGATGTTCAAAAGGAGTTCGGTAAACCTTAAGACATTAAGCAAGTATCATGTAATATTTTTTGAATTTCGTAATACATAACATAAATAAATAAAAATGATTGATAATTAATGATTTACTGAAATAATGCAGATTTTTATTCATGTTGGTACTTCGTCAGTATTATAGTATAAAAGCACAGCAATACAGTGTTGTAAAGACTATAAAGTACCTATAAATCTGACACAGTATTACATTTCTTTATACTTACAGCAATTTGTATCCTGCTAAAATTAATCGGTAAATATTAATAAATGTACATTTTAAGTATTTATTGACTAGTTAAAAAAACTTTCTTGGCTTTAAACATTATGCGAACAGGTGGACGTTTAAATAAAGCGAAGGTCAAATTTAAGCGTGATTCACTATTTTTAATATATTTGATGTTATTCTACTTTAATTCTATTATTTACCATGACGTAAGCATGTTTTGTTCAACATAACAGCAACTATTTGGCCCCTAAGACGACTTTTGACATAATGGCACCACTATGTTAATTGTCAAAAATGTTCTCCTCGGGTTAATAAGATACGGCCATGTCATTCACCGCAAAATCAGCAACACAAGATAAATATTTGACGTTCTTCAGAACAATATGGATGCAAGTTATGTCACAGCTTAGTTTCCTTCAACAATAACTATATTTGAACACTTACGTCATTTTGACACCACATGTGTTAACTTCGGCAAATAGCGTGGGTGTTAACACGTCCACGATTGCTATGTCATATTAAAAAACATGAGTCTTAATGCAAAAAAAAACTTAAATTACGCACTTATTTAAGGTTTTTGTTGGTTGATTACACCTATGATATAATGGTTGATTTAATTGTACACCTGATTTCTCTAAAGGGGAAATAGTTTGTATTATTTTATTCCAAAAATCCTCAAAAATACCTACGACGACTCTATGTATCACCTTAAATAGCTTTTAAACTGTTATGCAAATGATGCAAATAATTATATTCATGTTTTTCGGTAGACGATTGTTTTTTACGGGTACCTACACGGCCAGCAGGATTCAACTAAAATGTTAAAATATACGTAAGTACGTACTTACCTTATCAAAATGAAGAATCAGCCCTAAAGGCTTAAAATCGACAATTTATAAACACAGTCAACACTAACATACGTCACTAAAACACTCAACAATCACCAAAATATTTTTTTAACAATATGACACAGCACCATAACACAACAAGCAACTCAATGTAACTTTTTTATTCTACTTTTCATTCAGAAAAGTTCGTAAAGTAATTCGTAAATCGTAGGGCCGATCGATCGCAGTCGGTCGTGTGAGACGGAGAGACTCGTATGACAGCGGCGCGGAATCAAGCCGCGCTGCGCGGGAGTGGGGCGAGGATCTACGAAAACGCGCGGGCGCAGCCTTCACCGTCAACTTGTGGAAGGCTGCTGAATTTCAGAGCGGTGCGCTTGGGTTAACATGCTGTTAGATAACGCTTATTAACGAGGCTAATTTAATACGTTGATATTATTAATATTTTCCAAGACTTACATGTTTTTAACATACATAATAAATAAAGACGGTTGAAGTAATTCATTAATCAATTAATTGTAATATTTGAGTGTATTGGTATGGTAATGCTATTCAGGGGTGTTGTTCTCTTAGCAACGCACTTTTCAAATTGTTGACGACGTTAACCGGTAAATTAAAGTTGTCACGCCCACTCGTTGACACGTAAGGTAGACGACACTCGTGTGAGATTGAATGTCAGTTAAGGTTGTCATATTTAAATTCTATGAGTAAATGTTTGGCTTCGACATACGAGTATATGTATGAAAGCTATGTTTGATGTGATTTAGTTGTTGGAACTAGATATATAAGGTTGCAGTTTTATTTAATTGTATTAAAAGTAGGCAAACTATAACAAATAAATTTGAGAAAAGAAGGAGGTTTTTCATTCAGGCATTAAGTGTCCTGTTGCAGTGCCCTTGCAGGGTTCATGTTGAAACTACCTAATATAGTTCTAACACCTCATGTACAACATAACGCAATAAATATATATGACTATGACTATTCATATATATGTGAATATGGATGTAAGTATCGCGTAGGTATGTGAATATTTATGTCCGTTTCATTGCGTATCGGGAATGTTCGCTGAGGCACACACCGATAGCTCTGCGGCCATTATGCGCAAAAGAATTGCTTCCCTCGTGCGGAGGATTCGGGTATTCCGTGTGGTTGCCGGGTTAGAATAGTGCCACTCCATGTCTTCCCGTGGATGTCGTAAGAGGCGACTAAGGGAATAAGGGCTTGTAGTACTGTTAGGCGATGGGCTTGCAACCTGTCACTAATACACTGATAAACATCTTAGGCTGATTGTGCAAAATGTGGTTACAGAGTTATCAACAAGTTTTTTAGAGTTGTTGGTAATTCTGTTGCTCTGCCTACCCCACTCTGGGAATAAAGGCGTGACTTTATGTATGTATGTATGTATGGAATAATATACACTGTTCGCACTAGAGTTTTGAGAATTGACATGTTTATTTTTTATTATATATGATTTAATATTTTCTTTACTAACACTAGACTTAGGCTAACTATGTAACTAACAACTATGGACATGTTTCTTGAAATAAATTATTGAATTGAATTGAATTGTGACCTCCTGTAGACTGTAGACTACATACTATTACGCCGTTTACGGCATGACCGATTTTGAAGAGAAAGATTTTAAAGTGTCGTTAAATTCTTCTTGGTTGTAGGAGTGACATAGCAAGCTAATAATTTGAAAATATATCGACGACAATATCTAAAATGCAGTCGGGGTTGTGTTGCTTCAGTCTTGTTTGACTCGAGTCAGTGTTAGAACCCATCAATAATAAAGGATGTCCCAAAATGTACGCAAGACTTACGGGTATTAGTATGGTAAATCTTGCGTAAATTTTGGGTCCCCCTATATAATGAGAAAGCAATACGAATACTAACTTTAACGAGAACAAAAGTTCGGGAAAAAACGAATGTGACATAAATTCGCGATCTTGGTTATCTATAAGAAGTAACGATATTCAATCCCCAATAATGTATTCCATGCACGAATTTAAGTCTGAGAAGTTTGTTTTTTCGGTTCCGTAATAAACGTTCCAAAACCATAACTCGTATTAGATCACTGGGTTCGTGTACACAGTCCGCCTATGTGGGTCAAAAGACTTTGTACGAGGACAAGGGTTAAAGATACTAAGCTGAAATGTTGAACTTTGTATTAGGTATTAAGTGTATAAATCTAAATCCTTAAATCCCTAAATCTGAAACTATTTATATTTCAACAAAAAAACTCAACTGACTGATTCAATGATTGACATTCTCTGATAAGTAAAAAAAATTGCCCAATGTTTGCTAAATATTAACTACAAATCGCAGTAGGTACAGTCTACCGACATACAGCAAACTGACTCGAGTCTTCTAACCATGTTGAACCTTCATGGTGCGAGTGCAACACGCTCTTGGCCGGTTTTTTATTGGTGACTTTGACCATTAGATTTATTTGAAAAATAGTTATCTATCGGTTTTATAGTATTATAGGCCTGTCATGACGGATCCAACGTGTTTTACGACGTTGCTCACTCCGTGACTGGAATTTATGTGGCGGGTCGTGTCCCCGGTTTTAGGATATCTTGTTTACTTACCGACGTTAGATAATTTATTCCACCGATAACTCATGCCTTACGTCAATAGGCTATGTCGGCTTAAAATCAATTTACTATTTCTAGTATAATCGTGGTTAATTTATAATAAGTATGAATGATACGCCGAAAGGTATAAGGTCAGAAACTAAAACCCGACTGGCGACTATTAGTACCTATGTCGCACCTTTATACGACACGTTATTTAATAATCATGTGGTTTGATAGCTTACATGCATGTACATAGATTGTTTTAAACTTATTTTTACATATTTTCTTCAATTCGTATTTAACTGCATGAGGTTATTTCTACTGAAACTCGATTGCAAATAAGTCAATCACTAATTATAGCGATTTTTAACCAAGGGAGCCAAAGATGTACCGCCGGGTAGTGTTCTTTAACAGTATGATAATACCTTAACTCCTTAACTAGATAATCAACATTCAGAAAAGTTAAATGTATAATTTAGATCGGTATAAAGATAGGTTTTTTATGCTTTAATTATTTTCAAGTTCAGGGACACCCTGTAATGCAAAATCAAGATACAATATTTACAAAATAGGGAAGTAATCCTTAACATGTAGGTATAGTACCTTCTACCTTTTATACCTACCTATCTCTTTCTTGTCCCATGCAATCTCAAGTCGACACATGCGTATTCAAATCATCCATTATTTATAACAACCACCTAATGCAAAATACACGGAAACACGTATTTTACACATACTCGTATATCGTTTAAATATTTTAATCCAAACACAGCTAGGGAATATTCTCCTTCCAACAATTTTCCTGCCGTAGATGGACTATAAACCACATTAACGTCTAGTTGTGTGGCACAACTACACAACATGTTATTATGAATGACACGGAAACTTAAGGCTAATGAAAAGGTCTGTGAGTCAGCGATACGTTGTTACATCTCTGATGACTTTATTGTGAACTGTAGATTACATCTTTGAATGTAGCACGCATGCTGTGCTATTATTGTCACTGACACTTCGCTTCGATAGGGACTCTTATGATAAATTTTATGCATCAGATATTATCGTTACGATACTTTTATTTTATATACCTAACGAGAAAGAAAAGCTGGCAAGTGTAGTGCCGCCATTATTATGTGCCGCCGGTGTGGTTTCATTAGTTAATCAAAGTCGTTTATATTGAAAAATAGCACATTTTCCAGTTGTGGTTTTCCTTATTTGTGAGTTTTACCTACCACATGTTGCGTTTGTTATGTTTCGCAGCCGCATGTTTTTTTCCATTTTTTTTTAAATCTGGCCCGCTACATTCCTACAGGGCTAGGATTCTACACGGTAATAACGATATCGTATTTGACGTGATTCCGTATTATCAACGTTTTCATAACTCTTATGTCATTTACAATAATGGCGACTGTGACATAAACGATTCTAAAACACGTCAAACACGATATCGTTATAACGCAGTTGAATAGAGGCCCAGGCATTCAGTTCGATCGCGGCGACAAGCTGTTCAACGTTTTCGTATATTTTAAAACAACTCTTGTATCTCTGAATATGTGGGGAATATTATGCCTATTGTTTACATTATAAGTTAAATGCCTATATTAGCATTAGTCATTTTATACCTGATTTTTTAAACCTACCAAAAAGTATTATAGCGAAAAGAGAAAGATCATTTGAACTTTTATCACCTTAGATACAGCTGAACTTTTCTCCATTTAAATCTTGCATGCAGTTACATCTTGTTGAACTTTTATCCTAGCACAAAATTTAAACGAATTGTCATTTTTCTGAACTTTTCTCGTGTTAGTCTTTTTTGTAAATCCATTGCAACATATTTTTATGGGTTTGCTGTACGGTTAGATCTATCTGAATCTGACTGAACTGTATATAGGTACAAGATTAAAACAACGCTTCCATACAAAAAGTTCAACTAGTTTTAATGTATTCTTATTTGACTTAATTACGTTCGTCTTGTCAGGTGTCCCAACCTGTTGCACCATAAAAAAATAAACCCATTTTTCATATATTAAACTCGTTTTGATCGAATAACCTCATAAAGAAACGTAGACCATTTATTTAGATTTTATAACTTGTTTCATGCAATTACTGTAATTATTACAATTTAATTCAATGATCTAATAATTAAGCATAATTATTATCTCCGTAAAAAACTTGCTGTGCCTATTACAATATTTAAAATTGGCAAACAACTGCCGAAGTCGTTCATTAATTACCAGTACGCGATGTTCTAGATCAGAAGTGAATCGCCTTCAACTCAAATAAGCTCGATGGCAAGCAACAGTTGGAAAGCGAACTAAAAGCTCTCTCTGATATGTACGGTCGGCCTTATAAGTAGCTGTACACTATCCTCTTGAGGCCCACCATACAACACAACACAACACAACAGGGAGATTATTAAAGTGGAAATTTTAATCTATCCAGCAAGGGAATAAAATCCAGTTACCATTGCCCTTAAATACCATTTTCCAATTTTAAACAAATGAAAATTAACTTTATACTCATTCAAATATAGTTTAAACTAAATTGTCTTGATTATGTACAGTCAAGGTCATAAATATGTATACACTTTAGTACCTTGTCACTTTAATCGCTGTGACATTTTCATATGGCAGTTTAAACATGACGTTAAATAGACAAGGTACTAAAGTGTATACATATTCATGACCTTGACTGTACCTCCTATGGCACACCGAGTCTCGCGAGGTTAAAGTGCTTTATCATTTTAACGTGTAACAAGAATAATACCGTCTAATCTGTCAAAGGCTTAAAAAAGACAAGGTACAAGAGTGTGCAGCTTCTTAACAGGCCGACTGTACGATGTACATACTTACACTAAGTAAATGGAGATCCACTAATTCATACCTACTTAGTGCAAAGTTCACCAAACAAACAGACTGTTAATTTTTGAGGGTAGTTAAACATCATTTGACGGGTGTTGCAATTAGGGAATGCGAATAAACGGTTAAAACCGGTTATTAACCGTCTTTTGCATAGTAAATTCGGTTATTAACCGATTATTTGCATTCCCTAGTTGCAAGCACATAATAATGGAACAAATGCGTCGTTTAACTTAATAGTAACAACCTTTTTCCTTGTAATCGGTTCAAGCTTATACTGTTAGTGTCTTTCGTAAAAAAGGCGCGATTGGATGACAATTATTGAGTTTTCGCATAAACTCTCAATTGGAACCCTACCTAAAATTGGTCCAGTGGGAGAACCGGCCGCTGTACAGATCTTATTTATCACTGCAGCCCTAGATGCATGCCAATGAAGCGTGGGTCGCATTTTGCATAAACATCACTGCGGATGGCATAATACAAGAGTGCCAACTCAAACAAAATCGATACAACAAAAAATTCATCCCACACTCAGCTCGTTGACTAAGAATGTGTTTTAATAACATGAGTTTACATGAGTGTTTTGTTTCAATATGTTTATGTTGTTTCAGTTCAATCTCGATACCTATTCAAAGAATTGCAACAGTAATAAACAGTTGTAAACTGGGTGATATCAACTAATTTTAATAAAAATAAATGTTAAAAAACTAAAAACCGTCTTCAAAAAGCAAGAAATAATTTATTTTAAAATGATACGTGAAGGTGAAAAGGTCAATCCAACTGAATTCGGCTTTTGGTTGAAAAAAGTACGACGCCGACTTCAGGTGGACTGTCCTATCATTTTAAAAGAAGTTATTTCTCGCTTTTGTAAGACGGTCTTTAGTTTTTTAAGGCATTTATTTTATTTCATACCTTTTAGTGATCATAATAATACTGTTATGTCGTCCACGTATATTTATTCCTTTAATATTTGAGATGTTCTCTCGATTTCTCCAAGATCCCATCAACAGATCTTGACGTGCTGGAAATGGGGCCAACTAGAAAGTATACCGAAATGAACAAAAAAAATATTTTCAAATCGGCTCAGCGTTTTACATTAAAAAAAACCCGGTAAATTGAGAACCTCTTCCATTTTTGGGGTCGGTTAAAAAGAGATTTCGATATACAAGAATAAGTACTTATGATAGTGAAATAAAAACCTGATCGGATGACTAAATGAAACACTAGGTACTATGTGACGAGCTACTCAAAAATAAGGCACCTCAAATGTCACTTCGTTAGATTGTCATGCACAACACTTGCCTTCGTAAGGTCCCAACTTAATGTTTTGTCACACCGATGGAAAACGAGCGAAATTAATCAATCAGGAACTACACGCAATAAAGCTATTGTTGTATTGTAAATCGCGAAGTACGTTTTATTGAAGCTTCTGATTGGTCAATATGATTAATTACGCAAATTATAGTAGTTATGTATCTCATTGTGAATTTACCATTAGAAATTACTATTACATAGTCGTGGTAGGATCTTGTTCATGGTCCGTCCGAGCAGGATCGCTACCTCCATTCTTATCATGTAACCTATTGTCAAGCAGCAGTGATCGCTTTGTATTTCAGTCAAGACAACCAGTAAAATAACTAGCGTAGATGCATTTCGTGTTAGTCCTCACGGTTGGTAACGGATTTACAGTCTTAGGATTACAGTTTTTAGAATACAAATGTCTAAATACAAGGTTCTTAGATCCAACTCACTATGTCGGCCTATGCTTGGTTGCCTGCTCCTTGACAAAAATAAACTACGACTCAGTAGCATAAACCAAATAATAACAGATTTCTAAAATAAAAACGGTCAATCCCCTATTTTGGTTGTAAAGTTGTCGTTAATATTTGACGTAAGTTTAACTAATTTCAATTGATTTCAGGTTTTATAGGTACTTTAGGTATTTATACTATCTTAAAAGTTTTATTTTCCGAAGTATTTTAGCTTTTCCAGGAAGATACTAAGCTATTTATTATATACATTCATACAAAACTCTATTAAAGTAGTTAGATTAGATAGTGCTTAGTTAAGGTAGTCTAATTCGATGCAAGTGTTATTCGAAGTAACGATGGGGCTACATAGCCGCTTAAAGCGAATCCAAGTCCCTAAAAATAAATAAAAAGTATACCTGGGCAAGAGCACGTCGGACCATTCTGAGTGTAGGGTTCCGGTGCTGTTACTACACACACCAAAAATCTGTCTCGATCAACAACAAGTATGTGGTCTTCTTCTATTTAAAGTTATTTAGTTAGTCTTAGATGATTTTTAGTAAGTACAAACAATTTAGCCGCCTGTGTCTTAGGCACCAATCAAGTACTTAATCTTGATAGTTTCCCCTTTTAAGTTATACAGGGTGGCCCATTTAGATCGGTCAGTATGTGCAAGTCTGAAACTATACCATGTCATTGATTTTACGAGCCCTCGATTCGGGAATCGAACCCGGAGGTTTCAAAAAATAAAACGTACATTATTTCTATTGAGATATCGATGGTTAGGTCTTAAGCAGTGGGTAAATGTTGAAACATGTTAGGTATCTAAAATTGATAAAATGTATTGTTTTTCATATCCTTTATTTTAATCCCCTGCCTTCCTGTATATTTGCTTTCAATTCAATTAAGATATTTTTCAGTCTTATTTTTTTGTATTTTTATTTTCAGGGGTACATTTAAGAGCTATCCACTGATACGTCAATCAATATTCTGTAATGTAAAAAAAAACTTTGCTTTATATGTAATCTTTTTTTAGTCCAAAATTTTATTTCACCACTTAGTCGGCGCTTTGACTACGGAACCCTAAAAACCCCGGTAATGTAAACTAAAGTGTTAACAGTAGAATATATTAGTGCCTAGTACAAGAAACGAGCAAGCAATGACACGATAAAAATAAAACATAGTGGTTATGATCTTTTTATGAATCTGCCATCGGCGAACTGGTTTAGCGAAGCGATAGATAAGCTTCGGAAAACATCTGTTGCTCATTTACTTATCTTGTAGGGGAATAATATTCTGTGGTGTTTTTCAAACCAAGAGTTTTTTAAGTATAATCCAAGATTAGTACAAATAATTTTGCAATTTAATTTCGTTTGAGGTCCTTACTTTCGCGATAAGCGGTAGGCGGTAGAAACAAACGCATCGAAATCGCCTCTTTGCCGCTGTGATCGTTTCATGCTTCATACGTCCCTAAGCGTTTGTTTATTGCCACCACTTGTCACTAATTGCCACTGATGCCGCCGTCGCAGAAAGTCGTAGCCAAGCTGAGAGGGAAACTCTCCTCGACCAACTAAACGGTGCTAAATGTCTCCACCTTGGCACCGCCAAAACTCAGGCAAACCAAGTAGACACGTACGGCCGCAGGATCCTTCCGCATGTGTAGTTCAATTTTTAGGTTGAGGTGACCAGCTAAGACGATCTCATTCGATCCGACTGAACTAACTAGACCCATGTGCGTGCTAGAACTTTTCAGCCATTCGTGTCTACGTGATTGGGTGCGACTGGCTTTACTAAACAAGGGAAAAACAATGTATGCGCTCGAAAAGCTGGTGTGATTTGGTAAGTGGCGATGTCAGAGCCAGGTTTTATAGAGATTAAGTTAATTTCGCAGTACCTGCTATCCAATAAGATTAACACTATGGTATAGCTCTGGGTCATACACAGATTTAGGTTACCGTCTTTCCTGTGGACACACCGAAAGTTAACATTTTTAAGGCCTAATTTTCTAGCAAAGCTCTTTTTCGCAAAAAACACCGTCAGGACTGCTTTAGACCTATCATATAAAAACATAACTTATATGCACACAAGCTTTTAACTATTGACCACAGTAGAGACAACTTTTGTTTTGTTTTTAAGAGTGTGTATGACCCAACTCCTTTTGCTGCAAGCTTTTGTGGGCTGCTTCGTTCACATTAAAAAATAGTTTAGCTCAGCAAACTAACTCTGTCCTTTTATTAGAGTAGGTATTTGTTATTTTATCTTAGCCTATCGTATGGGCTCTAAAGGAAATACCGTTACCTATAAATATGCCGTTGACTTCCGCCCACAGGACTTTACGATCAAAAGTTGCCAGCCAGAGCACGGATTAAGCAACAAGGCGGGATAGTATCAATCTACCGATTAACTCTACTCGTTCAAGCCGCTTGTAATCAACAGGTACGGCGATTACCACACGGCTAGTTTTCGAATGGGCTATTCCTTATACGAACTATAGCAATAATCTGACATTAAACTTTTGTAGTTTCCTAGTTTTAATCACCGTCATTGTTGTAATCAATAAATTCTGATGTAATCAGAAGCAGCTTCTAAAATTATCCTTATATTCAACTTGCCAACTTTATTCGTCTACAACAACGCTGAAAATCGATCACCCACCGATACTCTTCTACGTTTTAACCTAAGTGCAAGTACACACAGTACAAAGAGCACTACAGGGCTGGAATTCTACAAGGTAATAACGATATCGTTTTTGACCTGGGCCTCTATTCAACTGCGTTATAACGATATCGTTTTTGACCTGTTTCCGTATTGTCAACGTTTTGATAACTCTTATGTCATTTACAATAATGTCGGCTGTGACATAAACGATTCTTAAACGTGTCAAACACGATATCGTTTTAACGCACCTGAATAGAGGCCCTGTTTCCGTATTGTCAACGTTTTGATAACTCTTATGTCATTTACAATAATGGCGACTGTGACATAAACGATTCTTAAACGTGTCAAACACGATATCGTTTTAACGCACCTGAATAGAGGCCCAGGGCCTCTATTCAACTGCGTTATAACGATATCGTTTTTGACCTGTTTCCGTATTGTCAACGTTTTGATAACTCTTATGTCATTTACAATAATGTCGGCTGTGACATAAACGATTCTTAAACGTGTCAAACACGATATCGTTTTAACGCACCTGAATAGAGGCCCTGTTTCCGTATTTTCAACGTTTTGATAACTCTTATGTCATTTACAATAATGGCGACTGTGACACAAACGATTCTTAAACGTGTCAAACGCATATCGTTTTAACGCACCTGTATAGAGGCCCAGCTTGGAAGCCCTAGCAAAGATGCAAACGATCCTGACGTTTCTCTTTTCTATCGCTCAAAATGTATGGTATGCCAGTTGACCACGTGGTTTATCGTAACGCATGAGAATGTCATCCGATCATCCAACACATTTTGAGTGATAGAAAAGAAAAACGTTGGTAGCGTCTTCATATTGGCTAGAGCCCTATGGGCTCTATTCTACGCATTTTCAACGTTATGATAGCTCTTATATACTTGACGTAATGGCGACCGGTTAAGAACAATGCGATGGCATGTCAAAAGTAATAAGATTTTACCGAGTAGATAAAACCCCTGTGGTGCTAGACAAGTTGAATTCGACAATCGTTAGCGATTATGTTTCGATTGAAAAATATATGGAATTGACGTAAGTGTCACGTTACTATCTCGGTGGCTTACGCCAAATCCATACATTTATCAATCGAAAAATAATCGCTAACGATTGTCGAATGCAACTTGTCTGTCATGAGAAATAATACTTACCGCTCTTATGTTCTATACTACAGTGTATCTCTTCATTGTAATAGTTGAATACGAGTGGACCTGTTCATAGATGCCCGCCGATACCGCGCACCCTCCGGGCAGCCGCGTTCTTTTGTAACGCACCTGTGTCAAACCACTTCGCAACGCCGATGTAAGGTGTTACATTGTTTTATTTATTACCAACTACTCGCATGTGCATACCTTAACTGTGCCTTAACTTAATTAGAATTATGTCTTCCTAGTTACGTGTCTTAGATAACATTCTTCTAGCTTATTCAATGTAATGATCAGAGCTAAGAGAAAGCTGAACTCTATAAACCTAAAACGTGACACTCCTTAAGTTATACAGGTTGTAAGATTACAACTGACTTGCTTCCTGAGTTCCCTACGTACTTTTTGTTTCGTTGGTTTAATCTATAGGTACTTCGTTTTTTTTAAGATGAGAATAATAACGGTCAAATTTGCACATGTTTCCTTTACGAGTAATAACGTAGCCAATACTGAAAAAATATTTGCGCAAATATTCTAATACGAGTTAATTTAGACTTCGCTAAAGGAAAAAACGGGTGCAATATACGGGCACTTATTCTCATCGTAAAAAAACAAGTATTATCCCATTCCTTTTTCAAACTTGTCTATGAAATATCGTCATTAACTGATGGCTCTGAGTGCGGCGGTTAATGTGTTCTCCGCGGAGCTGTAAAGCTTCGTAAGTCTCTGTAAGGGCTCCGCTGAAAAAACAATCTAGAGGATAGTGTTATGAAGAACAGTTTTTTTCTCAAAGTAACCGAAAGAGCCTAGAGGTATTTTCTCCTTTGGGGCTCCCCGTAAAACACCTTCTTTTTTACGGTCTCACGGGTATTTTTTACTTTTTAGAGGATTTTTACAGTGTTTTGAGTCGGGGGTTTTTATGTTAAGGAGAAGGCACACGAGCACTCAGGCCACCTGATGGTAAGTGGAATCTGAGAACCATAGACATTTGAATTCTCAAGACTTTTATTATGACTGCAATCCTAAGACCTCAAATTGCAAACCCTGAGGACTAAGATAGCATGCCTCTTTGCTAGTAATAATATTGAACACCGAAAAATATGTAGGCGTTGCCGCTCATTTCCATAATTTAGATAACTTTTTGGTAAATGATGCACCAATCAAAAAACAGACAAACTATTCGGCCTCGAAATCATTTTGCTCAGTTCTAAATGATGGAGGTCAATTAACTCTATTAGGGCATGTTTGGCAAGACTCCCTCCATTTCTAACTACTGCGTTGAATTTGGTTAGTAAATCAAATCATAAAAATATTTAAGTGGTCACATTTACTTCGCACGTTAGGATATTACGACACGCATATGTTACTTGACATGAACGGTTGATTCATTTAGAATATCGCCGACTTATAAACTGGGCTGGGATTCTACACGGTTATTTATAACGATATCGTCTTTGTCATGTTTCCGTATTGTCAACGATTTGATAACTCTTATGTCATTTACAATAATAGCGACTGTGATATAAACGATTCTAAAACACGTCAAACGCGATATCGTTATAACGCAGTAGAATAGAGGCCCTGTAAACAAACATTTGTAGCATTAACAAACCTGAATAATAAACCTCAACATTTGTTATTGTATATACTTACTTATTCATCTTCTTAAATTTAAAATATGAAAAAAATCCTTACATTTCTTCATCAAATTGTTTTCATAACATCATTTAAATATTGGCACCGCATCGCGTTTATGATCATTAGGTATGAGTATGAACATAAACGAACACGTGATCATGCGTGATCGACACCTGCTAACGCAATCTCGTAATTAGTATACCGGTGTATTATTCAATAAAACCCGATGTTACCTCTGTAATTTAAAATGGCGGACTACTCATCCGTGATACCTACCGAATAATAAAATTACTATCATTGTGCATATGTTGTTATTTCGATTACTGGGTGTGCTGCGCTGTTGATGAAATGTACAGAATATTTTGCATGATTGACTTGCTAGTAAGTAATAATTTAAAAGGTAGCATGATTGCTGCCGTTTTGGTAAAGGCTTGTATATACAACGACATACTTAAATAGGTCTATGACTGTAATACCTGTCTCAATCAACTCATCTGTTTCATTGAACTGATAATTTACTAGATCAGTACAAAATTTACGTAATTTTAATAAAACCGGCAAGAAACCGAACTTACAATGTTAACTAACTCTGAGTGACTTTTTTGTTTTCGTACATCGTTATTTTATTAAAAATCTACCCATATAAACGAAAACACAACTGTTTGCCGCAACTTTAAAGGTACTTTGTCTACAACATTGAATTGAAGTAGTCGACTAAACTTTACTTAACACGGCGCATTTTAGTAAATTGTCTATACAGGAATGCAGTGTTGCTAAAGTAGGCTTAAATTAGCGCCTACAGGCACCTACAGCGGATAACCGAAACTAGCTACATAATGCCGAATGGCAGACCGACCTCCTTTTCGTCGCCCACTGCGGTAAATATCTATTTTAATAAGGTTGCCACATTATCAATAGCGTACCTACTTATTAAATAAGGATACGACTTATTTCATGAAGCTACTATTATCGTAGTCATCCTTGCGAAAGCCAATGGACGTCTCTGGTGGATACGGTATAATGATAGAGAAACTGGATTCAGCATGCACAAATGCCTAACTACTATAGTCTAGAAGGTGCAGCTTTGCTTAATCTATTTCCTTGTGTAAAAGAAGTAGAGCTAGCTACCTGTTCTTCGTCACCTGATTTATTTTCTGACATGAAATAACCTCAACTTTATAGGTCGAATAAAAGTCAGTCCCATGTCAGTTACCTAAAAAATTGCTTCCAGCGCAGCGCTAGCTACCTTTGTACTGAATAATATTGAAAAGAATAGATGAAACCAAAAACATACAAAAATATTCTCAAAAATGAACAACCTATTTTGAATTCAGTTAATTACCTAAAGTTTCTTTAAAAAATTTACAATTGATTTAAACGAAGGTAACATAAACCATTGACAACAGGTTAGCAGCTTTTAAAAAAATCTTGTTCGCATAGACGACAAACAAAAACAAAAAATGAGTAGTGATCTCATTTCCACCCACACTATTAACAACGTTCTTCAAATTATAACAGAGATATTGTTACATGACATGACGTTTGCCATTGAAGTATTACTTCGAAACTTGAACAATGCGAGACTGGCAGCTCTCAAGTTGAAACTACGTCTTCGGCAAGTCATAAGGGAGTTGCAGTTATGGACATACCACATTTTATATAATTCCGTCTCTTTTCTTTTTAAAACAATTCCATTATAAATGGATTGGATTATTCTCGGTCAAATTGCAATACCGCGTTACAAACAAATTAAATAAGAAGCAAAATACACCTTAAGTAAGGTAAATTTTGCAACTTATTGAATTTGTTGGCTAGGCTGGCTAGTATTGCTGTATCCCCAACGATATGGTAATATTTCGGGAAAATAATGTTTATTTTTGTTGTTTGCTCGAAACTCTCCCTTTACCATGTTTCTGTTTACTTACTTGTTACTAAACTCGTTTTGAGTTAGATAATAGGGTCTACCAATAATTCCTTCATAAAGAGTAGTACGTAGCCAGTTGCGTTCAGAGACAATTTATGTGGTATGTTACGTAAGAATAACGTTTCGGATTTGTTATTTTCATTTCAACTTGTATTTGGCAAGACATACTCGAAAGTATGAGCTCTTAAAACTGTTATAATGTGGCACCGTACGGGTATCTGCACGACGCGGCTAGGTACGTGTTTTTCTACGGCGCCACGCCGTGGTAGTGTGGCCAGGCCCTAAGAACATTGAGTAAAAAGTTGTTTTTGGACCTTCAACTTCTTTATTGCAACATGACGACCGCGGGGGATGGAACTCAGTACCTTACGATCACGAATCGACTCCCGAGTAAACACCTGGGGCCCTAGCCAATTTGCAAATACTCCTAACGTTTTTCTTTTCAATCGCTCAAGATGTATGGAATGACAGTTGACCATGTTGTTTACCGTAACGCGTACATTTTGAGTGATAGAAAAGGAAAACGTTAGTATCGTTTGCATCTTGGCTCGGGCCGAAGAGCACCGAGGATAAGAGCTAGCAGAGACATTCCATCATAGTCCTTAGGGTTGGCAAGGCATTTGGGCGTTTTTCAAAAAAAGTGTACATCGTTAAGGTAAAATGAAGAAAATTTAACTTTTTCCATTTCGTCACGAATATTAGCCATATATTTACATGAGTTAATTTTCGTGACGAAATGGAAAAGTTATTTTTTCTTAATTTTATCCTTAACGATGTACACTTTTTTTGAAAACCGCCCATTATTGTCTTAAGATTGTAGTTTTCAGTTAGATGCATTGAAATTTCAAATGTATATCAGGGCCACAGAGCCCACAACCCCCCCCTCCATCATCTGTTCGATGACATGAAGAATCGTGGCATAAACAGTTAGCACAAGCTAGCTTACACAAACGATTATATCGCTCTCCGTCTATACCTTTGGCCACATGCAAAAGACGTTAAAGGTCAATGGCGCGTGTCGTGCCACCAAAATGCTACTAACTGCGTAGGCGCAGGCGTGGGCACGCGCGAATTTGGCAAAAGACTGAAACGGACCGAAACTACCGGATAAATGCCGTGAGTCACCTGATTAAGTAGTTTTGACTTTATTTGACTAACCTTTAGCTTATCCAATAATCGTTTAAAACACTTTAAAATTAGCTTAGCTTTATCTATTCGATCAATGGTGGAACTGAAAGTCTGGCTAATACGATAATATATGCTATTTAAGTATGACATAGTGATATGAAATGAACCGGTCTTATCTGGATTTCTGAAACAAATAAGATAAAAGTCAAAACCATCTAAATTGCACTTTTTACGCTTATTCTACGGTCGTTGATAGCGAGCATTTTTCGCAATCACGGTTCTCCGCTTCTAACTAAAGCGGCTATAATCGTTCTATAATTTCAGATAACTAACTAATAAACATGGTGGGTTAATTATACCTACTCGAGAATGCCAGCAACTTCTAAAGATAGGCATGATAAAGGCACTCAGGAACATGTTCCAAGGTACGACCTCCGCGAATCTGATATGTTATAAAAGTTATCAAGATGAGTATGACAAGAATTTTATGCAACGAACCTTGGCTTTACCTTCTTACAAGTTACAACATGGGGACGAGATTTGTTGTTTACTTCGACATTCTTCGGTAGTTTTAGTACCATTAGACTTAACAACTGTGAGTAGTAAACTTGCCACCCTTTAAATATTTTGCAGTATTAACCCAGGTAACGGTAAACATGTCTAAGAACCACCGCTAAGAAACCTTCTTCCATTAAAAAAAATCGCATTCAAATCGGTTCACCAATTTAAGAGCTACGGTGGCACAGACAGAAACACGCACACTTACACGTCAAACTTAAAACACCCCTCTTTTTGCGTCGGGGGTTAAAAAAATGGAATAATGTTAGTGCTATTCGGAGTACAATTGTCATAATATTTCTACCGCAGTTTTATGCCAAAGTAAGATGTATTCTGGTTCTGAGAAATGTCCACTAGACTGAAAACTCTCCAATATCGCTATGTACAAAGATCCTGTGACGCCAAGAGCAGTCTGTTAATTCCTGTTTTTTTTTTATTAAGTAATAAAACTAATAAATAATAAAACTAATTATTAGATCATCTTACGACTGGATTGTTCTAATAACGAAATAACTTATTTCCAAATACGTATCTCAAAAACGGCTGAACCGATATTGATAAAATATGTCTAAGAACCACCGCTAGAAAGCATGCTTTCAAATAAAAAAAACCGCATTCAAATCGGTTCATCGATTTAAGAGCTACGGTGCCACACGCACACACACACACACACACACAAATCCCGACCCTATGTCAAAAATTGTCTTGTGGCAGCGAGCTCGGCCCACTGATGGTAAGTGATCACCGCGACCCATAAACCCCCGCAACACCAGAGGAATCGCAAGTACGCAGCCGGCCTTTGAGAAAAGTGTCGGCTCGGTTTTTGAAGGTCTCCAAGTCGTAATGGTTCGGAAACAAAGACGCCGAGCGCTGTTTCCACAAAGATAAAGAGTGTGGTAAAAAGGCTCGCAGAAAACGCACGGTGTAAGATTTCCAACTATATCGCATTAAAAATATTGTTACAGTGTGATTATCTATGTGTACTTTGCAGTTGCACTGACTGGAACTGAGCCGATTTAAGGAGCTCAATACGGCATCTTTAACAGACACTTAATATGTAAAACGCTATGATGTCACGATTGCATAATTAATGACGTGGGATCATCGCGCGCGCGCATTGTCAGTAGCGGCTCCCACACTGTCAGGTGTCAAGTCAAGTTTACGGTCGAAAGTTTGAATGGTGATTGATATTAGTGGAAGCGCTAGTTGATTAATTTTCTGTCAAGATGCACGCATTGTTGTAACGAAGAACAAATATAATAGGTACTTTAAGAAGCAACACTACTTTAGGTACTATAAGAGGTACTCGGTTTTTATAATATGCAAAATGAAAACTAACCAAAAGTACCAAGACGTTTAAAATTTCAAAGTTGCCTCGCGTGATTATGAAAACCAAAGACAGAAACCTATGATCCTGCTTTTAAGGATTTAAGCATGATGAAAGCTAAAATTTGAGTTCTGTGTAAAATATATACATATAGTAATAACCATCTTGTAGGAAGAAAAATGTTGAACTTATATGTTTGTGGAGCAAATCGTTTGATGAGACATAATTTATAAATGCTTAAACATATCCTGAAAATAAATGTATGTAAACTCTATTCCACATGTAGAAACTAAACAGAAGCACAAAAGGTATGTACAAAGGCAAACTTATCCCTTTAAGGGATGTCTTCCAGTTAACCTTTGAGCTATTGAGAGATACTTAAATAAAACGGCGGATGTCTAAACCTGAACCTAGATTTATTTCCTGCACGCACAGTATTGCACCGTCATCGTTACTACACATAAACAAATACCAACCCGTCTATCCGGTTGTCTTTTGTCCGCCTTCCATAGCGTTTTTATATGTGGTACCAATTTTGAGTCAACTGTCCAGAGGCTCAACATTCTGTCAGGGGTTCATTCTACATGGTAAAACCATAGTGCTTATGACATATAATCGTATGCCTAAGCAATATCTGCATGGACCGGAGTCACAAGTGCTGCAGAGCTTTTCCGTTACGTAAAAGACAAGGATAATTGTACAGACTTGAAGACGAACCTTCACAGACGACAGTAAGAATAACAAGGAAACAAAGAAAACTAGTAAATGAGTTAGTTTCCGTGTTCAAATTGTAAGTTTTCCAGAAATTACCACTTCGGTATGACGTATTTGCCTTTGTGTGACTCCTTAAACAAACGAAACCCAAGTTGGACTTAAAGACGCTTTTATACGTAACGTTATCCGTCATGTGCCAGTATCAGCATTTGCGCAAACGAGACAAATCGTCCGGAAGATAAGGGAGGTCGTTACCCACCGCCATTTGAGTGCGTGGGCTTGACAAGGCAGATCGCAATTAAATTCATCATCGTAACCATTTAACAACGTGATGTCGTTTGGTAAAGACGTTAGGTTATTATAAAAAATAAACATTATACTTAAATTGTTAATAAATTTAACTTGCCGTGTTCGTGCAAGAGGAAATTAATAAGAGTGAGATAAGATTAATTTAACACTTTGGAAGTTACACAGAGCATTTTAACCGTTGTTTTTTAAAAGCTGCCTTTTCGTACTTTGCTTCTTAATGATAGCCACGAATTTAAGGCCGCATTCCACCAAACTTAGAATAAGACTCACTCCGAGATCAGTCTAAAAAATCGGCGTTTAATCTAGGTAAATATATTATGTCATGTATCATGTTTGATTGAATGCGACCTACGACGACCAGATACTACAGATAATTATTACCTGTACAGTCGAACTATGAAGTAGCAGTACATTTTAGTACCTTGTCACGGCTTCTGAATTCTACCGTACAGTAAATGAACTTTTGCCCAAATACGATTGACGAAATATAATGATCTTCATACCTTCCTCGAACCAAGCTCGTCCCCATTCATCTTACTCACCAGCATCAAACAAACGTTGACAACCGAGATATCTTGATCCTTAAGCGTGATATCAAAACATTCGCATACATTTGAAACGAAATAAATTTCAATAAATTGCCGTTGTAATTTAAGTCTCGATTAGCGTATCACAGAGTGCAATTTTATAGTGAAACCTTATTTATTTTCGTCTTTAAACGTGTAACGTTCGCAGCACGTACATAATAATAGCTAGACGGATCGCACAAAGGTATGACAGGACTTTTGACTGAACTGTGGTGTTATTAGGTAACGCAACAAGGAAAAGTTCATCGACGAGCGACGTCGATCAGTCTCAAAGTACGTATAACCTACACTGGTTAGCGACGCTGTATATGTATGTATAGTTGACCATGAAACTCCCTTACAACCTTTCGACTCTATTTGTTTGAAGTTAAGATTTGTAAGGCAGAAGCCACCCGAACAGGTTAGGTAAGAAGGATGTTAGGTATTTTTAGGGTTCCGGAGCCGAAAGGCAAAAACGGAACCCTTATAATCTCGTCATGTCCGTCTGTCCGCCTGTCCGTCCGTCCGTCCGTCTGTCCGTCTGTATGTCACAGCCATTTTTACTATTGGCACTATATAAATGAAATTTGGAGGATAGATGTATTCTATGAACCGCTATACAATGATGTAGGTAGTACAATTGCAAAAAAAAAAAAAAATTAGGGGTGGCACTCCATACATGTAACTAGGGGACGAAAATTTTTTTTTTGAGTTAGGTACATCAGCGTGTAAGGTATTTTTAGATAGGGCTTCCAAAATGATACAGAGGTTTTTAAGTGACTTTTTTACGTAAGTGAACAGTTGGCGAGATATTCGCTTCTAAAGTCGTAAAAGTTCTGTCCTGGTTGCTTTTGAACTGTTAAATAGAACATTCTAATAAAAATTACAGTAGTAGAACATACGAAATACTTCCAACCAAAATTGTTTTGAACACGATACGCTGTGTAGTTTTTGAGATTTTAATAAAAAAAAAAAAATTCAACCATGAACGTTCATCCCAGCTACGGAACCCTTCACTGTGCGTGGTCCGACATGCACTTGGCCGGTTTTTTTTATTTTGCACTAGGGAATGCGATTTTCAGTGGTATGAAATAACTGTCGTATTTTTTATTATTTCCTTTCTTTACAATCTAACAAACTCAGCGCGCTGCACGAGGCTGCTATTCTCAACTATGAAGAAAAAAAAATACAAATAAAGCCGTCTTTTAGAGAATGTGGATACAGTTTTTCAGAAATCAACCGCCGAAACTACGGATTAAAAATAAAAAATGTTTTCTGTTACGTTGCTAAAAATCATGCATGTTTTTAAAAATTCTTACCTTAACGGGTTTTGTTTTGTTTTCGCCATACTTTCATTAGTTTTTCCTCAATAAAAGTTTATTTACACCTTGCACCGACCAATGTAATTCGTTGATATGAAATTTACTTTATTTTCTTAATTTTGACGGGTGTCTTCGGATACTTGCCGCACGTTATTGTGTTGAATTAAAATGCCGCCATCTACTGGTAATTGTTACAAGCTTTAAAAATATCGATTAATTCTGCTATTAGACGATAACACAGAATAAGTAATAGTACAAGTACAGAAGCGACACTCCGTGACAGCAAACATGCGAATTTAAACCTAAACAGAACGCGTTAACGATAATAAAACAAGTGCACGGCCGGAAGTGACCTTGGTTACATTTCTGCGATCGATAGTGGGGGCGCCCCTAACGAGGCAAAATGCAGCTTAAATCTGCGCCGCGAGAGTATGTATTATTTCGCCCGCCATGAGCTTTACTGACTCCGCTCACTCCGCAGGGCTGGCAGTTACTTGTACTAATTAATACGTTAATACTTATTCCGTGGCAGTTGTAAGAAAACAAATTGCATTAAACTTATTATTAATTGTAGTTTTCTTATGTAGTTTTAGTTTTATTCATCCCTAACTGTGCTAATACTGTTGCATTTGGTACACAAACAGGACTATTTTCTTTGTACCTATCTTTTATATTTGTATTTGTTTGTGCAACTGTTAGTGTGTCTAATTGAATAAATAAATGAAATAAATAAATCTAGTTTGTAACTAGAGACGCACTAAGCGAGACAAGCGAGAAAATACAACTTGTGCTACCCGTACTGGAATAGGTAGGTTAATGTTAGTCTAGGAGCTGACGTACGTTTTCGATAAACAATCATTTATTTTAAGGACTTTGAAGGTTCATTTTGTAATACATAGTTGTATTACTAAATATTTGTTGTTAACATACTAGCATAGCATAGCTTCGATATAGACCTTAAAACATTTTGTTTATCTATAACAAGATGAAATAGGTATATAGAATACAGATAGATAAGAAAGGGGATAGCACAAAAATCGCAAAATACCTGCATGCTTAGTATGGTGGCGTTTATTGCAAGACAAAATATGGATTAAGCTTCCGTCACTCTTGTACTTATACACGTGTCAAAAAGTGAAGGATGTTTTATCCACATGTTGTCACGCGACAAACGCAGCCATATTAGGCCCCCTGTATTGTGTTGATGCACCACAGATGTTAACATTACATCGTTAGTACATGAAAAAACGTTAAAAAAAAGTCAGATTGGTGAAATTTCAAAAAAAAATTAATATATTTTTGATTTAAAAACAATAATTATTAATATCTTATAACAATATTTATGTTTCATCAATAACATTTAATCAACATTTGCAACCCGCGATGGAAAGCCTATTAGTCTTATTGCCTGTTTCACAATCGACAAGTAAAGCATATGTGAGACATAAATTTACTCTTTCTTACACTTGAAAATATTCAAGGAGAGAGCCAATTTTTAATGGCAGATAAATTTGTCCTTGCAATACTTAATAATAAAATTTACATTATAATTATTTGTAACTGTGACTGATTGATTACAATTACAAATGTTTAATTTTTACATATTTTTTAACTCCTTTTTCATATATTTGATATTTATTATTTATTTATTTATAGTTAAGTAAAAGGTAAAATAAAAATTACAGTTTTTTAACAAAAGTTAATTACAATTTTAATTTTATTGAAAATAGTCACAAAGCGGACCTTATTAATTTTTTCTTATATATTATATAGGTAAATCATTACTAGGGTCATGTTTTAGCGAAAATATCCATCTAAATATTGTTATAATAATTACAAGTCTTAAACAAAAAATAAACCCGACTTCAATTTCCGTCAACCTCGGGAGTAGGTATACCCTAACAGGGCTAACAAATCAAAAAAATGTTCAAAATCAGAAACTAAAAGAAAAGAAAGAAAGAAAGACAAACCTAATTTAAACGTTAGTACTTATATATCAAATTAAAAACTAATCTTACATCAGGCTCTTGGACTATGCAACTCGTATAACACAACAAAATTATAAACTCGAGCACTATTATTACCTATTCCGTTACTCAAGTAAGAAGGTAGGTAACCAGTATATGCTGACCTTGCTTTAGTAGGTAGTCACTATTACTGGGAGATCTACTTACGCGGAACGCTCTTTAAGTAAGGTAGGTAATAGATTTTTGATGCGAATAAGTCGAAAACTGCGAAACTGAGGTAGGTAGTTAATAAAATAAATAATATTATTCCGCTCTTATTGTGTCGAGGATTCAAAACTGTAATCATTGTGTCAGTAATTAAGTACAGCTACTCGTAACTACCTACGTCGATCGAAGTTATAATTTATAAAATAATATTAATAATAATCTTACCTTTCGATATCTTTTGGCAGTGTAAATAATGATAGATCGTCATTCCTGTCATTATTTAAGCACCCGTATGCTCTACAGTACCTTTTGGCTTTTCGAGGAGCCATAGGTACATTTATTTAAACAAAAACTCGAATTATTTTCGCAGCGGCAGACGGGCGGCGCGCTTCAAGACGAGCGCTCGCGTGACACTCAACTGATTAGCCTTGTGTAAAAGGCCGCACATTGAGTAGGCAATAGCGCGGAGTGTCACCGGCCTGACGATAATAAAATAAACTATCACCGAATAACTTCATGTCACCCATTAGCCAAGGTTTGCCCTACTATAATCGCAGGCTAGGCTTGTAATAATAAAAAAATACGCTGATCGCCCCGTTGCTTGTAATCGAAAAGTCCTAAGTGTTGTACGAGTTTATATGAACTGTCACAGGAACCATCCTAGGTTGACAAATCTACAGTAAATAAATCAAAATACGCAATGTATCTAAGGTAAAAAAAACTTTCTTCAAAAACCTACTAAAAAGCATAAACCAATGGCTAGTGGCGGTTATTTCTTTTTTTGTAAAAAAGAGATTAATCTAATCATCAAATTACCAAATTGTCACTTTGTGTTGCAGTCACAACATAGTTCATGTAAAATTGTGGTAGGTACAACAAATCGCACTGCTAGATCAAAACAGTATCAACTCAAAAAAACTGTTAGATTTGTTTCAAGTCCAAACACATTCGTATTAAAGTTGATTTTAAAATACAGTTTTATTTTGAGTTGATGCTATTTTGATCTAGCAGTGCGAAATATTAATATAACTAAAAGTGTTGCTACTCACCGATAGATGTCAGAATGTATGTAGGCCCAGTCTGCCGTTATGCTAAAAGTTAGTAAAAATAATAACAGATGGCGCTGGAATCAACTGCTAACAATCCGCCACCCGTGCACGGTAACTAAAACTATTTCAGTTGTCGCACTAATTTTACTATTAGCCGACAGGTGGCAGTAAAATGCAAAAATAAAACAGGTTCCGTAGATTTGATGTCATATTTATAATATTAAATATTAAAAACACCGTTCAACAAATGTACAAGAGAGAAAATCATGACAAGCTTTAACACCGTTTTTTAGTGATAAGAGTCATTTTTTTGTAAACAAACACAGCTATAATAACATTTACGACATATGTTAAAACACAAACGATGCACAAATCATGTAAAACAAATATAAGAAGGTAAGCCAAATAAACACAGGACAGTATAGACAGCACAGCAGTGAAGAATTGGACGCGAACCCATGTCAAATTGTCGAAAGTAGCTGAAACAAAAATAAGTATGTTGTAGGATCAAAATGAACATGTTCGTTCAATGATGTTGCAATATCCCACGTGTTTAAGCGCTTTAAACAAAAGACATTTAGTTGCATTATAAAAGCAAATTCAACTCCATAGTAGTCACTAGGCAATATCATAACAATTAAACTCCATACAACTGGTCTAATGGTTGGTCAGTACATTTATTTATTTATTCATATACCAACAGTGTTTACACATAATAATTAGACAATATTGTTACAATCATGCTTAAGCTACAGGTCACTCTAATAACAGGTGTATTCAACACACATATAAATATTTTTTACTGATTCTGACAATAAGATTTAATAAACAAAAAGAACACTAAACAGTCACTCCCCTGATGAAGGACCCCTAATGAGTCAATGGGAAAAATGTCGGGCCTGACTATTTAACATGTGAGTAAACCGTTTAGTGCTCGTTATGTTTATAATAATGAAATTATGACGCCCACTAATTTAAATTTTGTAAGCTTCAATAAGTTTGTGCTCAACTTTTAGTTGTTATTGCATTACAATACAAAATTAAACTATCTAGTACTTAGTTACAGGAAAAGACGAGGAAAACCCACACGCAACACAAGTCGACAGCGAAGATGACGTATTGGCATAACACAAGCCCTAGGTGGCTTCTGCAGCCGCACCTAAACCACAAATCATTATTTGCAAACGTAAGTCTTCATTCCCACTTCCCAGGCGTTAGGTACAAATTACAGCCTATTACGTTAACACTTTAACAGTTATCCGCTCGTGAGCTACCAAATAAGCGTAAAGTAAGCAGCTTATGCTAGCTTTCGCAATACTTTTCTCAAGGAACGGTCACGACTAACCGCGGGCCGAGATGTACGAGACGCTTCGCGAATGCAACGGCGATTATCGACTCGACTACTGTGAGATTGCAAGTCTTGACCATCGTCGAAAAGATTTATAGGTTTGCTGGAGAATACATTTCGGAAACCGGGATAGATTTTTTAAGACTCACAATATCAGTTAGTCTTTGTTACATTAATGTTAAGTGACAGAGTTGTAAAGTCTGGACTATAACTCTAAACTATACTGGGTGATTTTGGGGTCATGATCCGGAATGGCCAAAAGTGAATAAGATGGTCATACTGAACAACTTTTCCGATGGGACCAACCACGAAATCGCCAAAAATAAAACAGCTGCTCCATACATTAACGGTGAATTAATTAAGAGATTTATAGGTTTTCTGTATAATACATTTCGGAAACCGGGATAGATTTTTTAAGGCTCACAATATCAGTTAGTCTTTGTTACATTAATGTTAAGTGACAGAGTTGTAAAGTCTGGACTATAACTCTAAACTATACTGGGTAATTTTGGGGTCATGATCCGGAATGGCCAAAAGTGAATAAGATGGTCATACTGAACAACGTTTCCGATGGGACCAACCACAAAATCGCCAAAAAAAAACAGCTGCTCCATACATTAACGGTGAATTAATTGAGAGTTAATGTATGGAACAGCTGGTTTTTTTTTGGCGATTTCGTGGTTGGTCCCATTGGAAAAGTTGTTCAGTATGACCATCTTATTCACTTTTGGCCATTCCGGATCATGACCCCAAAATCACCCAGTATGTGCACGAAGACCTAAATTTATGTTAGTTAAATAACGTTGGTTAATAAATATCACAGGACAGGACAATGCCAAACAAATTAAGCTAGTCCTAAACTAAGCTCTAGGCTTGTACTATGGGTACTAGACAACGATAAACTTACTTGTATAGAGAAATATATACTTGAATACATAGAAAACATCCAAGACTCAGAAATAAATACTCGTGCTCATCACACAAATATCTGCCCTTACCGAGATTTGAACCCAGAAGGGTGATTCTCGTAACACAGCGCTGCGTCGAACGCAAAGGTGAACGTTTATCCGGCAAGTTTAAGTAGTCCCGTAGGAGCGTATACAAAACACATTTTAGCGCCTGCCTTCTCAATCACGCAGCAGAACTCGGTCGGCCAGCGGAGCTTTACGTCAAACTTTGCGTTCGACGCAGCGCTGTGTTAAGAGAGTCACCACCCTAGCTTCCAAGGCAGTCACTACCAACTAGGCCAGCGTGTCGTCAAAGTTATGTTATCAGACTTATCAGTATAGCGTTAGTAGGTAAAAAACAAATCATTTTAAATAATGAAAAACACGCCTTCCACGCCTTAAAGTGAATTTAAAAAAGTAATAACTAGGTTTGGTTCGGGCATTAGAAAATTAACGTGGAATAAAGAAACTCGCAAATATACATACATGAATCCTGAAAACATTACACTCCTTTTTATAAGCAGTCGTGTAAAATTTGCACGGATTAATCCCGCACTCCAAATTATATCACCGCGGGACCTTTACTTCATAGTAAAGTTGGCATACCACCTTTTACCTTTGCCTCTCAATTGGTTATTTTCATAAGAATTGCTAAATAATTAAGTTATTTTCCTGCTCCTTCCTGTTGCTTTTTCTCCACAGACATTGTTTTTTAAAAGAAAAGAGGGTTTTTAATGTAGTGGTATATACATTTAAGATTAATATAAAAGTACACATATCTAAAAGTCTGAGTACTTACTTTCCATTTAGCATTAAATGGGAATTTTCTAGAATGATTGTAATACACAACTCAGGTAACTATGAAAAATAAAACAAATACGATCTCAAACTAACTTTAGGTAGGTACTACTCTAAAGTTAGTTGTTATTACTATATAGGTAAAGAGAAATTAATGCTTACCTAAGATTGCCATCTGGCAATAGAATAAAATTCCATAAATGCAGTTTGGAATAGCGAACGAAGATTCTTTGTGTAGGATACCAAATCCTTTTGCGTACCTGCAATATAATTTATTATACATAATATATGAAGTCTGATCGCATGTTTGTTATAAATACTGAGGTATTAATACATACGACGGTCAGCGCGGTGCGGTGAACAATCGGCCAAAACAGAAAACACACAAATCATATGTGTGACATGGACCAAAAAATATACTGTGTACACCCTTTCGTTCGGCACTATACACTATATGTATGACCAACCATAACCGTTTAGAAAGCCGTCTAAAAACTTTCACATTTAACATTTGAGTATGATTTCCTCCATTTATCAATTCAACCGTATCTTGGTTTAAAAATAGACAGATACCCATTATAATCACGATAAGTGATGATAGACATAAAAGGGGATGCAAATTGGTGACGAAAATTGTGCGCACCCCATCCATTGAGTTACGCTCCATTGAAAGGGCTTTCAAAAATCTCTCCCCTTGTAGCTGCTTGATGATCCACAAGTTGGAAAATTATTTATGAAAACAGCTTTTTCATTCTTCAATAGAAAGCCTTTTAATGGGAATATTTTGTTCAGCTAATGTAAAACACAGATAACTAAAAAACTGCTAGTATTGTTTGTTATCAGTGGTCAGTCAGCGTTACAGTAGTGGCTATAGGTACCTATTTTAAACAGCTTCATTATCCTCGTAAGATCCTATTTTAGGAGCATTGTAATCGCAACCTTGTCGAATCAGCTATATCGTGCATTTTATAATTGATATTATGCAATAGAATAGAATAGAATAGAAGAGATAGAATTGATATTATGCCCTCAAGCGAAAACCTGGGGATTCAGAAGGATGCAATGGATGGCTTTACTGATGCTGTTAAGACTTTAGTGTTTTTTCTAGTAATAATAAATGTAAGTAAACATAAATTTGAGCAACGAATTACTCAGGCGCATTAACTCTGTTATCATCAGCTATTGAATTCTGCCGTTAGAACGGTGCCGTACAACCTGAACACCTCATCAGATAAGACTTTGTTACATTAACTAGAGAATATAACCGTTTTTCTCTCCAACTCAGTCATTACCATTAGTTAGGTCCAGCTGTAAATTAGCGATTTGGCTACATGTTGCAGCATTTATGCTGAGCTAGTGATGGGTCGTAGGTAATATTCTCATTACCAGTATTTTTCCATTTGGGAATATTACCAGTAACTTTCCAATGTTACCGGTAATATTACCAAAAGCTAGTAAGATAGGAAATCATCAATTCGTATAAGACTTCATGATTCTTTTGTTATTTTATTAAGTAAAACATTGCAATATATCTCTTTCTCTTTCACACTTACAATCTTATGTCTCTTTCCTCTAGACTAATTATCTTAAATGGTACAATAGGGTTAGTTTTGCCCTTACCACGAAGCGGAGTGAACGTCATACGTATGTGAAGTGGCGATCAGTGTGCTTGAAACGGGACAATGAAACCGAAAAGTGAAGTGTTTCATCATTTTACCGAAAAAACTAACGAAAATAAAAAAAAATACATGTGTAATTTTTGTAGTGTAGTGTACAATTTTGAGAACGCTACAAAATTTGCGTTGCACATTCTTAAGTGCAAAAAAGCTCCAGAAGATGTCAAGCAAAACTTTAAACATTATGACAAAAATCAATTTAAAACATGTGAGACTCCGCCGCCTGTATTTAGCGATCGTGCTACTTCAATATCTTCACTGCAAGATGTGAGACCGAATGCCATGGGCAAAAACGAGCAAGTAAGTAAATCGATAGATAATTAGTTTAAGCATATATAGAAATATAATGAATCAGAAGATTTGAAATCACCAACAAATACCACGCGTGCGGGGTATTGTGTAATGTGCAATATTTATTGAATGCATGCAATTGAAGAGTTAGTTTATGATTAATATTCTGCAATCAATGCTTTAAATATGACATTGTTTTTATTTTGTTGATAGAATCATGTTGATTTTTATGTACCTACTTATAAACGTTTGACTCTATTGTTGATTTTTTTATACATGCTTTAATTGTTATAAGACAACCTAGGTACCTAGCTGATTTATTTTGTAGTTCATATTATATTATTTTTATAAAAAATAAGTGTGATACATGCTAGAAGGAAAAAAAATGATATTATTGACCATCCTACAAATAAGACCGTTGCTGCTGTAATTATTCTGATGTTGTTGATTTTTAAATTTTTATGCCAAATTAAAATGATTTACGTATACAAGATTTGCTTTTTATTTTACGTGTTTTTCCTGGACTTTATGATAATGATAAAAAAATACAGCATAGAAATATTTCCAGTAACATTGGTAAGATACTCGGTAATATTGGGTATATTACTGGTAAGATTGGTAATTTACTTCCTTAAGTTTGCCATGCATTTTTTATGGTTGTGAAATGGTGCATAATAGGACCACATTGGTATGTTAAGAACAAAAAAAGAAATGAAAAAAAACTATTTCAATATTTCTTTAAATTTCCGGTGAGTGGTAATATTACTGGTAACATTACTGGGAAAATACTCGCTTTGGAAATATTACCGGTAACGACCCATCACTATGCTGAGCTGATCGCCATTTCAGTGTTTTTAGGTACTTATACATGTTTGCACTTTGTTTTGTAGTTATTATAAGCACTTAATAAACTATTTTTTCTCTCTCTTTCTTCTTACTTACCCTGAAGTCAGCACCTTCGAGCAGCTCACTTTTTCAGCTAAATCACAAAAAGGCTTGTAGTTTGTATGCGCTTCAGACGCCATCTCCACATAAAGAGCATACGTAGACACAACCACTCCCACCATGCTCGTCACAATAATGCCGCGATTGAGTTCCTTCATAGTGGGGAAGGTCCGCCTGAAACGGGAGGAAAACAATGTTATAACATAGTTCACAGCACCAGTTATCTCATGCATCATCACAGATTCAAGGGAGATAAGGATTTGTTTTGAAAATACTCCATTGTTTACAAAGTACACATCATGTCAATCAAATGTCAATGCCGAATCTGTAGCCCTTATCTTGCTAATTTTGATGTTTTTTTATTTTTATGACATGCTACTCGTACACAGAGCACTGTCTGACAAGGTTATTTAAAGTGATTTTGCTGCTGCTGCAATGTAGCTAAACATTACTTATACATATACGTGTAGCAATTATAAAGTATATTTAAAATAAAGGTTTAACATACAGTTTAGAAAAAAATACTGATATAATCATTACTTGGTCAATCCTACATTTTTTTTATAATGAAAACTTTTGCAGATTGCATCCCGTCTCGGCCTCCTCCTGGCCTTTAAACGTAGTATTTAAAATCTGGACAGTAATTATTACTGACAACCAGCACTGATTATCTAATACCTATTTACTAAGCTTTATCCATAATAACAAGATAATGACTGTGATAATTCCTTATCGAATTATCTGTAAATATATCTACTACTAAAAGAAAACATTATAATTTTTATTGAATACTTTATATTATATTTTACGATTAACTTCAGATCTTTTTAACGGTTCATTCAATATTGATGTGAATACAATTTATAAGATTAAGACCGCTATAAATGTTATTCGAAAACCAATTCACACAATTTCTTAGGTTCGCTTATCGGAAGGGGAGCAAAATAAAAAAAGTCGTTCATTCAAACGGTTTTAGCCCTCTCACCCCGTAATTCGACCCCTGCGTGTGTAAGAGGCATTATGTTCGGCTACGGTACCTATTCAAATTAATAAAGAAAACAAACAAACGGCTTCTGATCGGCGGTTTTGATTTTTATTTAATATAAGGTGAAGTCTAAGGCCAGATGTCATTAGGCAAGTATTTTATTAAACAGGTGATGTAGTTAATGCTGTTTTATGGCTACTTACAGCTACCTACAGCTATTTGCAAATACATATTTGGAATTCTAGATCAAATTCAACAATTGTAAGTAGAAGAAATATATATTATACACAATAAACTGTGATGTGAACTGAAACATCATTTTTTACCCGACTACGGCAAAGCCAAACCGAAAGGTTATGATTTACCTGCATCCTGCTAAGAAATACAACTAAATGACCTCAATCTCTTTTTCTTCTTTTTAATTAATGGCGGTCCACCGCGATATACGCAGCGATTTCGCCAATGTCAAGTGAGTACAGTTAAATAGTAAACAGAATAAATCAAAAGCAAACCTGAAGACCGACCTCAACCTCTTTCATACGAATCATCACGGTCATTACTGTCAATCATTTTTTCTTTATTGTTTTTATTTAATTAGAATAAATTAAGTAAAGAGTATCACCTGTTTTGATAAATGCTGTATTAGATAAACGAGCGGGGACACGCTACCGCGGTGGAAACGAGCGGTCGACTGAACCGATCTTATCGGAGTGCGTGTCATGCGAGAATAGACATTACTTCATTGATTTTATTTCCAATAAATTATATGCTAATTTATTCATATATTTGCTCAATCAGATGTATAACGACGTAAATAGAATAAATTAATTTTGATGGATTATTATGTTTCACAATATCAAACAACTCTGCGTGTAGAACCCTCTTATTCATAACTAAAGGTGCTTAAAATATACTTTGCCCTTATCTTTGTGACATTTGAATTTGACAGAATGTAACAAAGCATACTAAAATTGGTTTTTTGTACAGTCAGCGTCAAAAGTAACTGGTCACTTTAAGCGACTTTATACTTTATCACATTAGACAATCTTGTTTGACAGTGCTTATGTGACAGTAAAGCGACAAAGTACTAAAGTGATCAGTTACTTTTGAAGATGACTGTACGATTATGGATAAGGGGGTAAGTCTTGGCAGTATTTATTTTTTAATTAATAACGCATTAGCCTAGTTGGAAGTGACCCTGGCCTTCGAAGCTAGCGGTCCTGGGTTCTAATAATATTTGTGTGATGAGCGCGAGTATTTTGTTTCTGAGTTTTGGATATTTTCTATGTATTTAAGTATTTATTTCTCTATGAAAAAGTACTTCAGTCTCTAGAGATTAGAATGTCACTTTAGTCCCTAAGGATTAAATGGATCACTTTAGTCATCCTATACATGGCTATTATGAGTCATTTTAGAGCGAGAGAAGTGAAAAAAATATTGGCTCCTCATCTGAAACTCCCCAGAACTTGTTCCTTTTATTCGCTTCCCGTCTTGATCACAAGATAAAAGCGTCAGTTATACAAGAACATAGACAATACTTGTCTGGGTCGAGAATTTCACAACAAACAAGATGTTAACAAATATAACACGTTAGTTTCTGTGTTAATTTACTCAAAACATCAGCTTTAACTATACGGACGGTTTAAATTATTTGGTTCAACGAGTTTTATCTTGCGTGGGTTTATTACAATTTGATTTAGCCCATCTTGACTTTTTTATATAGTTGAATAAGAGCTGTCGACAACAATTATGATTTCGATATAAAGCAAGATGGGCTAAATAAAATAAGAATAAATTTAGTACAAAGTAGAATACAGTCCTCGTAGCATAGCTACATTCACCCTTGCCTTTGCATAAAAGTGACATTTAATGTTATTTTAAGTCATAGTTCGGTTAACTTTACCACTACTTCGGAACAATGCAACCCTGTAGTGCTTTTCTTTAACACCACAAGAGTTACTAACAAGTTTTACATGCCTACATTTATAGCATACAATTCCACATGGGAGTCTGACCTCTTATAAATTTTGACTAATGAAATGATGTATACGGTACTTGTGTCTTGAATGTTTTCTATGTATTATTTATTTATCTATTGTATAAGTACCTAGGTATGTTTATCGCCGTCTATTTAGTACCTACGCATATTAGGTACATTTAAGCCTAAAGTTGAGTTTGAATGTTCCAATTCTAGGAACTAGGTCGATTTAAGTGAAGTAATCCTATGATATTTATTGTTTTTTTTTTTAACAAGTGACAATAATTTGAATCATTAAATATTAAAGGCGAAGTCTTATCACAAATAACTGCGAAAATTCATTCCATTGTGTCTTAAGTTTGCTATAGACCCAGATTAAGGCAAAGTTAGAGTGTGAAATTGTTTGCATATCAAAAATATATGTTCCAATGATGAGTTTTAGCCAAAACTAGGATTAGTCTACACCCTCATTAAGTTATTAATTATCTGCTTTAATCTCACTAGCCACGCGCAATCGGTTATTATGGCCGTGGATATCGCGTGACTAAACGTGGATAAAACATCCGTCACTTTCTGACAAGAACAGTGCGAGAGTGACGGATGTTTTATCTACCACAATACGGGCTGTCACGAAACTCTATCGTTAACCCCTATGGAAAATATTGCAGGTGCCTATCTAAGGACTAATTTCGACGTTGTTGTGTTTTTCTTCGCTATGAAGGCTTCATATTGTGGTTGTTGACGCAACAATCTGCAACTTAGTCGTCGAATTTAGAACATATAGTTAGCCATTGAATTGCATTTATTATTTTTACACTTCACTCGCATTTAAATTACTCATAATAGCCATGTATAGGTGGACTTAAGTGATGCATTTAATCCCGAGGGACTAAAGTGTCATTTTAATCCCTAGGGACTAAAGTACTATTTCTTTTTAATTTATGAAATGCCTTGGGAATTCACAAACAGCCGGAGACGGAGTGCGCGGTGGAGCCGGTGAAGGGCAGGGCAGGCTGAGGCTGTGCATAGAGGTAAGTACAATCTCCACCGCCTCAGTCTTCGTTTCGGAAATGTTGTCTATGGGCTATTTGTAATGTTCTAACTCCAAAAACCACATTGTTGCTGCCTCGTTCTGCATTACAGTGACAGGTTGAGAGTAAAAATGATAGCGTATTTTATTTTTTTAAGGTGTCTATGTTAAAACTTTTACGTTGTTATTACAAAAATCTTAGACACGCCTTAGACATGTTTGGAGTGACAGTTTTTTATGACTTGAAATTTACTAAACAAATTTTCACCGGTTGTTTATGTTTTTGTAATGACACATTATCATTTAAGATTTATTTTTCTCGCAATCAAAGTGAAAAGCAGAGTGTATAACTCGAGACTAAAAAGCCATAATGACCCTCGAAGTACATGCACCCTCGCTTGGCTCGGGTGGATAAATATCTCATGTCATAATAGCTTAATATAGTCCCTTGTTGAAGAATCTACAAACGAAAAGAAATGAGAGTTACGATAATAATAATAATTATTATTTTTATTATTATTATGAGCCCAGAATATCCCACTGCTGCTGGGCAAAGGCCTCTCTCCCCCTCTTCCACTTTACTGGTTTATTTTTTCTTGATAATAATAATAATAAGAAAACAAAAATATTGCACATAACTTAAAATAGGTAGGTATTACATATGACATGCAATTAAGTGAACTGGGGTTCCTAAACTAAGCTAGCCCTGTATCTTGGTTGGGTAACCAAGAGAAAGTTAAAATATGAACAGAATAAAACACAAAATAAATAAATAGATACAGAATTTTTGAAAAACGTCAACAATAAAATTAAGTCTCCATTGCATATAATTAAAGTATTTGCAGTGCAATTCAAGTGACTGGTGGAAACAAAATTAAAAGGTAATTGTTTCATAGCCTTCCGTTATTTTGATGTGTTTGTTAGTTAGAGAAAAATGAATCTTATCATATCAGTAACCCTTTGCGATCTGCATAATAAAATACGGCAAGTTATTTTCGTTGCATTTGACCGGTTCGAGTCTCGACTAAGACAAGCAATTTTTCATAAATCCAAAAATAAAGGAAAGTATATAATGTAAGTATATAAAGGAAAGTAAACTCTTTATTGCACAAAGAAAAAATAACAAAAACAAGAAATTTCGTACATAAACTTGAGATTAACATAACATTAACAATGGCGAACTTATCCCATTAAGGGATCTCTTCCAGTTAACCCGACCATGAACGAGGAAACTGTACGAGGATAGGCAAGACAACAAAGATGTGCACAAGTACTAAGTAATATTTACAACATTACAGCTACATATAAATGTATACATACACAACATATATACATATATAATATACTTACATATGTAAATATACTTAAATTTAAATAAATAAATGGATATCCAAATATGACTACAACTTTACTTAAAGTGTGAAACATTACTGACTAGTTTGACTAGAATAAATTAACCAGCAAACACTACTCATCCAATCACAACTTTTTCAACTTCCCTTTAAGCGAAACCACCAGACTGACTGAGACTGCCTGAAGTGCAGCGGTAGCCCATTACATAGTTTGACAGAGTGCACCGTGAAAGATTTAGAATAAGTGGGAGGGATAGCGAGAAAGAAAGTCCCCTCAAAGTTTACACAGAATGTGCTATTTCCAATATTTAACGTGGTTGCCATCCATGTGGCATTCGATCTTTCCACCCTGTAGATAGGTATATTAGTCAGCGATAGTATAGTATTGTTACAAGTTGTTCACTTCTAGACATACCCCCAACATGTAAAAAACCACACAATTTTATCCCCTTTTAAAATATTACTAGCTGTTCCCCGCGACTCCGTCCGCGAAGAAGTCGTTTATTGCTATTTCCTCAGGAACCGTCCAATTTTTCGGGAAGAAAAGTACCCTATGTCCTTCCCCTATGGACTGAAACTATCTCTATACCAAATTTCATCTAAATCGGTTCAGCGGTTTATCCGATGAAATCGTAATAAACAGACAGACAGACAGACAGACCGAATTACTTACACATTTATTATAGGTATTATTAGTATGGATACATCTACCTACTTTAGTTTATTCGTTTTGTTACCTATATTATTACTTATTGCAAATAACCGCAAAAATAATAGTACCTACAGCAGATACATAGACTATAGGTAGGTACATTATACAAGTAGATTGGTAATGTGACGCATTCCTTTGAGTACCTATCTATCCTATCCTAAAACCAATAGGTACCTACCTACTTTCCGAGTTATGAAGATTTAACGAAATGTAAATAAAATTAATTATTACGATATTTTTTTTAATTGCTTCATTTTGTTCACAAAATCCCATAAAAGATACTAGCTAAGTAGGTACCTGCATAGCACAAGGCGTGTAGATTACTAAAAAAACTTTCTTGATTCGTTAGCTTTCTGAAGAAATCTTATACCTATATAAAATTCTCGTGTCACAGTTTTCGTTCCCATACTCCTCCGAAACGGCTTGACCGATTCTCATGAAAATTTGGGAGCGTATTGAGTAGGTCTGAGAATAGGCCAACATCTATTTTTCATACCCCAAAGTGACATAAAAAAAAAAAAAAAAATGCAGCTGCCGAAGCTGCTGGCGGATCGCTAGTAACTTTATAAAAAAATATCCTAACAGTGTAAAAATATACATACCTACCATAATGAAAACACGTAAGTACCTAAGTAGTTAAAACATTTATCGACGACAAAATGTATAGAAAATTCACTAGGGTTGTTTCTTTTTATAAAAAACTAGCTATCCGTCAGCGGCTTCGCCCCGCTGCAAATTTTTGAGCACTAGTGGTTTTTTTTTCTTAACCTTCTCCGTTCAAGACGCTAACGAACACAACAAAAAAATAATTGTGGAATCGGTCCAACCGTTCATGCGCGATGCCTGCCGTGTCCAGGGGAAATGGGTATTCATTTTTATATACATATAGAGATATAATATAATATAAAAAAATACCGCTTATGAGTATTCTTTTCCCAAAACAAAACTATAGATTCTACTCGTATATACATTTAATTACAGTTTAAATACAATATGGAGCCACATATACATTGCTGCTTTTAATACTATCCAGCACAGTAGTCCCTTATGAAGCAAGCGGTGTACTTAGAATCGTTTAAAAGAAGCGTAACCGTGGCTTGCGAAACAAATAAATAATTATGTTCTAAAGCTACAAACCTGTTTTGTGGCACTCTGTGGCAAAAATTGGCTTAGGTAAGGAACGCGTGTTTACGAAGAGATTATAGAGGATAATTATGTATCCAAACACTTTTATTATACCACAACTTTTAATAACAAAACTAGATATATTTTTAAGATTATTTTGTACAATCAGGACTATTATCCTGATAAAAACTCACTCACAGTTGCCAGCTGCAATTAAATTCTGTGTATATCCCATTTGCGCTAGGGCGTTTAAGTTGTGAGAAATATGTAAATCCTTATTTGCTGCGAATTAAGGTCCACATTTAACATTGTAATAGTATTAACAATGGTGCGATTCGCGTCTAGTGAAACGAGTCACGAGCGATTTGTATTTTATGAGAGGGGAGATACACGCAAGCACTTAGGAGAGAAGAGTATTTCCGAGCCGAGCGCCACATTGCCACAGCCGCCTATTCTGTTGTTGCTTGTTACGTTGGTAACCCTGCTTTAGTTCACCATCGCGACCACGACACGACGTAGCGTTGGCGTCGTGCAACACCTTTCATTGTATTGACTATTGACTGATTCTCAACATAGAGAATAATGTATAAACTTAATTTAACGTATTATTATCTTAGTTCTTATTAAATTATATAGTAATATGTCTTAGTTTAAGTGTAGTAATGTCGCCATTTACGTGAATGTGAAAGAAGACAGCCCGTCTAGTGCTACGCGGCCATTTTACTTGCAATGCGGCAACGGTGTACAATCCGCCATTGGAAACGGCCAGTGTCTTTCTCCGAGTGCAAGATTTGTATTTTGTTAAATACAGCCTAAAAACGACGGATAACCATGAGTGATACAAGTGCAGTGCGGATTTTAGTGTAGTGAAACACGGTGGTCGGGTGATTCGAATAATGTGCGAACGATGGAAAACGAAGTGAAGCAGCGCAATCAGAGAAACAGGCGAAGGGAACGGGCACAGCGCATGCAAGCACAGCGAGAGAGTAAAGTTAAGGATGGGGACAGCGGCGAGGACGAGTCTCCGGCGAGAGAGAAGCCGCCTCGTCCTCCTACCAGGAGAAAAAAGTCACGGGAGCCTCTCGGAGAGGAGGACATCGTCGATGGTTTCGCCATAATGGCATTTCGCACCTACGAAGATCTCGAGGTGAGTATACAAACCCGTCTGTTATCATCGAACACCGCACGATCAGGTATAAAGCTCGTTGACAGTCTATTGTTGCCTGCTGATTACCTTGTCAATCGGCTTGTCCTTTCTTTCTAAGCGATCACTTATTAGAAATGCTTCAATAGTTTGCACTTACTAGAGAATCGCTCACTCGGCGGCCAATTTTATTGTTTGTAGAGTAAACCGATATAAATTGTTAAGCTTGGCTACTCACGTTTCTTTATCACACACACAATCTTAACAGATTTCTTTCATCACAGTTTACATATGCATCGCAAACATTTATAAGATTTTAAAAACAATACTCGCAAATTGGACATTGAGTCTTTATTTCGAATTCTCATTATAAAAACAGCGCCTCGTAATCGCTTTGGACGTCGTCGCCTCGGAAGTGCATTGACCTATTGAATGAACCCTAGTGTAAAAGAAAGATCAGTCGTAAGTGACATTTGTAGGTAGTAAACTACTGTAGCGATTGGCTTGCATTTTTATGATTATATTTGGTCAGAAATGCAGCATGCATTAAATGTTCATATATAGCAGGCACATAATGTAGATACCTATTATAAGTAGATTGAGCAGCTGACGAGCTCGTAGGCGCGAGCGATGATCTCCCCGCTCGCTCGCGATGCAACCGCGGTCTCCCACAAAGTGTAAATTTGGTCTAAGTGGCTTTCGCTCGTTTGTGCTCATTTATCGCGCCGTCCTCAAATGGCAATATGTTGAGTAGGCATGTTGGTCGTATGTGCACAATAAAACTACATTCCGCGCTATCGTTTTAAATTATGGCGACAGGCTCGCCGTTTGTGGCTCGTTGGAGCGGTGCTCGCGTATATTAAAGGCTCGAACAGGTTCCTTTGCTCCTATTTAATTCACCACATGCGGTGTGCAACGCTTATGCAATTTTTGCTTACAATGGTTGTAAGTTAATTGTCTACGTGAACAGGTTTTTTTATAAAACAGCCGCAAATCGTCCGACATATGGTCAATAAAGGTAAACCGTTCCGTTTCCTGTTTATTGTAAAAAATAAAATTATTTACGTATGTTGGTATTTATGTTTCGTAAAGGTAATAACAATAATAACAACCAACCTATCATCACGATACTATTTGATTAGGTTAATTTCTAATCTGGTTGGACCATACAATTGGGAATCAGGACTAGGTAAGCAAAATAAAGCAGGTTAGGTTAGGTTCGGTTAGTTAGGTACCTATCAAGATGCGGGCGGCAAGGGACTGTAGTAGGTATCTACCTAGGTCCTAGAGCTCCTAGGTCTTAGTGATAATAGGGACCTAGTAGCGAACCTTGAGGGCTTTGTCCAGCAGCAGACATCTTTCGGCTAGTAAGATAAAATGTAACTCTCTGTCTAATCTAATCTCGCCTAGACTAAATATTTTAAAAATACAGTTAGACACAAGCCACTTCTCATATTTTTTATCTAGGTAGAAACCTATCAATTAGCGACTATATCTGTCACATGAAATTATAATTGCTGGCTAAGTAGGTTGGTACATACCTACCTATAATTATCGACAATTTTTTTTCGTGTAACTGCAAATTAATAATGTTGAGAATACCGAACAAAATAGATCCGTCATTAAATTATTTTATTTAGGTTGATACCTAGGTAGGTAGGGGCCTATCTACCTACTCCCTGGACAAAAGGAATTGTATGGAATTGTCGATGCATGTAGGTACGGATCTGAAGGTGCGCTTACACGGAAATTTCTGAATAATTTTGAAGTCTCATTTTATTACATAAAATAGTAAAACGGGCTATTGTTCCCGGCTATAAATTGCTGTTTAAAGTTAGGTAGGTAGGTACTAAAGAAAATCGGTACAGAATCTAATAATTAATAACACCTACCTACCCAACTAGTAAGTTTTTTGTAAAAAAATAACTTCGAAACTCTCTACCTACATAGCTACCTACCTATTGAACAATTAAAAAAGTTATGAAATAATCTGGGTATCTGTAAAGCTACATTTTATTCTGGAAAATACTGCTTGTACTCGGGCGAACTTGCGCGACGTTACCATTAACCACCTGCAGTCTTATTTATTTAGGTATGCTGCAATTAATAGATACAGGTAAATAAATAACCGTGGATGGTTTGATCTACCTACCTAAGTTTAGTAGGTAGTAGGATGCACCTAAATATTTGAAACACGCTGCTCCAAAATTTACGACGATTGAAACTGACGACGCGGTGCCTAGTTGGTAGGTAACCTAGGTATACCTAGTGACCCTGCCTGTGAAGCTAGTAGTCTCTGATTCGATTCCCGGTATGGGCATATACCTACCTAGGTTCCTATTTATGTGATGAGCGCGAGCATTTTGTTCCTGAGTCTTGGGCGTTTTATATTAAGTATATACCTACCTATATACTGATATGTACAATTAATTTGAAAAATATGTATTTATCTATACATATAAGTAAGTTTATCGTTTTCTAGTAGGTACTTAGTAGCCTAAAAGCCTAGAGGTTTGGAACCAGGTTAATATGGTTAAAGGGTGGCTGACTCAGAAGGCTTACTATTCCGTCAATGAATATATCGATGACATTGACCTATAATAATAATAATAATAATAATAATAATTCACAGGACAATGTCACACAAATTGACCTAGTCCCAAACTAAGCTCTAGGCTTGTAATATGGGTACTAGACAACGATAAACAAACTTATATAGAGAAATACATACTTAAATAAATAGAAAACATCCAAGACTCAGGAACAAATATTCGCGCTCATCACACAAATATCTGCCCTTACCGGGATTTGAACCCAGGACCGCTGGCTTCGGAGGCAGGGTCACTACCAACTAGGCTAGCGTGTCGTCAAATTATTAACATTATTTATCAATTTAGCTGTAATGATTGTTTTTTATTTTGTAATTATTGACGTTATTATTTCTAAGATTCGTTTTTTTTTTTTGTTGTAATTATGTAGGTACTTAACCCAAATGACAATGTATAACCCTTACTGAATAAAGAATTATGAATTATTAATAATTGGGCGTTTTCCAAAAAATGTGTACGTCGTTAAGGACAAAAGTTAAGAAAATTTAACTTTTTCCATTTCGTCACGAAAATTAGCCATACATTTATTTACATACGTTAATTTTCGTGACGAAATGGAAAAGTTACATTTTCTTAACTTTTGTCTTTAACGATGTACACTTTTTTTGAAAAACGCCCTTATATGAGTGAGGTAGGTAGGTATATTTATTTATTTAATCGAAACACTAACCAGAATATCCCTACACTTAGGTAGGTAAATTCTATAAGGTGGGTCCCTATGTTGTGTTGACCTAAATTTGTGTTACTGAGGTAGATGGGTAGTTAGCTATTCCAGGAAGTTTAATTACAAGCTGTACATCCACCTATCTATTTAGGTACCTACTTTGTTGATGATCTGGTTCTCAATCTTTGTAAGAAGGAGTTAAGTAGGTAGGTAATTTGTGAATCTACAAGCTAACTATTGATAATAAACAAATAACTCAATTACCTAAATAAGTTTAACATTAGTAGGTATCCTTGTTACCTACTGTGCAGGTGGGTTATACCTAGGTAATTATTTAAATAAAGCGTAAGAAAATATAAAACCTAGCGCGATAAAACTGATAGCGATGCGATGTTGATAAGTTGGTAGGTTAGGTACCTACATTAGTAAATTCGGCTGTTGATGTCTATACCTTCTTTATTAATTTAATAATAATATTATGTATTTATTGCTACCTATACTAGGTTGCTACCTGCTCTTAATTAATACACAATTTACTTTTGGCTATTGGGGTTAGGTACCTAGGTACCTAGTTAAAAGCTGAATCGATTTAGGTAGTAGGTATTGCTTCTAAGTAAAAATAGCTCACAGCTAGGTATTATTGCTTATTATAGCACACAAAATGTGACTAATTTAGGCAGGTAGGTAGCTAAACACAGAATCGGATTTACTGGCTATTAAATTGCCTCACTATACTAGAAAGGTTTAGGTACTTAACTAAAAGTAAACAAACGAAACCACGTGGCTCTGTTCAGCAGCCAATAGAAGCAGAATACTGATACGTGCGATACGTCATAGGTCGACAAAACAGTCTTGATTGGCTGTTGAACAGAGCCACGTGGTTTTGTTTGTTTACTTTTAGTTAAGTACCTAAACCGTTCTAGTATAGTTCCGTTATTTATTATGTTAACCATTTCATCACATCCATCACATCACCAACAACCTACCCACCTAATTGGTTTTATTGGTCTAATATATTTCACACGATTAATTTCAGTAAGAAACGTAGGTGTGAGTGAACTTAATGCGTGTGGGAACAGGACTGCAAAATAAAAACAAGAAAGAGATGTTCTAAACTAATTTGTAAAGTTTGGCAAGGCCCGTCTCGCCTACCTAGTGATGGGTCGTAGGTAATATTCTCATTACCAGTATTTTTCCATTTGGGAATATTACCAGTAACTTTCCAATGTTACCGGTAATATTACCAAAAGCTAGTAAGATAGGAAATCATCAATTCGTATAAGACTTCATGATTCTTTTGTTATTTTATTAAGTAAAACATTGCAATATATCTCTTTCTCTTTCACACTTACAATCTTATGTCTCTTTCCTCTAGACTAATTATCTTAAATGGTACAATAGGGTTAGTTTTGCCCTTACCACGAAGCGGAGTGAACGTCATACGTATGTGAAGTGGCGATCAGTGTGCTTGAAACGGGACAATGAAACCGAAAAGTGAAGTGTTTCATCATTTTACCGAAAAAACTAACGAAAATAAAAAAAAATACATGTGTAATTTTTGTAGTGTAGTGTACAATTTTGAGAACGCTACAAAATTTGCGTTGCACATTCTTAAGTGCAAAAAAGCTCCAGAAGATGTCAAGCAAAACTTTAAACATTATGACAAAAATCAATTTAAAACATGTGAGACTCCGCCGCCTGTATTTAGCGATCGTGCTACTTCAATATCTTCACTGCAAGATGTGAGACCGAATGCCATGGGCAAAAACGAGCAAGTAAGTAAATCGATAGATAATTAGTTTAAGCATATATAGAAATATAATGAATCAGAAGATTTGAAATCACCAACAAATACCACGCGTGCGGGGTATTGTGTAATGTGCAATATTTATTGAATGCATGCAATTGAAGAGTTAGTTTATGATTAATATTCTGCAATCAATGCTTTAAATATGACATTGTTTTTATTTTGTTGATAGAATCATGTTGATTTTTATGTACCTACTTATAAACGTTTGACTCTATTGTTGATTTTTTTATACATGCTTTAATTGTTATAAGACAACCTAGGTACCTAGCTGATTTATTTTGTAGTTCATATTATATTATTTTTATAAAAAATAAGTGTGATACATGCTAGAAGGAAAAAAAATGATATTATTGACCATCCTACAAATAAGACCGTTGCTGCTGTAATTATTCTGATGTTGTTGATTTTTAAATTTTTATGCCAAATTAAAATGATTTACGTATACAAGATTTGCTTTTTATTTTACGTGTTTTTCCTGGACTTTATGATAATGATAAAAAAATACAGCATAGAAATATTTCCAGTAACATTGGTAAGATACTCGGTAATATTGGGTATATTACTGGTAAGATTGGTAATTTACTTCCTTAAGTTTGCCATGCATTTTTTATGGTTGTGAAATGGTGCATAATAGGACCACATTGGTATGTTAAGAACAAAAAAAGAAATGAAAAAAAACTATTTCAATATTTCTTTAAATTTCCGGTGAGTGGTAATATTACTGGTAACATTACTGGGAAAATACTCGCTTTGGAAATATTACCGGTAACGACCCATCACTACGCCTACCTGATAGCGGTCGAGGAAGTTTGAGCGTGGCATGAAGAAGTTACGCGAGCGTGAAATATTGTAGACATCGGATTTTAGCGGCGAGCTTGCGATCCATTTCCTTCTTATGGGGATATTATCTTGTTGAGAACGTGGATTTTGTGTTTACAGTTTATTCTGTCGGTTTGCATGTTTGTTTGAAATGAATAACAAGCGAAAGGTAGGCTTTCTAGATGGGTATTATTTATTGGCTTTATTAATGTTAACAATAACATTACTCACCTATAGAGTTCCGAACAAAATAAAACAACTTCTAAGGGATATTTGTGCAAATGTCCAGCCGTCGTTTAGGCTTTAAACTTCTATCTCTGACGAATAGGTGCGATAGATAGGTAGTTAAAACGGGGGCGCTCACGCCAATAGGGTCAAGAAATCTTTTTTGCACACCATTAAGTTGCATGCACATTTTGGATTAAGGAACAAGCAAAACTATACGTAAGTTTTACTACCTACCAAGGCAGGTACTTACCTGTAAACACATTTGCACGAACCCACTGCGCTAGGCTTATTTATGTCAGGCCATTTGTTGTTGATTGTTTAAACACCTAGGAACCCATTCATTCATCGCTATTTTATTTTACTACTTTTAGTAGGTATATTTTACTACTTACACTATACCTAGTGTACCTAGTGTACTGTGTGCGTGTGTGTGTGGCGTAACTACCTATCGGTAGGTAGGTACGTAAAGTAAAGAAAGATGAATATGTTTTCATGTCCGCATGTACAAACAGATTGTGTACCTACCTATCTAGACAGTCAAAGTTATTCGTTTCATTCAAATAGGTATTTGCATACAATACAACTATAATGCTCACTCGTTAGAATAAGCCATGTACCTACCTAAATGTTAAGAGTTAAGCAATAAACTCTGTAAAACACGTGTCTCATGCACTTGCGTGTTCTTATACAAAATCAATATCAGCCGGTTTAGAAGACTAGCTGCGACGGGTGGGAGCAGGGACCGTGTCTCGGCTCCCCTAGACACCCCTATGACCCATCCCCTACCTAAATATTCCCTAGAGCTTAACGTTAGCACTTTTTGACATAATACTCGGATACCTGGGTAAAGTTTAAACCGCTTCGTTTCGCTTTTATTAACACTCTGGTTGCCGCTTGAAATTTCTCGAGTCTCGTCGACGGCGCCGAGTTAACTTATGTTGTTTTAAAGTTTAACACCGCAGAGTAGCCTAGTAGGAATTGCGATGACCACGCTCGCTGCACAGCTTTATTATCTTTCTTTCGAAACCTAGGTAGGTACGCTATTATTTTTCTTTGTTTAAAACTCATGTTTACGTTTTAGCGGTTATTTTAGCGAAATTATGTTACCTGTTACATATTTTTGTAATAAGTATATAAATACGCTGACTAGGTAGGTGACTACCTACCTACCTACCTAAGCCTATCCTGCGGTTTATGAATTATGAGCTTGCATCATCAAATTAACAAATTTTAATATTCAAGCCCTTAAAAGTGGGGTTTGAATTGCTTACTGATCAAAAGACGATCAAAGTAGGTAGGTACCTAACTCATTTAAGCTACCTTTTAATGTACCGTTTACCTACATCACGAGGAACTCTTTAGGATGTGCTAAAGTGGCAAGAACCGCGCCGTTGAAGTGCGGCGCTTGCGTCAGGGTTGTGGGGTGCCGGGCGCGGTGTATCTCGCCGATCTGTTCGCCGCAGATAAGTTCGCCCTCTCGGCCATCGCGATCTAATAGTCCGACGAGAGCTCACTACAGCCAATGGAACTTGTCCGCGCTCCTTCAAGTCGAGTACACACTCGACACCCTCTTATCGCGCTTAACGCTTAATGCGTAACGCTAACTGGCCGATTTAGCAAATATAAAACAATACCTACTAGCTGTTCATTTCATTTAATAACTTACCTTATGGAGACTGTCGTTTACTCTTTTCTAATTATTGTTCGCATGCTATTCTTTTATACCGTTGACAAGAATAGCGCAACCGCCAGCCACCGACCGTAAGGTTTTATTTGATTTGGTCTTTACAATTATCAGTAAGTAAACATAGGGAAATATAGGTGAAACACTTAAGAAAAGGACCTGTTGTATGTGGTTGTGTACAAAATTAATATGGAACCTATGTCAACTTTCAAATGTAGAATGTCAAACGGTCTATACAGATGTGTTACAACTACACACAACAGGTCCTTTACTAAAGTTTTTCATCTATACCCACTTTTAAAACGACCACTGTACTATCTATAAATAAGATAGCTAATTAATTACATTACAAGAGAATCGCACATTAGAGAGACGTTGACATCTCTCACGGACGGCGACGGTAATAGCCTATCTTGACGAACGGCCCGGTTTGACGGAATGAGTTATGTTATGAAGTACCTAGCCAGTTCGTTTTCTTAATGTAGGTAATTCGGCCACTTGACTGGCGCTCCGACTAAACAGCTTATTTTTATTGTTCGCGTACCTATATCGTTTCGTGACCAGGCTTACCTATTTGTTTTTTGTAGTCAAGGCTAAATTTTGATTTAAAAACAATTTTAATTAATCACGGTTTCAGTTTCACTTGTGTGTAAGTAAGTAGCTAAATATGTGAACAAAATATTTAGTTGTCGATTTTAACTCATTCTAATGGTATTAATAATATTAACAAACTAAAAGTATTTAATGATGCTGCATGTTTATAATAACTCCTCATAGGCGATACTAACTTTTTTTAAGCAATGATTTGTTACCATCTGTCCTATTTTGGCACTAACATCACCTACCTACGTATTGAGACCAAACTGACTGAGTAAAAACTTGGTGGGTTGACCTTAATAGCGGGCATCCTGTTACCATTAGAATTAAATAATTATTGTGTTTACATATTATTATGTAAGTAAATGTAATCTCAATTTCAGTCCATTCCAATTATTTGAAATGGATCAAATATGTTTAATTATGCTTACTGACATTACTGACAAAGTAACAAATAGGTTTCTGTCAAAAAAATAATTTATGAGACAAGCTTTTGTTGCAAATTATTTTTATTTGCACAATCATCATCTACTTTTGAAAACCGAACTAGGTACCAAACCAAATAGAAACTTGGCAGGTCTATTAAAAGTACGGCAGGGATCCCGTTGTCACATTGTGGCTCCATCATCAGATCATCTTATTCTATTCTCATCGGGTTTACTTGATTATGTATTCCAAATTTAAACTTATGATAATGGCATGTGGTTCAAACTCACTTCCAAGATTTTCCCCAACCCATTAGGTACCATGTCATGTGGCATTAAATTAAATACTTGTAAGGTTTAAAAATAAGATCTTAATTATCTTTTATAATTGTAAAGCAATATTAGTTCTTCCTTCTTTGTAAATAACCTTAAGACCATGCAAGACACAATATTTTAAACCAAAAGCCGAGTTAGACTGACCTATTACTATTTGAAAAGGAAATTATTTTTGCTTTTTGAAGGCGGTTTCTTGTTGTATGCTATGTCTGTTGTGTTGCAGTGTGGTTTTGTCAAATAAATATTATGAATTTGTACTAGAAAGAAAACCTTATCTTTCTACAAATTTCCCAGATTGATAAGTTACTTATTTTTTCACATTAAAGTTCTTCCTAGACTCATGGTCAGTCAGAGCAAATATTTGCTTAGAAATTAGAAGTCAATTAACCTTGCAGACAAGCAACTTGATCGTGCCACAGCCGCTGTTGTATTTTTTATTTATATAATAATTGCCTAATGCTTACTTACCTCTACCATAATTCTAGTGAAATTGCAAGTGTGCCCATACTCGCCTACATAATATGAAGTAGGTATTATCTAATTTAGATATGAATTATTACTATCAAAATTATGTTTGAATGAGTGCCACATAAATATGTATGCATGCATTTTAATATATAATTTATTCGACAACATTAATCAATTTCGCTATTCATAATTTATTTATTAATAATATTTTTATGAATAACATTAGCCAGTCAATGTCCAAATAGGTTAAGGAAAAAAGATAGCTTATTAGTATTACCCATATTTATGGTCTCGTCTATTTATAAAAATGTATACTAAAACTGCTGTGCGAAAGTTTGAACTAGGTACCTAATATAAATAAACAGCACATTGTTAACTCTGATTTCATGCAATATTTTAAAGTTCAAGGGTCTAAGTTTGTTAAAATGCATTAAAAAAACATCCCTATTTTTTGCGTTTTATGGTGCCGGATGTACCGATTGCTGATATCTGATGGGTACTTCACATGTATTATATGTTTTGTGGTATTTTTGCCTTTTTTGTGTTTTTAAAAGGTCCAATTATTTTCTGTCACTGATTGAAAACATCAAAAATGGCAGTAGGTACCTACCCCGCGTCAATAGTAATGGCCAAAGACGTAAACAAATTAAGTAGTAGTGTTTGACACTACCTCAAATTTTCAGCATACTAGTTTCATTCTTCTATCTATCCTAGTTACAATAGGTAAGTAGCTATTAGTAAGAATATTAAAGTAATGAATGATCAAGCGTGAAGATTTAAAAGTACCTATGTGATTAAGGAGTAGGTAATAATAGTAAATTGCGTTTAGTTTTGTTTACATCTTTTGTTATTTCTATTGAAGTAGACTTTAAATTTTAGTACCTACCTAATATTTTAAAATGGTTGTGATTTTTTAAATGGGTTTAAGTAACCATCATGGACAATGCATACAAATCACTACAAAACGTCACGCAAGATGGGATATTAATTTAATTTTTAGGTAGGTATAATGATAAATAATCGCTTTTAGGCGTTTTTGACTGTTAGCGTAGGGTAGGTAAGTGTTATTATTAGTAACAATTTCACCATACGATGTTAAATTTAATCAATGTTAATCGACTGTTAGTTCATACATTTTGACAACTGTCAACGCTCTAATCGTCTGTTAATTGGTTAACATCGTATGGTAAAATTGGTACTTAGTCGAGTAAAAGATAAGCTTACATTGTTAGTGTTTACATTAATTTATCGCAGTATAAAAGTAGGCACCATCTTTTTTATTTTGTATAAACACATTACCTATGTATGATCATATGTATGATGTACATTACCTACTTTCCTTCCTTGTGTTGTAAGTAGTATTTTGATGCGATTATTCTAATTAGTATTCGCTTTATACGATTGTTTTATCACAATTATCACACCCATTAGCATTACGTAAGTTCAAGAACTGTTTATTCCTGGCCGCCCACAAATGAAGTAATAAAATAACTTGTCATTTCCGTGCCGTGTTTTACAACTTGTTAACGGCCATTACAACTTGAAATATGACCTATCTTTAAAGACGTCAGCAATTATCGTGTGAAATATGCAATGGTAGGTACCTATCTCTTACAATCTACAAAATGTTATCGCGTACCTATGACCGATAGCATTTTGAAACGCGAAATGAAAAACTCGCCATTATCTAACTAGTGTCAATCGTTAAGGACAGTCAACACTTAGGTATTTACACCAGCTGTGAATGCTGTGTAGCTAATATGTTAACGTCATGTTACGAGATAAACATTACAAGTTTACAACAAAGTAGGTAGGTATCTAGTATAATTTCTGCGTTAGCGCTGCATGACGTGTGGCAACGTCACGCGATCATGGACTCCCAATATAAGGAAGCGAATCTAATTTGTGATACAAAATATGCAAATGCTAGGTAGGTAGGTATATGAAGGCCATAATATTGATACTAAATAATTACGCTTACCTAAACCTGTGGATAATAAAGAGAAGAATACTGGTGAGAATTTATCCACACATTAATTTGACATTGAAGGCACATCATAATAGATAATATTGATGGTTTATTTTTGTTAGTAGACAAGTGTAGATACCTACTTATATCAGTATGCCAACGAAAACCACTAGTGTATTTTCATGAATCTTAGTCGTAGGTAATAAATAAACTTCAAACTGAACATCAAATGAAATTCACAAATATTCTAAGTAGGTACCTATGCTAATTTATTTATTGATTATAAAATATGCGTAAAATAATATATACGTATTATTTATAATAATTAAAATAAAAAAGCCTTAAAATTCTTAGGAATAAATTCTTTGCATAATTTACACTTATTAACTTATTATTATTACAATGATTATTAAGTGATAAAAATTATTATTATATTTATTCTACATTATATTTAATTTTGCCCGTGTGGTTGCCGGGTTAGAATAGTGCCACTCCATGACTTCCCGTGGATGTCGTAAGAGGCGACTAAGGGAATAAGGGCTTGTAGTACTGTTAGGCGATGGGCTTGCAACCTGTCACTAATACACTAGTAAACCTCTTAGCCTGTTAGTGTAAAATGTGGTTACAGAAATATCAGCAAGTCTTTAGAGTTGTTGGTATTTCTGAAGCTCTGCCTACCCCACTCTGGGAATGAAGGCGTGATGTTATGTATGTATGTATGTATGTATATTTAATTATCAAATTCATAATTCTCATAACATAACTTATATATGCTTATTTTTTCTATAATGTTTTTTTTATTCTAGATAGTTTACATATTTAGGTACGTTCTTAATCGCAATTGTTTTTGTTATTTGAATGTTTAATTATATTATTATATAATAATTATTGTTATGCATGGGCTCCCCTTAGGTGAAGGGCTTTCTATTGTCTCCTGATATTTATGTATATTATATTTTCTTATTTCAGGTAAAAACTACTACCAAGCTAAGCTAAGTTTCCTTTAAATGCTAATTCTCCTATAGAATCAGTTAGGTTGTTAGTATGGTTGGTTGGACATGGATGAACTAACAACTTTTCTATTATGAATTGATTGCGTATCAAATGAGCCATTCACGTCCAGTGACAATCCGATATTACGACCAATTATCTAGCAATAAAAGATCCAGCTAGAAATCACCAGTCCTTACATCAGTATGCCCGTTGCAAACCCCGCTCGGAGACGGGAATAGGAATTTTAAATAGCGACCTCATTTAACGACCGTTGCAAGCAAAGTAGTTAATTCCCGGTCCTAGTTATTGCCACTACTCATGCGTTTATTACTCACGATTATTCAAATGGGTTATTACAATTTTATCAAACAGAATTAGGACACGTCTGCCTGCAAAATAAATTAAATTGAGGTTTATTTGTATATTTTAATGCCGCCACAGTATACTTTTTAGGATGATGTCCATACATCGTTATCGCGGGTGCAAATACGATTTGACAGTACTCAAAGATTATGACAAGTAGGCAATAATAGAAGCGACACTCGCATAGTGACGCGTCTCTATGGGAAAGGTATGACCTTGAAAAATACAAAGTTGTTCATTTTAAATACTGAGTATCATCATCCTCAATTAAAAATGTGAAAAACGGGTTTTAAAACCTTTTATGAATCATCTAGTATCAATGTCATTAAGCTAAGCAGTACCATCTACAGCATCAGGATTTAAAGATCGAAGGTTAAAATATCGTTATTCTACATGGTCACGTGGCCTCAATACGTGTATGTTAAATCAATTTCGAAATTATTTAAATGAAATTCGAGAAAAAAAACAATTATATGTGGAGATTTTAATGTAAATATTTTAGAAAACAGTCCACTAACCAAAAGATTAATAAATCTTTTCAAATCTTTCGGCCTGACACATACTTTTATGGAGCCAACTAGAGTTACTGACACTAGTGCCACGTGTATTGATAACATTTTTACTGATATAATTCCTATATAATTTCATTTGGGTCAATTAATTAAATTCAAGTCCGTATCGAATAATATTCCAAAAAAAGAAATTACTTTTGTGCCAATAACTGCAGACCGTGTGGAAAGAATGAGACATAACCTAGTGCATAATTTGCCCTTTCTAACAACTGATAAGGGACCCAATGACATGTACAACTCATTCTTTCACACATTCATAAAACAATTTAACGCAGTATTTACATCCAAATCGGTTGTGGTTGGTGGTGCAAAGGTTTTCAGTGACTGGGCTACTGCGGACTTACATAAGCGTAGAAGAATACTGTATCAACTATATGAGGAACGGAGGTATAACGCGAGTGAGGAGTTTAAGGAACATGTCAAACAGTATTCTAAGCAATTCAAGATAGACTGCCGTATAACTAAGCGAAATTTTTTAAGTAACAAAATCTTGAATAGTTCTGATGTTATTAAAACGACCTGGAAAATAATTAATGAAGAAACAGGTCGCCGAAAAAAGAACATTAACGACTATCATTTAAAAGTAGATGGTAAAATAATAGATTCCAATCCAGATATCGCAATTGAATTTGAAAAGTTTTTTACCGATATACCAGCGTCCACGACTAAGTGCTTGAACTCTTCGCCTGCGTCTGCCATTGTACTTTTAGAAGATAACGTGCCTGAATGCAGTATATACTTTGAATTCAAGCGCGTTACTGCCTTGGATGTAATTAAGGCATTCAACTCAATCAATATAAAGAAAACCAGTGACCTTTGGGGAGTGTCGGTCCATGTACTCAAATCCTTAATTGAAGTCATAGCATCTGACTTAATGGTCGTATTTAATCACTGTGTTGATTGTGGTGAGTTTCCTGATCTTATGAAACATAGTAAGATAATTCCATTATTCAAAACGGGTAGTACTTTTGACCCCACAAATTTTAGACCAATATCCATACTACCCACTTTCAGTAAAATATTTGAGAAATTGATTTTGTCACACTTAGCGGAACATTTTCGGTATAATAATTTATTACACAATAAACAATTTGGTTTTACTCGGGGTCGCTCGACAACCGAAGCTGGTGTTGAGTTGATTAAAAACATTTTTAATGCCTGGAAAGGGTCACAGGATGCTTTAGGTATTTTTTGTGATTTGTCCAAGGCCTTCGATTGCGTTAACCATGACACATTGATCAGGAAACTACACCACTATGGAGTTAGAGGTACTGCGCTAAACTTAATAAAAACGTACTTATACGGGAGAATACAAAGGGTAGACGTGAATGGAGTACGATCACCTGGGTCATTGGTCTCAATGGGCGTACCACAGGGCTCAATATTGGGTCCATTTTTATTCCTCATCTACATAAATGACTTACCTTACCTTATAAAGGACAACCATGATATAGTATTGTTTGCTGATGATACGTCACTTGTGTTCAAAGTTAAAAGACAACAGCAGTTTAATGTCGATGTAAACAATGCTATATCAAAAGTAGTCGATTGGTTTACTGTTAATAATTTATTACTGAATGAGAAAAAGACGAAATGTATAAAGTTCATGACTACTAATGTGAAAAATAGTCAAACTACTGTAACTATTAAAAATGACAAACTAGACCTAGTTAATGATACAGTGTTTCTTGGTATAACGTTAGACTCCAAGCTCCAATGGGGTCCTCATCTTGCTGGATTGGCGGGTAGACTCAGTTCAGCAGTTTTTGCAGTTAATAAGATTCGGCAATTAATAGACTTAGATACCGCTCGATTAGTTTATTTTAGTTACTTCCATAGTATTATGTCATATGGTATTTTACTGTGGGGTAGTGCTGCTGATGTAAATAGCATCTTTGTTCTGCAGAAGAGGGCTATTCGTGCTGTCTACAAGATGGGCCAGAGAGACTCGCTTAGAGATAAGTTTAAAGAAATTAACATATTGACCATGCACAGTCAATACATTTATGAAAACATTATGTATGTTCATAAAAACATCGCTAAATTTAGAAAGAACTGTGACATACATAATGTTAATACCAGAAATAAATATAAGCTCGCAGTGCCCTTCACGTGGCTCCATAAAATAAAAAACTCTTTTATGGGTAATTGTATTAGGTTCTATAATAAGCTTCCAAGTAATGTTACTGAACTATCAGTAAATAAATTTAAGAGTTACGTTAAGCGTAAACTAATTTCTAAAGCATATTATAGTATTAAAGACTATATTAATGATAACAACGCTTGGGACTGAATTGCTTGTAATAAAATGTTTAGTCCTTACGACAAAAGGTTGCGAACGTCGAAAAAAAAAAAGACATCCGACCGAGTTTCTTACAGGTTCTCTGATCGGTCGCGATTTGAACCTGCAGTCAATTTAGGCTAAGTCGCTACTATGACGTTTCAAAAGAGTTTATTATTTGTAAACCTACTTGAATAAAGATTATTCTGATTCTGATTCTGATTCAATTGCTAGATTTGAAGCTAACAGTCACTAACAAACAAATATACGCGGTAAAGTTAAATGAAACCGTTTAAAAAAAAAAAACACATTTCTGGCTTATTATGAAAATTTCTTTGACCAACTATGTCTATCCATAGAAAACGTCGTGTAAGATATGAAGAACTTCTTAGAGGTTTAGATTGCGTAGGCATAATATTCCTTTTTTACTAAACAGACCATCTGTTATATGTGTTCTATAACAGATTTGTTTTTGCTCCCGCGATAACGATCTATGATGATGTCTTGAGTATTATTTGATAAGGTATCCCTTGGATTATGAATATTTTGATTATAGGTAGGTGGCTGGTAGGTATCTGGCGTTCACCGAAATATTAAAAGGGCTTTTAAGTTCATATTTAATTTAGATTTACTCATATTTTCCCCGGCGAATGTTATAATACCTAGAAAATACGGGTCACTAGTAGAGTGACTAGATCGAAACATTACCACATCGCAAAATGACCACATCGCTTGTAGCATTATCTCAAAATGACTGAGTCGTAAAATCACTACATCGCTTGTAGCCTACTTCTCAAAACGTCCGAGTCGCAAAATGACCACATCGCTTGTAGCCCACATCTCAAAATGACTGAGCCGCAAAATGACCACTTTGCTTTTTTCATTTTATGCCTGTCTTAGCAAAGTCGACGCAGCCCCGCATGGCGGGGCTGCTATTCTTGGGAAATTTGCCCTTCGGGCATTTGAAGTTACCTAACGAACCTAACCTACCTAGTAACGCAAACGAAGTGGTCATTTTGCGGCTCAGTCATTTTGAGATGTGGGCTACAAGCGATGTGGTCATTTTGCGACTCGGACGTTTTGAGAAGTAGGCTACAAGCGATGTGGTCATTTTACGACTCAGTCATTTTGAGATGTTGGCTACAAGCGATGTGGTCATTTTGCGATGTGGTAATGTTTCGATCTAGTCACTCTACTAGTGACCCGAAAATACTTGGGTAGTGCTTACATAAAACGCAAACTTACCTAATAAATCATCGTCAGTGATAAACTACATAGGTAGGTAGCGCGTAACATCTAGGTACAGACAATTACCATTACTCGTACTAATATTATATATATACCTAACCACTCAACATATTTTATTAAAATAAAGTAGAAATATTGCTACAATGTTAAAATATGTTTAGCATAACATACATTACAATTCAGTAAACTAAATAAAAAATTAAATATTCATTGGAATCTAAAATCGCAGTAAAATCTTAAGTCAAAGAATAAATAACTCGAGTGAACTCGCGTTCTGTAACCATTTGTCTTTAAAGTGTTATTAAAAATGTAAATGAATAACAATTTATTTAAGCGTTCTCGGGGTAAGGTCGGTGTCTTTGTCGCGGGGTGGCGAGGCCGTGGGGGCGTCGGCGGCGACACGCGACGAGCCCGCGACAGCCGTTTACAAACATTTCGATACGTCCCTCATATTTGTTTGCACGCATTACTACTTTCCCTCCCTCAATTACCCGTATCGTTTTACAGATTTATTGTGGGAAAATTAATTTAGTTTGTTTAGATGGTTTGGAATAAATCACAAAACAAAACATTATTAAAATGTAGTTTCGTGACTATTGTACCTACTTTAGTTAACGTTTTTATAATAAACCGCGCAACAAGACGTCCGCTAACATTTCTTTAACCGTCAATTTCTTTACCGAATTTGATACACCTGACTAGTTGTACCTTCTCGGTCTCTTTCAATTTTATTTACGTTTGTCTTTGTAAGCATTTTTTTGCTCCGTTTTTTGTTGAACGTTGGTAGCGCCCGTCGAGCTGTTTTTATATATTTAATTATGTGTCTCAAGTCGTACCTACTTTGAAGGTTCTTGCCTAGGTTGTAACTTGATGATAGTGAAATTGTTTATAAATTAGCACGAGTGTGGATTACTTCAATCCGAGGTAACCGACGAGCGACACAACAGTGCGATAAAGGCGCCCGAGAGGAAAAATTGATTTTTCTTCTCATAATGAGTCATTACTCTGTATCGATCACCAGTGACAGAACACCGCGAACATCGCGGGGGCATCTTAAGTCTTTCATTTGCGAAATAAAACAGTTATCTCGTGTAAAATTTGAGGCGGTAAGAAATACACTCGGCGTCAAAAATATCGCCCCTCCGCGAAAATCAGATTCAAGCTAATCTAGACCTTAGCGAAATTATGTTACATAATTAATATTAGTATCAATTCAAAGCACGTTTAATGTGTTTTAAATTAATAATGTTTAATTTAAACAAAACGTAATGGCTTGTGAATCAGAGCGTTTCGAAAAAAAAGTGCACAAATACTCGTTTGAAGGGTTGCGTGTTGTGCCCTTTTCCAGGGGTATAAAATGCCTGTACAAGGTCAAATGTCAATCATTAACTATCCAGACGTCGAAGAGAACACATCTAAGGAACTCAAGCAAGAAAACAACCCTCGAACATGGAGACCACCGCTGCTGAATCAGCTCAAGTGGTTGCACTACTGCAAGCAGGAGTTCGGCAGTGTGATGTCGCTCGGCAACTCAATTTAAGCCGTCATGCTGTCCGCCGAGTATTTCAGCGGTTCTAGGAGACTGGGGGCTACATCAGAAGACGTGGGGCTGGTCGGCGACGCTGCACATCCGAAAGAGATGATCGCTTCATCGTGACATCATCTCTACGCAATCGCTTCGCTAGTGCTGTTGAGGTGCAACAACGCCTCAGAGAAGCTCGGACAAGATCAGTTAGCATCTCTACGGTTAGAAGAAGACTGCGGGAGAAGGATATCGTGGCTCACAGGGCTTCTACAGGCCCAATGTTGACCGCACAGCATCGCAGAGATCGCTTGCAATTTGCCCGCGACCACGTCGATTGGACGTTTGAGCAATGGAGGCAGGTTCTCTTTACCGATGAGACGAGAGTCTGTCTTTATTGCAACGACAGGCGGGCCAGAGTCTACAGAAGGTCGGGCGAACGATTTGCTCAAGCCTGTATTGAAGAGACAGTGGGCTACGGAGGTGGCTCTTGCATGTTCTGGGGGGGCATGTCTATAGACGGCAAAACCGACCTTGTCTGCGTCTCCAGGACTGGAGGCACTCGCGGCCAAGGGTCCCTGAATGCTCGCCGATACATTGCCGAGATCCTGGAAGAGCATGTGATGCCATATGCGGGTTACGTCGGCTCTGGGTTCACATTAATGCACGACAACGCTCGCTCCCACACTGCATTAATTGTTCGGGATTATCTGGAGTCCTGACTTAAACCTGATTGAACACCTTTGGGACGAGCTGAAGCGACGGGTTCAGTCACGTGATGCCGCCCCTACCACCCTGCAAGATCTTCAGGACGCAGTCATCGAAGAATGGGGCAACATTCCACAAGAGGACATCGTAAAGTTGGTGCGATCAATGAAAGACCGTTTAGAGGCAGTGATAAGGGCAAGGGGGGGATAACACTAGGTTTTAAGTTAATTTTAGGCACTTTTTGTAAAATTTTGTTATCCATTTATTGTTGTAAATTTAAACTTGAATAAACATTTTTCAACTGTTCGCAATGTAATTTCCTTTAATTTTCGACCCCAAGGAAAAATCCTTTTTTTTTTAAATTTTCCTAAAAAAACACTTTATTACCTTTCAAATGATACCTAACAATCACATTGTTGTCCTTGATCAAATAGGGTTTAAAGTCGGTTGTAATAATTTTCCGAGGAGGGGCGATATTTTTGACGCCGAGTGTAGGATACATGCAATTCACTTAAGTTTATTTATCAAAGAAACTTATCAAAAATAATATACACAGGTTTGTTTGTAATTATTTGCTTTGAACTAGTAAAGTTGAGCATAATTGTTGATTAGCACGCGATTAACATTATCTAATCCCCGCTCTTACTCACGTCGCTTGTCTGAACTCTTAATTAATGATCTGCCACTACGCTATTAATCACACAGCTATGGCAAATTGAAGTTCACGTCTGCGCCCGCGCTTAACGCAACATTTAATTAAAATAATTATGAGTTTACGTATGAATAATGCAGCGTGAGTTATTATTCGTGTTTTTACCTACATTATTTATTAGTCGAACGTGTAAATGATATGAATAAGTGCTGATAAGTTATATAAATTGCAAAATTATGGATATGTTAAATAAATAACCTATCTTTAACGAATGAGTAGGTTTGCATTGCATTGTAGACATGAGAGCTCAACCTTCTATAAATTACTGTATACCTATTTTAATTATGATGATAATTGAGTTGTTTAATTAAGTTTTCTTGTACATAGTTTTTTTTTAATTTTGCATTATGTGACAAAAACTCCAGTTCCCTACTTTGTATACCTACCTGTCTAAGCGCGAAAACGGCCTTTTATTAGGTACAAATAATCCCGCTACTTCATATTATTATAATGCTTTTCTTTTACATTTCTTATGAGTCTTATGACTAGTTATATATGACCGTTTACTCCCTGTTAATGTAGGTATCCACATCTGTGTTAGCAACTTTCAATAATAATTATATTTTTAGATTAAATATTTTGTGCATTAATAGAAATTAACGAAAAATAGAACCAATAAAGGACAGAGTTTTTTCAGTTATTTAGCTCTGCATGTCCTGTACGCTCACCGTAAAATGCACTGCACAGCTGTGTCATAATCATAATTCATAACCCTGCTCATACACACACAAGGTATAAAACTTTATCAAAGTGTTTTAATTGCGGTGTTTGTTATGTTAACATGTACCTCTTATTCTTTTTATATTTTTTCGTTCAATTTGAATCATTGGCTTACTTTTTTACAATACTTTTATAAAAATTAAAGTAACAATACTCATTGTATAATAAAACATTATAAAAAGGTTAACTTAGGGTGAGGCGGCGGCGGGGACCGTTCTGACTTTACGCGTCTTGAAGCTAATCAGGATAGAATTATTAATACTATTTTAATTGCTTAATTAATTAATGATATCTTTAAATAAAAAAGTGTATTACCGAGTGTCGAAAAAATAAAAACTAGAGACACTAACACCTGTGAAACCTCGGCCTGACATCTGTTTCTCACGTTCGTAACGGGACGTAGAAGAAATAGGTCGGAGTTATAGAACGCTTGACCGCGCACTGTAGTTGTCACCAAAATTCGTCGCGCGCCTTACAACCGGAACCGTTACGCTTTTCGTATTAACGTATCTCGCTTTGATGACTTTGTGTAATGACCATGCAATGCAGTAAAGTCGCATAACTTTTATTCCAATTACACATTTATATTTAACACTAATTAAATTTTTATTAAGTTTTTCAAATCCAGGGATGGCTCTCTTCCTCTCGCTACCTATTAATATTATAAAATATTAAAGAGCGTAATATAGCTACACTACACATATTTATATTGATTAATCCACTTTAAATCGGGTTAGTTTATTGTAAAGAGTTATGACCTGTCGTATAAATATAAACGTGTTACTAATAGCATTAATTTATGTCAATTAAGCTTTACATAATAAACGACACGAACAAGTTATTATGAATTTATCTTCTTTGAATTAGTGATATCGGAGCTGTCGTATTAGTGATAAACAGTTTGCGGGGAAGCAATTATGGCAAATGACCAATGCTGGCGAGGAGTAACCGCGCGGAGCAGCGTAGCAGGTGATTACTGCGCGGCCAACTGAGTTATTGCCCAATCCTGATTATTTCAATCTATTATGTAAACAAGTACCTATGATTTGTATACATTTGTGACGTATAAACAAACATTTTACCACTAAAAGACCCTTTTTTGTTACGAAACCGACAGATAATAACTTACATAATAGACCCAAATACGAGTAATGTTATGGTTCGAGGCATCTGGAATTAAGCTGCCTTTCCCACGGGGAACGCCGCGCCGCCGGCAGAAAAATAGCTCGCCCGATTTCTGCGAATCCGTGATAACTTTTTTATGAGACTGGAATGAATTGTATAAAAATCTTTTGAGGAAGTCACATAAATATCTCGAGAGAATTTTGCTTTCATCGCAATTCTGAAGAGATTTATTCCCTGTTAAATTAACTCCTGTGTTTTCTTTTCATAATTTTTATTGTACAGGCAAAATGATTATTTGTTATAACTTTTGTAAATTGGGTTTTTGCCCTTTCTTGTTTGTGACATGGGTATTTAGCGACGTTGATGTCGAAAAAAAATACAAGTTGACGAACATGAACTTGTAAAATGTTATGTTGCGAAAGATGTATTGTTAACTCATATCTCATATCACTTATCTCGTACTTCTAACCTGACCTAACCTAACATTAAATGAATAGGCAAATAATAACGGAATTGTTGATAGGTACGCCTGAACCAGAAAGATAACGACGAGTAGCAGGTGCCAAATTATTATTTCTGTTTACCCAAAAAGAAAACTAAAATCATTTTTTCGACTATCTCATAAAGATAATACATACATAACCACGCCTTTATTCCCAGAGTGGGGAAGGCAGAGCTACAGAAATACCAACAACTTTAAAAAGACTTGTTTATAATTCTGTAACCACATTTTGTACAATCAGGCCAAGAAGTTTACTAGTGTATAAAAATAATAATTAACAGCAATAACAAATTAATTACCGGGATTGTGATCGTGGTTCGCGATGCCTATAAATAAATGATGAAGTGCGTGTGATATCCCGTTTTGTGTGAAACGTTGTTGATTGTGATTATTTATTCACACGAGGCCGCGGTCGCCGGCACGTGTCGCGGCACTCGTGGCACGAGCCACTTTTACACCAGAGCCTTTCCCTACCTAATTCGAATTCGTGACATTACCATCCCATCGTTCAAAAGAAGGGTTTAGGTTTACGAGTTCACTTTGTTCTCAGTTGTCAAGTTTTTGACGTGGGTCCAAAACAAGTGAGATTTTTTAGCTCTTACAGACTTGAGAAAACGCCTTTCTTCCGTTGAAAATCTCAATAAACCTTCTCAAACACCTTTCCGGATTTAAATCTCACTTGGGAAATAAGCTATGAACTGGTAATGCTCCAAACAATTTGCTCACGCTCCAGACGACGGCGTTAAAAATTATGTGCTGTTTATTGCGAAAATTCCTCAGACATTTAGAATCAGTTACTGTTTTTATTAGTCGCGTAACAACGCGAGCGGCAACATCTGCTGAGCTCAGTTGCCGTGTCAATGGCAGGGATGTATCTTTTAATTGTTATGGTAATATCCCTACTCGTTTATCCCTCGCCCGCGGCGCCCGGCACCCCGTTGATCTGAAAGCCGGACATTTTTTGTGTTCATTAATGCAAAAGCGTGTCAGTAGGCAAGGCACCCTCTCCTGTTCCACTCCCACGAATATTGTTTGTTTGATGCATGTAGGTTTGCTAATCCGTTAAAGGAATAGAACCATCCATACAATTTATCATCAAATTAATTTTTCCTTACCTACCTATTTATGTTTAAAGTTTGTTGCTTTCCTACCCAAGTTTCCTAAATCCAAACTGCGTTATAAAATGGCAACTTAGTTATAGATAGGTAGGTTTTTTTAATTTTAAAAATTGTTTTGCATTTTGGCAGGACTGTTCAAACTAGATTGTGTTAATCTATAAGAAAATCTTTAGCCTTGGTAAATTATTATGGTCTACTTGTTCTAATACATGTCGAAGTTAACGCATAGTTTCATCTCATTTATGTAAGTTTAACACGTTATTTTATTCCAGGCCGCTGTGAAATGTGCTTCCTCAACCCGAACCAACTCGCTGTCGACCAAACCGCGCCTGCCGCTGGCTGCGCTGCCCGGCGACGCCGCCCGGAATCACCCGCCCAACAATGTAAACTCACACGTAAGTAATGGTATAAACCAGTACTCGCATGCTGTTAACTGTGAGTCGTTGGCTATTGTTTTTGTAAAACGTGTCACCCATATGATATTAGATGTATGTAATTGATTACACGTTGAAAACCGCACGTCCATCTTTGGCTTTCACGTTAGTTGAACTTCACTGATTGTTTAAGCACTAAAACAAGCGTCCAGCACATTCGTGTTTAAAAAAACTAAAAAACTAAACTTTGCCAACATCTCAAGGAAGAACTTAAGTAAAGTGTCATGTGTATTTAAGTATTTTTTTTATTTTTTATTTATTGTTCAAATAATGTACTTACATAACATTTATAATCAAACAACTACCTCGCCAAACTGACAGTACCTACAGTTGGTTGGCAAGAACATTATGTTTAATATTATGTATTGTGTAGGAAGAGAATTCCTTAAGGCATTAAATGCGCTATTCGTACTTTTTACATTTATTTGTATTGTGCGAAGAAGAATAAATAAATAAATAAAACGCATGTAGGCATCTGCATAATCGTTTCATTTACAATAACATAATTACTAAGAATTTGGGGCCGTATTCCCCACATTGCAGCATAAAAGCCACGCTATTGATTATGGATGAAGTCACTAGTCTCCGTGAGAGAAGCATGCATATTTATAGCAGCGTGTAATGTAGTAATGATAGAATGCGCTATGTTAGGACAGCCGACAGGCGAGATCGGTGTACTAGCATGTGAAGTTAGCTTTCCATTAATTAAGCTAAGCACTTATTACTTCTTGTACAAAGTTTCCATTTACACTGCAGAGTCGCTAAACAAAACTGTTCCTGTATGCATTTCGGCGTCCGCACCTAAAGTAAATGCGCTGGATGATCTCACACGTCTAAATGCGGCGAGGCTAAATCCGTACCCATCGCCGCGCCTCTTCCGGGCCTTGCTTTCTCGCCAAACGCATAAAATGTATGCAAACTGCCACTCCACTTGTCAACACGTCTCGCCTCATCTCCAGCCGCGCTGCTGAACCAACGTGCGTGAAATGCGCACACTGTTTACTCATCTTTAACAGTTTACCAAACCATTAACCGCAATATTTAATTAAGAGAATACACCTAACCCTTTATTTGAACGACAAATTAACTTTGCATAGCCGTTTAGTTAAGCGTGCTTAATACGATAACGACGCCGGAAGAGAAATTGGAGTTTGTTTTTATTTGCGTTAAACACAGTCTTTTAATTAAAGTGGCGTGCTTAGAACTATCATTCCCAGTAATGATAGTTTTATGGTGTGATTTTTATAATTTAGTCTGTTAATTTATATCCTTTTGTTATTTGTGAATCATCATATCTGTTTGACTTAAAATGTTTATAATTTAAATCCGCTGTAAGACAGTTGCAAAACGACAACTAGATAGTGGTAAAAGTACTTTGGCGAGACGGAAGCAAATCACTATGCACTTGATTCTCGCAGAGGATGAAAGCTGGCTAGGGCGGGACGTGGGTAGTCAGAGCGTACAGTGACTCGATATTAAAATGCAGGAGCGTGGCTCGGCTCGGCGCGGAATGGCAGGGCCATTGCAAATACTGTATATCTTGTCTACTCGGCAACCCTATTGATCGATCATCTAACCAGACATCGACCTATTATTTAATAAAGTAAAAGCTGGGATTACCATTATTGTATTATGGATAACCACTGATTCATTTGATTTGAAGGCCACTTAAATTCAATACATCAAAGAAACGTACGTAATAATAATAAAATTATGATGAAACGTTTTCATATTAAATAGTTGAATCTTTGTGGCTGTCCACAGTGACTAAGGAATCGAATTGTTTACATTACATACAAACTCTGTCCAAACAGAACATTGGCGAAACTCGGACAGATTAACAAGTTTGTGGTCATGCCGCTGGTTGCTCAACGATGCGGCTAATTGAGGATATATTAAAACGCTTAACTTAGCGTGAATGAAGTTAAATAGATATAGCAGTTTAATCAATTTTAGTGGAGTTTGATCGGGGAGTGTGATGCGCTGCCGATTGACTTGCTAATTATTAACAGAGTTGTCTGCCCGGCAGCCGAGCCGTTAGTTTACACGCCGTCGTCAGCCGTGGCCGCTCCGGCGTCACTGCCGACCGCTATATTTAATGCATTACAGTCTGATCTTTAAATAGCTACTGTAATTAAATTGACCGCATTTTATAAAAAAGCCCTTCTTTCACACACATTTGATTTTGTTATAAATAGCGCAAACATGACCTGAGCATACTTAGTTGATCGCTTAAATTATTGCTGCTAAATCTTTTTGCAAACGAGACCAACAGACCCTAAAAATCATATAAAATAGATATGATTAGCCTGATTGTGCAAATAGATATGATTAGCCTGATTGTGCAAAATGTGGTTACAGATTAACAACAAGTTTTTAAGAGTATTGGCATTTCTGTAGCTCTGCCCACCCCACTTTGGAAATGAAGGCGTAATGTTATGTTTGTATGTATATGATTGCAGGTAAGTTCGGCCATTAGATAATAACCAAAGTTGCTGGTGAAATTCATAATGTTTGAATTCTGTTTAAGCCTCCCGGTGCTACTCCTCCAAATAGCTTGTATAGACGGTTCATACGAAAGCTCACGGCAAAAACGCGAGCAGTTTACCCTCTGTGCTCCCCTGCGCATTTCGCCAGTCCTCCGCCAGATATGTCGCAATCCCATCCAATTTGCCTCCTGCCGCCCGCGCTGTTGCTCCAATAAAGTGGAAAATCTTGCTCATCCGCCGAAAGAATACATTTTCCTCAACTTCAATAAAATGCCATGTGGCTTTGTGTTTTTTGTAACTCCGAAAAAAATAACAGTAATAAGTTCTTTTATAGTTTTTTATTATATTACAATCAACACGAAATCTTCTATTATTACTTTGTTATTTGTTGTATCAAAGTTTCAAAATAAGTCTAAAGCGTGAAAAGTACATTAATGTAAAATACACAATGTGCAGAAACGGAAAGCGCTTTAAAAGCAAAACATTTTAACTGAACTTAAAGCTCCTCGACATAAACGTGTTGTGAGGCGATGTCGTTTCGTTTTATTTGCTGGCCGCGTGCTTGCAGTTTACGGAGTGTATCGCGCCTTAACGCGTTGAGCGCCAGTGACACCCCTGGTGTATTGAAATTACATACGATGCCAGTTGGCGGCAGGGAGTGTGTTAATACCATAACGCGGGCGGGTAGCGTCGGGCAGGGAGCGAGCGCGGTTGTTACGCTGCGAGCGCGCCGCGGCGGTGGTGTCGGCTAATAGCTCTTCGCAGATTCAATTTGCCGGCGAATAGATAGCCTCCCGTGCGCCGTACGCGATCATTAAGTTACGCCCTCGGCTTCTACTCCGAGCCAGTAAAGATTCATTTTAAACACCTACCAAACCAAATGCTAACTAAATTAATCACCCTCTCCAATTACTAAAGTAAAACGTTTGGAGTCACGTTAATTTACCGAGTGATCTTTATGCATATAATAAATTATTCAAATAGAACTACGAAAACTTATTTCAGATTCGAACACACGGTACTTGGAATTGGCTGTGGTAAACATGGAGTTATTGATCTTTTCCACCAGCTGCGCGACCTTCTTGTTATGTCGCTGAGAGGTCTGGCGTCTCGCCACGGCGTGCTTGACCCCACTTTTATCGAAATGTTTTCTGCACTGCACGATATCTACGTTTGAATTTTGATGTCACCTGTTAACTTCTACTATTCAATAAACTAAAGAAAATTTATGCAGTCCTTTTTTTGCTCTTCTTCCGCTTAGCCGTACTTTCTTTTGCCAACCTTATGCATAACGGAGGGCATATTAAAGCATACTACTTTACATACATTTCAATGACAAAGCAAAAACGAATTGATATTATACAGTGCGCGGCGAAATGTTACCTTTATGATTTACCGAAAATAACTCTGAAATATTCATGGTGAACTTTAATTATTCCGTAATGGCTTGTTAATTTTCGAGCATTCCATTTAATTGCTTTATTCCTCATTGTTCGACGGTAGACTCCTAAATAATTACCTTCCGTTTAATGTCCACATGTTATGCTAAGTGAAATACAGTCCCAATAATGGAATTCAATTTGATAAATAGGTAAAATAATCCCTACGGTTTGATGTAAATTAGTACGAATATATCAGAAACACGTAACATTTTCTACCAAGAGGTGAAATATTATTGGTAAGCAAGATATTTCGCGCTGCTTATAAATAAGTCCGCAGTGCCTGTTTACTCAAGAGAGCTTAGTATCGCGTTGTCACTAGATAAACAGCTCGTTCGCCGGGATTTCTTTTCCCATTTTACGATGTAAGTAATGTATTTTTGCCAACAACACAGTGATAGGACGGCTTACGCCACGGAGATGAGGATAGCAGTAAAGTTTATTTAAAATGATCACAGCGTGATACTTTTATGTTAAACAAAAGATTTTAAATTGACCTGTAGTAATATTTAAATGTACCTAGTGTTAAAACCCTTTTATATCAATAGTCACACAAGCATAGAAACTTCACAAATACCGAATACCAATAACATAAACGATACGTTTTCACAGCACTTATCCGTAGAGCAATAAATAAATCTGAATGATTGAGTGAACCCAACGCAGTGAATATGTTAATTCAATCACAATACCATTCGTTCGGCTTGCCGCAGTATATTAATCCGAGAGCGGTCTGTCGCGAAATTCCATTTGGAAGCGCTGCAAGCTAACGCCGCTTGATGTCGACGCCGGATCTGATTGATCCTCCGTGATGGCTCGCCCGGCTTACGGGGCGGGCTTGGATGTACTCTGGCTAAATCTACCTTTGTATTTCGCAAATATCCAAATAAAATGTTGCCCAAATTTTTCAGAATGTTTTCGCCATTTAATTGTCATCGTAGTTGCAATCCGTAGAATATGATTTAACTTCCAATTTAATTCTGACAACGCATGAGTTTCTGAAGAATATTTGCTGTATCTATATGTTAAATGACTTGTTGAATTGCTGATAAAATGACTACAAGTTGTTCCATTCCGTGCTGTACGCCGCTTGTTAACTAAACTAATTCAGTGCATAGTAATCAGAATAAGGCTCCAACATAGCCGACAACTTCCAACAAGGGAGTAACGTGCCGCGACATAAATAAATTATGCAACACGCCACCGCTGCTCTCTGCCGCCTCGCGCGACGCATTACCTGGTCGGGTACTCTGAAGTACTAAGTACTAAGCTTAGGAAGCTTTATCCCTTTCACTCCACTGTTATTACACGATCGAGAAAAAAGTACACGGCTGAAGTTACTTCGAAATTCGATGCTCATGGTAAAGCTTAGTTTCCATGCCCGCCCCTCTTCGGCGTACTCTCACAACTAGCAGATAAATAACACTTCGCTCTAGCACTGCTCACTATCTCATTAATGATTTATAACTGCTCACAAATAAACTTACAATACCTTCATGTTTTAATCGCAACGTATTTGCGTATAATGCAAAATGTTATTAGTCAATCGTAGCTACAGCCTAGGTTTACAAATTTACGCGTGACCTAGCAAGTATTATAGTGCACAACTGACTATTGTTTGCAATGTGGGTGAACTACGCGCATTGTGTATTTGATGCACTTCGTAGCGGGCTGCTTTGAGTACAAACCTGCCATAGGGTATCTTTCATGAAAAATGTAATTGAATGATTTATCTCGTTGGTCACGTTCTGCCGCCATATGGACTTCTCATGAATAAGTAATGTTCGGCCGCGGTCGTTGTTTCAATTAGCGGTTGTGTCGCCGGTCGAGCACGACTGCCTCCTGCCACCCACCGACTCGCAACCCAAACCCAACCAAACTCCGTCCTCATAAAGTACCAATTGAGCAGGCCGCGCAATTGACCACATTTACTCGGGTGTATTTTGCCTGAGGAAATTCGATATTGCTTACCGATACTGAAAACAGTAACTTTATTCTTATTGTCTCTCGATGGATAGGTTTATTGTTTGCGTTTTATGTTTGAGCTGCAGTTATTCGCCCTACTACATATTTTATAATGTTATTCGTGGATAATATTGAATGCATGAATAGAAAGCCAAGTTATTTGTTTTTAGTGTACGTAGAATAATACAGTAATGCTTGATAAAAACTAGAGAACTTTTTAAAAATGTGGTATAGATATACTTTGAGTTTGGTATCTGAATAAGTTGAAGTATAGTTGGGCGATAAACAATTACTACGCGGGCGAATGCGCTAGCATAGAAGGTGCGTGTTTTTAGGACGAAACGGTACCGAAGTCAATTATAATTAGAGCGGAGTTTAACGAGCGAGGGTAATTATGTGGTAACATCCGGCGCTACATCCCCGCGGCCCGCCAGGATTAGAGGGCTCTCGCCTCCACGCCCCGGATTAAAGTGATATGCGCGACTCTGCTTGACTCGTTTATCTATGCAAAGGGTCGGAAACCAATCCCTTTTATTAGAGCTAGGGACATAATCGAATGCGTAAGGTATGTTTTATTATTGTCTGTTACGACTACTCGTAAACCTATTCAGCTCTTTATTGCGTTCTTGTCAAATAGCTCCTTAACATGAGATATTATTCTCACTAATGCGCTTAGTGAAACCGCTCGAGTACGCTAAGGTTAATAAAAACGTGGATAAATTCATTTTGACAGCGGTTCAATCTCAGCTGGGTAAATCCGCGCCGTGAGTGCGACGGATTCCGGCGCTTTTTGAGTTTTTGTTCCGGTCGTCGACCACTCCCGGAACCGACACCATTTATTCGGAGCTAAACCGGCCGTGAGTAATGGCATCTACGCCGTATTACTTGCGGGTTTGAGCGGAATTTTAAATCTTAAAAAGAATACCTACACTGAGGAAATGGCGAAATGGAATCTCAGTCATGCCTCGCTATTTATTCTACTAAATTACTTGAGTATATTTCCCAGGTGGTTTAAGTTATTTTAATTTAAATGAACCAACAGGTAGTGTGTTTAATTTATGTGTCGTATAAGTTCACAAAGGTTAAAAGGCGTAACCGTAAGTTTATAAAATCAGGTGTCAACATTAATTTTGTTAACGTATCAAAATTGCTGTCGTAATTATAACTAAGCTTTTTAATAGTTTAGTATACCTAAAGTTATAGTAAGTCCCACCCAAAATTAATTCAAATTATAATAATGTTGAAGATGATTGCGTGAGGGTGGTCGGGAGTTATCCGTTTACAGGAAAGTTCCCCGACGTTTTATTATCTTTTAGCCGCCCCGCAGAGCGCTCGCTGAGCGTCGCAAGTCGCTTCCCGCTCGAGCGAGTGCCTTTCGAACCCTACCGTAAAATACACGCGAAATGTGATAAATGGAAAACTCTTTTTATTGTCAGCCCCGGGCACGTTACGTTATGGGTCGTCTCCTCTCAAGCCGTGCCCCCGCTTACTTGCTTCCTCGACCCGTCTTATCAACTTTTCTTATATCCTAGTTACCGCTCAATTTTGCGATCCCATATAAAAAGCTCCCTCACCGCTCCCCTCTTGGCAACAGAATTGGAACTTAAAGTATCAGTAACACGAATTCCCAGCGCTTTAATATAACAATCTGAGTCTATTGAGAAATTCTGTTTCCCTTCCCCGAACAACAAGCAAACAGTACCTACTGAAACTACGATTTGTGTTTATTAAATGTCTCGTCTCTATTTAAATAAATAGGTAATGCTAGTTTTTGCGGACGATATGAATACTATTTTTTTTTCTGTTTGATCAGAACTTAAAAATTAAAAACATTACGACAAAAAATGGAATGTCATTGAAGTCGTTAAGGTCGTACGTAAGTAGACACATTAGAAATTATGTTGTCACTGTATTCATTAATAATAATTAACGACACGGAAAAAAAAAACTTGTCGGGAGAGGGGTAAACATTTGATATGGGAGTATTAGTTGTTCTTGCAGGGGATTACGCTGCTTCAAGACGCTGGCACGTCGGATGACAGTGGACGAGCGTCTGAGCGGCTTACGGGCAGCTCGGTAGCGCCGCGCGACCCCGACTCTTCCCGCGACAGGCTTAGTGACGTAAGTGATCCATCGCCTGTCGATCCCTAGCCCGCTAGCACTGTGGCGGAGACGATGAGCTCAACAAGCGGGAAATGGATGTAATCGCTCAATATGACGCGACCTCAACAACAACAAGCCTTCTAGGCTTACAAGTCTTAAACGCCCCCATCGCCGCCTCTGCTTTATTCTGTGTTCAGAATTAGTGCTCTTTACAAAGAGGCTAAAGGCTATATAAGGCTATAAGGCTTGCAAGCCTAAGCCTTCAATTTTTTTTTAAACTTGTTTGACGAAATGAATTTAATCTTAATCCACGTTTTTCTCTAAACTACTTGGGAATCGTTGAATTAATACAACGCGCTTTAATTTCATTAAAACTGTGACAAAAATTTACGTAAATGTTGTTAATAGTTGTCATACCACACAATTTAGCTTGTAAATTAATTACTTTGTAATATAAAACGATAATAAATCTGAACCAATTAGATGAATAGTATACTCAAGTCATAATGGGAGGACAAAAGAGAAGGGATTACCAATTTGCCGGCCCGACACGAACCGAGGAGAGGTAGAATGCTTGCGGCGCGCTTTCTCGAGGTATCCATCAATTTAGTTTATTGCCATGGCTCTTAATTGTCGTCTCCGCGTAGGGTATCTGTCGGCTTTATAACAATTTACGAGTCCACACTTCACTGGCTCGCATGCACAAAAAAAATCACCTAGTGTCTGCTGCAACTGTACCTACTTAAATGTTAGAATGTGTTACATTACAATATGTCGTCTTTTATTTCGTTTGCTATTTTTCTCGTCTCTCTCTTCTAACGCTTAAAAGCTCTCTGAATTAAATATTCTTACTAGAACAGTTGGGATTCAAATTGAGGGAAAGTCAAACACAAACCGCGTCACCTCGCACTGATTGAAAACAAATAGCGCTCTAGTGTGTAGCCTAGGGAGAGACGAGACAAAGTTTACCTCCCCTAGTCACTCCGGTCCACTCATATGTTCGCTTTCTCTCTCCTGCCTACAGGCCAGTAGCCGCTGTAGTTCCGGAAAAGGCTATATCGTGAGTATATAATGATAGTTGTCCATGTTTATTACGCTACTCCTCTTTGGCATGTCTCGCAACCATTATTATCGCATCGCAATCTTTACGGCGCGCTACTTTATTGAATTACCCTGTTTGCCAAGCGACAAATTGCATGAATAGTTTAATTTTCTCTCTATTCTTCCAGACGAGGGGTGATCCATAAGTTTTGATAATAATTATGAACCATCCCCATAATGATATTCTTTACTATATACCATGGCACTAATCAACCTTAAATTAGAGAAAAAAATACATACATTATTCATTTGTTTTTCCGTGATACAAGTTTACTAGTCGGCAAAATAAGAGTTAGTTTTGTAATTATTTGGAGCGGTGTGGAAGTCCTGATGCATTATTAAAAAATGTTGTGAAAATGAAACCTTGGTTTATCTTTATGATTAAGGATAAATAGCAGGAAGGAATTGTGCTTCTGAGCCTTCTAATTGACATTGGTGCTGGTCTTCGACCAAATTTCAAAACTAATAACCGCTTCTTCCCCTGTTATGTAGCTCTTACTTTCGACTCCTACTTCTCATTCAGTAATGTTCAAAAATAACTGTATAAAGTTCAAGAGCTGATGATGACTTAGTGAAGGTAAATTTTGTACGTCCAAGAGTAAAAACATTTTTAAAGGGGTAAAATAAAACAATTGAATGACGTTATTAAGTTTTTGCGAACACAGAAAGTGTGTATGTTCCAATAAAAGTATAACGATTTACTTATCTCCCATTTTTTTATACCGATTATCAAAACTTATGGATCACCCCTCGTATGTACGGTTAAAATAATTTAAAGCTTGAACTAACTCGTGGAAGAGCCATCTAACACGGTAATAACTGTAATGTTCGATCTGAGAGTGCAAATATACCCTGATCACGCAACGCGCACACATCCCCTACTCGATATTCGACGCGTATCGCGGCTAAATCACGAGATTTGTCGAGGCGGAGCCGCTCTACACTACATAACATTACCTGCGCCCGCCCTGAATACTTCATGCTGTGTATTTATTTGAAATTGTAATATCTCAGCCTGATCCCTGCTTGTTTCCCTCGGCGCAAACTTGCCTCGTAAATATCGTGTAACGTTCTCGTCGATTTATGATACGATAATATCTTCTTCACCTGTTTATTGATATTATACCCAATTTAGGACGTGAATAAACCCATACTTTTACCTAAGCCTCTTTTCTTTTGATAAAATGTGTAGGTTTATTTGTTATCGAGGGTGGGTGACGACGGCTTTTATTTATTGGTTTTTTAAACGATATAAAGAGCGACACGAACATTTTATTAACTCAACGCTTCTGAAGTATTAATCTATTAACCCTCAATACCAGTAGGTAAAAATGCATGCATGGAAATCCACACATTTATTTTTTATAATATAAATAATATGTAGTTATATTATTATCCATGTTCACTTCTATTAATTGTCGTTTTTCTCCTTTTGCAGTGTGATAGTGAAGGCGACGATGACAAGGCAAGTGATATATTTTATATTTTAAACTTTGAACAAATGGGAAATATTTACGAATTCCGCAAATTAATTAAACTCGTGTCTGGATGGGAGTTGGAAAAGTTGAAACAGAGCGTAGGAAATAAATGTCCATGTAATGTAAGTGGGGAAGTTGGCCGTTCTCGGTTTATTACCCGGACTGGCTCGCTTTGTGCTGTGATTAATCTCGCGGGGCTAGACGCCCTTCCTCCGCACCTGTTTACAAATTGTTCGTATACTCTATATTGACGTATTATTGTTATACCTACACAGAACACGATCTTATGTCTTATTCATGATTTAACTTTTAATTTAGAATATACATTTCGAGGGCGAATAATACGAGGGAGGAGGGGTGGGAGGGATGGATATGGGGCGTTAAATATGTATACACATTTATATCATGGTTGGTTTTTTTTAAAAGCCATAATTCTGAGCATTAAATGGTGAATTTTTAAGGAAATATAATTTTTTAGGTATTCAAATGTACTCGGTAGATTTTGTATCGACAAATTAAATTATCAAAGAATGATCATGCGAAAATGAACTAAAAGTGTGTACCCTGAATTTATTGCAGTATTTGTAAAAGCTTATGTCTCTTACTCTTGAGAGAATTTCCGCGGCGCTGAGCTCTTTTGTTTACCGTATACATAATCAAAACAGTTAAGCCGTTTGTAGATTAAACCTAAAAACGTCAGTGAGACACAGGCGTGCGGCTGAAGGGTTATAGCCGAGCTCGCTTTGTGCTGCGCTGGCACACGCTCCAGGGGCTTAACTAACTCGTCAACAGGTTGTGAAATGCGAATCAAAAGCGCTGGAGTTTGAGCTTAGAGCTCTCGGGCGCGTGTCGGCTCGGGGTTGCAAAGGGCGCTGATTACGCGCCAGCGCCGCTCTGTTCGGTAATTACTAGATTGGTGCAGTATCGGAGTGCCTGTAATTAAATACATCACACCCGCCATTACCGTTGGTTACCTCGGAATGATACATGTCTCGTTAAATTGACTTTGCTATGCCACGTTGGTTGATATGCTAATTTATTAAGTATATTAATTTTATTGTTATTTAGCTAACGGTTTTATTTTTATCTTTATTGACACGTGACTACCCTTAACGTAACCTAACTTTGCTTTATTTGTTTGATCTTCTTTCAGGTTACGATAGAGCAAATGTTGTGATGTGATCTGTGGCACTACGATAATCGTAAAGCTAAAGGGGCCTCGTTTTAATTGACTTGAAATACGGAGGTGCTATATTCGATGAGTTTTTTTTTATAATAGCAATACACTCCATCTACCAGGAGATGCGTTTATTAAGCTCATATATTGTGTATATTCGAAGCATAGAATGTCATATCATACGGTAAAATAAATCCAGAATAGTTGCCCCTGGGGTATAGCTGCCCCGATTGTAATTACTCCAGTTTCGCGGATCGAAAGACTTCACTACCACTAAGTTTACCGTGTCGCAGTCTCTGTCTGATTGCATAGCAAGGCAGAATGCGATCAAAGATTTTGCGGGATAGATGCCCTATTTTTTTGGAAGAACATCTATCGCAAACGTAATTTATATGGATTAGGCAAATATCCCCCATGTGGGATAGATGTCTCAAAATATAGGACCTCTATATTCACTGTTCAGCATAAATCAGTAATACTCTAGAAATATTAAAGATAATGTGTTTTACTTTCCATAAGTAGATAAAAAACCCACGTACCGGCTAGTTTTACAAAAAAAGTACTTTGCTTAATGTACAGAGAGATAAAGTGTGATTTTAAAAAGTGTGGCAACTATGCCGGATTTACCCTGAAGCAATTTCGTGATACAAAAAACCTTAGATACAGATACCTACTAGTGTTAATATTAAAGAGTCTGGCGATATTAAAGTTAATAAGCGATTATAACAGTGTGAACGTTGCAAAGGGTAAAAAACTTACAAGTACAATCAGCGTCGGCAGCCGGGCGTATCCGAAATGTTCAAAGACTGATAGGTAGTATTGTTCGGGAGCGCCGCGGCTCGCCTGCCGCATTCCCCTTCTTAATCTAATTATCTGGCCGCTTCTCCGCCAGCCACCGCGCCCACCCTCCTATCCCTCTCAATTTTCTTCACAGCGTTTAAATATGAAAGTATTTTAGTCAATCCATCCCCCGCAACATTGAATGGAATCTTCAGATTTTAAATGAGTTTTAGACGATAAACTTTCGCTTATTTTCTTTGATGCTTGAATTATCACGATTTGTCCGCCGCTGATGCCTTTTAATTTATGTTGGCTGTTTTATTAAATTTAACCCACACGTTTATTCAGTTATTTCATCGGAGTTCTGTTAGGCATTGTCTAATGTCCTGTGACCCTTCCTTCGTTTTGGCGAGAAATAATGAAAACAAATAGACAGGAACACAGCTGACTTCGCGTTAATAAAATGTTGGTTACGATCATTTAACATAATTACCAGCTAAGGAATCACAGGTTTTAAATATATATAACCCATTAGTATTGACACTGTTATAAAAGAAAAGATAGTTAGTTACAGCAACGAACACAATGATTTACCTAAAATCGTATTACGAACAATTAAGATTTTCTAGACACAATCAAATCTGTTTCGGAGTTAACGTCATCTTACGAGCTATTTATTATCTTCTTGGAAGGCAAAACGATTACGTTTACTCGCTCTTAATCCAATTAGGTCTTAATCCGTTTTAATGGGTTCTGACTTCGAGCTCGCGAATATCTTAATAAATAACTGGATGTAACCGACGCCAATATTTCATCATTATAATCCATAATTTTATGGGTCGATTCGTATTATATCCACACAACATCCGTTGCTACTTTACTACTGTACTATAAACATTTTAAATATCTGTTCTGAACGGTAAACCTAAATCGAATCCGAAGTTTAGAAGCATAATAATGCCGGTAAATGGGTATCTAAGAATGGAATCAGTCTCAGCCGCGATGTTGTAGCTTAGTCGATTAATTAAATTATTCCCAGCGAGTCAAGAGAATAGATCGCAAAGCGGTACACTCGGAACGAGCGGAGGCGGAGGCGGAAACGGCGAGCGTTTAATGGTGTCGGCCTCAGGCTGATAGTGCCGTGCCGCTCTCTGAGAGCGCCACTAACTCAATCCGAATCCACTCATGCTATTTGCACTCCAGCTTCAATTATGCCCCGCACTGATATGCAAATCCGGTTGCTTTTGACTAATTACGTTAGATGCTTCTGTAGCGCTACTCTGATTTATGATGACCAAGTTACATAAATGCAGTTTGCATGAAATATGTTCGAATAGTGCAACTGGAACTTTCAATTTGTTACAGTTGTCTACGGTTTCTTGAGTATCATAAATTAAACAGAGTAGAGAGTTCAAAAGAAACTTCCTCCTATCATTTCATAATTATATCGGGAGTATCTTTTTAAAATATTTAATAGGCAAGATTATTTTTGCCGACTTTTTTTGCATTGCGTTGTGAATGTTGTGATATACCTATGTATAAATACAGCAACTTTTAGCAACATTGTTATCTAACGCCGCTTTACTGCCAACAAACTAACACGTTTAACAAATTTCACGGAGCAGGTACGCCTTTTGAATTAAACTTGTAGTTGCGCTGAAAGCAAGTGGAAGTTATGAATAGCTCGAGCACGAATCTATGCAAACTCTGTTATTAGCTTAGGAGTAACGGGAGTCAGCAACTGGCATTATGCAGGGAGCGTAGCGGACCGCCTCTAACCACAGCCCGGCCCGCCGGGACTCGCCCGCGCCGCTCGCGGCCAATGCGACTACTTGCACCGCCATTATTTATTAATCTACCCGCAATCACGCGCACGTGCCCCTAATACTGTCGCCTTTTCACTATCACATCACATACATACACAACTACCGGTCATGAGGAAAATGTAATAAAACATCACCTTATAGTTAAAACACGCGTTTATGCATATTCACTGCTTATTCTTTTGTTAATATTACAAGTTAAACTGCTTTGTTGTTATATAATATAACCCTGCATGTTGACGTTGCTTTTGCAAACCCTATAATGTAGCCCTAAGTTGTACAATCAGCTCTATCTTTTAATGTACATACAAATTTACGAACTTAATTGCATTTTGTTTAAATGAAAGATACGAAAAGTGGTAACTTTTCGTAGAACCGACTCATAATCATTTAATAAAATAATTAATGTATCCGATTATAATCTTACTTCATCAGTACATAATAACGGCCATAAAGCTTTTATGATGTTATCGTATCGTCGAGAGAAGTAAATTATCGGCCTACCAAATTAGCACAGTATTTATTTCATTTGTGTTAAAATTATTTAGGATTTGCATACGAATTCGCCAGATGTAATTTAACCGCGTTATAGTGGACGTGTACACAATATTGTCCGTTGTCCGCTGGAATTCTCTGACAATATTACTGCCATCGCTAATGGAATGGTCGTTCCAGTCCATTCCAGAACGAACATGTAATTCACCGTGAAATATAAAAATTTATTTTATACAATTCATTAATGTAAGAGGGAGATGGGTATGGTACATTAAAAATATGTATAACGTTTTATATAATATCCTGGAGATATTTTGGAACAATTTCTCATGATCGATATAGATATTAATTACATTTAGTTTTTCTTATTGTATCAGTTAGCTAGTCTATGTTTAATATAATTTTCATTAGGTGGCAATCATTGACGATAGAATAAACTATGGTACATCCTCTTTACGGTCTTGGCGGAATCGTATAAGTCAAAATGTATTTACTTGTCATTCTCAAATTAGTTCGCCACTTTATTTATAATATTAACAAGAACGTTAACGTTTGCCGCTTGTTTTTTACAGTGACTTATAATGTATTTATACATTTTAACTTTACTTGTGGTAAGAAAATTGCTTTGTACACTTTCATAAAATAGAGCTGATTTTTCATCAGGGCCATTTTTAGTCAATAAATCAGAGCTGAGCATGAGCCGGGTACAAGGCTCATCATCATTCATCAGGTGGCATATCACTTCTGGTCGATTAGACCGGTTGGCTCGGCTCGGTGTGCGCAATCTGTGCGAACACGCCGGCAAGGGTGCGACGCCGCATTAATAAGCTCATGAATACTTATCGGATGCCTCTTACCTCTCTCACATACGCGTACATAACGCCTATTGTTATCATCTTCAATCGGTTATGTAATAGAAAAGAGAAAGCCGTTGTTAAAAGTTGTTTCAGCAGTTATGCTCATAATAAACGATGAGTTAATGGCCTCGCACGAGAGGTAATCACTAACCTGTTGCGCGACTTGGTGTCATATTCCGGTTACAAATGTTCCGTGTTATAACTTAATTTAAACATAAAAAGAATACATGTCAGGTAAATGTTACTTAAATTTATGTTGCCATCGCGAAAATATAACCTGTTTAACCTTCACACCCGAAGAATCTTTAAAAGTATCTGAAAGTGAAATCGCGCCGGATAGAATGTTTTCCATTCCGAGGCTGCAGCGCGCGCCTGTCGGCAATATTCGCGAACCTGGCGCGGTTAATTGAAAGAGCCTCTTTCGCCGGGTGTAATATTTTACGGCACTAAAGCGCGCCGTAGCCAGCGATCTCGTTTCAGCACCGGCTTCTCATCGTGTTACTCGGCGCTTCTTAAAAATCTGTTTAAAAAAAAAAACCTTACGGAATCAAATATAAATTTGTTCCACATTATCTCGTAAATTACTATTTCCGTTTCTTCTTACAGCTATTGCTTATTTTCTTTGTTCTTAATCTTATTTACGGAAACGATACTTTTAGATTAATTTATCGCGGGCCAATCAATGTCTTTTCTCCGTGCTTTATACCTACTTAAGTATTAATAATAACGTTTCTCTCATAGAAAAAGAAGAAGAAAAACGTTTATTTAGTGTCTATAATAATTACAAACAAAGTGCAAACATACGTATTTATGAATAATTACAAATGATAAAACTGACTTGTAGTACACGAAAGGAGCGTGTAACAATTAGTGTTAGAGTTAAATTCAAGTTAGCTGGAAGCAATAAATCGGGTGCAGCCGCGATCGCGCCGCCGCGGCACGCGAGATTAAGGGTCACCGCGACACCATTAAGTCCTACAATGTCACAGTTCCACCGATCAACTGCACAGACCCCTCACACCGCCCACGACACGCTTTACGATATCTCGCGTCTACTAAGCCGCACTAAATCCACCGTTTAGTACACCCTACATTCACGCTTATTTATCGCGTATACGTATTATGCATATACCGCGTACGTAACACCTATGGCAATAATCATGTAAACTCTATAACTACGTGATTAACATAATGTTTCCAGAATGTTCCACTTTTGTCTTGTAAACGAGCATAAAGTGAAAGAACAAATTGCGAGTTTCCCCAGTATTTTCCTCGCTCGGAAAAATATATGTTTTATTAAAGCTCGGCATTTCCGAGAGCGAAGCAACCCTCAGGCGGGGGAGGTGGGCGGCGCAAGGGATGGGGCGCCGGCGCGCCAGTGTATAACAGACAGTAGAGGGATATAAAACATATTTACGCGCCTATAAAGTACTCTCGTACGCTCGCGCTCCACCATTTTCTTTTGTTCCTCACTCGCAGCCAATGATAATGCGTTCTCCCGTTTGGTTAAACTTATTTCTCTTCCGTCTTATCTGGCTTTTCTTCGGCACTTTTATTTATAACCGAAGTGGTGTAACGTAACAACGTGAAATAAACGGTTCCGGTCGCAACTCACATTTCGGCTTCCCTCGTCGCTTTCAGATGTGCAGCTGTTTCTTGATATGATTTATCTTTCATTCAAGCAGAAAGCAAAAGTTCATAGAAACTTGTAAATGATTACTTAGAGGTTTGTTATTGCATATTAATTTGAATTATAAAATGAACCGTAGGTAAGTGCCTTATACCTACTGCATAAAAAGGGATTAAGCTAAGCTGAGGGTGGTGTCATAAATGTGTTTGGCTTGTTACGTTTTTATTTTGACTTGATGCTTTCAAATAACAGTTATTAAAGAATGTAGTCTATTTTTTATATAGTACTTTAAAATAATCAGCTTAAACTGTAGCAGTAGATTACTCATAGCTATATGCTACTACTAATTTACTACGTAACTAATCATTGTAAAGACTTTCCAAACATTTAACACTCTCAAAAAATAATTTTAAGCCCCTTAACTTCGAAGGATAATGCCACCGTAAACTATCCTTGAAATTCGTTAAAAGACGTGCCACTCTTTGGAAGAGAGCGCACTTGGGTCTGATCGCGTTTTATTAAAGTCGACGAGCTGAAAGTGGAGAACACACTTGATGCTATTCAGAACGAGTAGAACGGAAGCCAGAGCGTTAACAGCAAAGCGAGGAGCGTCTTAACTTGCGCGACAGAACTGCTCCAAGCAGAAACCCCTTGCGTAGGTGAGAGGGTGTAATAACAAGAGTATACCCCCTTACCCCACTGCTCGCCTGTAGTTCGCCCGCTTGCAAACTTCCACCGAGATCCATACTACTTCCTTGTGCTTGACTCTAACTGGCTCGACTTGGATAGAACTTAACTCGGGACGATGCAAACAAAACCTTAAACACAGCCGCCTTACAGCTCGCGCATTTCCGGCTCTGATGTCTACAGTTTTATTTTTAAAACCGACAATCTCGGTAACAGAAAGCTTTTTCACTTTGCCAATTTTCGGTTTTATTAAACGAGATCCAATATGTCGTGTACACTTTGGTGCTGATATCTGTATGAAGTTTATACGACTAGGATATTAAAACTTATATTCATTCCAAAGTATTCTCCTGTTTTAAAACCCATTCACAGCTTTAATATGAGACACAAATAATTATTGCGGTCACAAAATATTGAAAACATGGTTGCTATTTTCTACCGTGTAGGACAAAGAGTAGTCGTCAAAGGGTCGTAATTATCTGTAGGCGGGCGAGTGTCAGCACTCGACGCCGAGGTCGAGGATATCTCTCGACGGATCAGCAGCTCACTCGCGATGCACTCGGCGATTCCGTTTGTCACTGCACCCGGCTGCGGTCTGAGCCTCTCGCTCTGATAAACACAGCCATGTCAACGTTCTTTGAACATAAGCAGCATTCAGCCTCTGTACGACTGTACATTTGAGTGCTCCCACTTGCTCCGAAATAGTTTAACGAAATTGTTTGGAATAATAAAGCTCCCTTTATAGAGATGAACTAAAGCTTAGAAAAAATGTTTTAATAAGGTTACACGTACTGAAAATAAAATCAGCATATAGCATATATAATAAATAAAATAGCTGATGGTGTTGATTGAAACGACAAAGGCATTTAACTATGTTAACATCGGTGTGCCCACGCGATACGAATGTGCGACACGTAGACTAGCCGCCCAGCTATTTGCACATCGTCGTGTGCGCTCGGGACCGGCCGTAATTAGCCGACCGCAAAGTTCACCGGAATGCTTCACACACGAGCACACCCTCACCATTCTGCCGACCTACATATTGCATAGGGTTGCCAAATGTTTATGCCTGCTAAGCATTTAAAAACATCTTGTTCTATTTTTGCAAAAGCCTCGCGATGGTGTGGTAACTAAAACTATTACCTGATGACGCTATTTTACTCGTTAGTTACTCAGATTAATTTTTAATGCTTTATAACCGCTCAACCCAACCTCAGCCCTAATATTATAGCCCAATTTAGAAAACAACTCCGAGAGAACCTGGAGCTCAGTGCAGTTTATTCCGCCTCTATCGTATCGCTGAACATAATTCAAGCAGATGTTGAGTGCTAACTTGTCCACGAGACTGCGGCCGCTCACCAATTGCCTCTCGGTTTCCGATTGCTTTTTCTTCATTCAATTGGATCCGTTTTAGTATCATAAGACGTTTTCCTGTTTCAACCAATGTTCTAGCCCTCTATGTGTTTATACCGGGTGTTGCCTGTAATAGGAGCAATAAATTTAGGGATCGTTTCCACACCACATACGTAACAACATTTATTCTACAACTTTTGAAAATAACTTGTTGTTTACTAAATATGAAGGAATTTAGATTTTCCAAGCCAGTAATGTAGGGGAGAGCGGGGCTGAAAGTGCCGGGGGTAAGTTGTTCCGATGATAATAGAAATGCAAGTAAAAAACGGAGCAATTTGTATGATGTTTGACGCGAAACGTTATGAAATTATGCCGTTGCAGGAGCCGTTTAAGTTGCTTCCATTTTGGTATAATAGTAGTTATGAAAAAAAAACTAAATCAACGGAACAACGAACCCCACAAAATAATACCTTTTTGCCTTTGATTTTTTTGTTAACCGAGTTGATAGTGCACACAAAATAAACACATATTTTGACGAATTACAAAATACTCATTTAGCGTGTGAGAACTGAGATTTATTTGTTTAAGGATGTTTGTATTTCAAAAGGATGGAACAACCAGCCCCATAGTAGGGTTAGTTGTTCCGTTCCGATCGATCTCGTAAAAAATGGTTTTATTTGAAAACTGTTTAACGATGCACAAAATAATATCACTATTCAGAAACTCCAATAACCATTCTTTAAATGTGTGTGTAAGCCACACAATATATACACTATTTTCATAGCTCAATTTTGTGTTTTATGAAAATCGGCACTTTCAGCCCCGCTCTCCCCTACTGCGAAAACTACGAAGTTTGTAGGCTGACAGTAGATGTCAACTAGACTATTGGATGGGAGTACATTGAAAATGCTATTTAGGTTGTACGAAAAATACCAAATAATAAATTACATATTTTGTAAAAGTTGTAGAACAAATGTTGCTACGTTTATACACCGTGTTTTTTTTGATTTACGATAACTTCGGCATATTGTTAGGTACACGTATAGAAACTACGTGGTACATTAGATTTTAATATATTGCAAAAAAAAAAATGTTTAGAACAAAGTAATTAAATGTTGTGTCTTCAATCATTCTAAAAGGGTCTTTAGAGTTAACTCATAGTTAGTGTCAAATACGTCAAGTCAGCGTGACATACACACACACAAGTAAAGATAACACTTGACAGGTGCACGACCTAACAATTGAAAACTCTTTGCTCATAATAGGTAATTAAAAGAAAATTGTTAGGTATCAATTAAGAGCCTTTTACATTAGTTTAACGTGATTAACCGATTAATTTTAATAATTGAATATCTTTATAACCGTACGAGTTATCATGTCTGTCTTCGGGAAATTAGCTTAATTTGACTTGAAGAACGTGCCCTTAAAGTTATCGTAAATAAAAAAAAAACACGGTGTACAGTAGAAACGATCCCCCAATTTATTGCTCCTATTACAGGCAACACCCAGTATACCTACAACTTATGATGAACTACGGTTTTATGTAATTTAAAAAAAACTAATTTACTTTCGATTATCGAATAAACAATTTGCTTAAAAACGATGAAACCAATTAAAATATTTATTTCTATTTTATGGTTCACAGTTTAATTTCAATATTTTGTGCGTTCAATTCCGTGACAAAAACTGAGTTTTGTAGGTGCGAAATAAGATATTGAAATAACTGATAAGGGGTTTGCTTGCAATAAAAATCTTCACAAACGCTAAATAATGTTTAAAGTATGTCTGTTGCCAGCGAGCGAGCGGCCGTCTCCGCCGGAGAAAGATAAAGACTTTTAACGGTTCAAGTTTCAGCGGTCGTTATTTATGTCGTAAATTGCTGTAGACCGTTAGTGCCACGAGAAAATAAGAAAAACAAGCTTGCGACGACGACATGATAAAGTAAACGAATACACTCCGAGGCTCCCCTCGTCCTTCGAGCATTAATAATTAGTTAACTTCACGACATCGCCTAAAGATGTAGCTACGCGTAGTTAACGTCTGGGGTGAGTTTTCGTGGAATTATTATAAAGTAATCTAAGTTAGTCGACCCGTAGAGAGACGAGGGGGTTGACAGGTGTTTAAATACACTCGCAGCCCCGCCCCCGCTTTACTGATTCACTGTTTTACACGGCGGGAGCACCCGAGTGTGCGGTGCACGGGCTTTCTGAACTCTACCCATTAATTGCTCGTTTCGACGCGGAGTGAAACTCAGATTTTGCTCCCAGGCCGAAAGCACTTGTCGGAACCTTTTCTACGAAGAAGCTCATATTTGCAGATGTGATTTTTTACCCGGCGAACAATTATCCTAAAGGTTGTGTTATTATAATTTTATTAATTTCATTATTAGCTACATTTTGACGTGGTTCTGGGAACGCTGCGACTTAGATTTTAACCAGGCTTTTTTTTTCAATATTATAATTTTGTCTGGATGGAAATATATAACTGTTTTGGTTGCTATTAGCCTAATATCGCAAATGACATTTTACCATGAGCCTCGTCTTAACTTCCCCAGGAATACTATCTTGTGATTACTACGAGCACGAATAAAAAAGGTAGACGAAGTATATGATACGAATCTGTTGAATCGCAATCTGGTTGTACGTTTTTTTTCCCTCGCTTTGTTTATCTTATTACTTTGCCGCTATTGAGCCGAAGCCGATCACTTACGCCTCCGCGTGTCGTGGCGCGCTTTCTTTCACATGCCCTCATTTTAATTTACATAATCGTATGTTCTGCTCGGCTCGAACGAGTCAGCGCTTCGTCTCGACGACTGACGATTTGTTGAAATTATTACGTATTTACAGATCTTATCCATAAGCGCTCGTCGGATCTTGTTAAACAATCCTTATTAAATTGCTTTCAATCTGGAGAATATTTTATTAGGTACTTAAAGGATATATGATTCGGAATGATTTTGGTTTACCTCCGTGAAAAAATTGTTAATAGTAGTACTGAAAGTGGTACAAGTTAAACTAGTTTTTTTTTGGTGTTTGTTCGAAAAGCAGACATGACATGTGGTCAATGGAGTCTGCAATTACTCCCGCATTTAACTCAAAACAAAAATCAAGCAAAGCAAATCCGCTGCCACCTATAACAAAGTTCTCAACTTTTCCTGCAAAATAAATAGTTTTAGTCGAAGCAAAATCGGATTTCGTCTTTAAACTCGTTTTAACATCTACTCGTAAACCTTAGAGTAATGTGCTAGGAAGACAGATCATTATTTTATATGGACCCTAAAGTACTATTCTACCGCCCGAGCCCTGATCGTTGTCGGATTACTCCCCTCTTTATGCTGGCGATATGCGTCTAGCACTTTGTTGTTTTATATGTCGTCTCGTAGCGACTTTATGCATCGCCTCATTGCTCTTCGCCGTTTTGCTTAGTTTCCCCTTTATTCTCAGCGCATGTTGCTTTGTAAAATTGTAGAACGAACTGCGCGCATCGTTTTAGTATTGTTCTATTTTAATATATTGAAACATTTTGATAATGTTACATAAATAACGAATGTTTAATTGTAAATACTTCTTCAATTATTAGTCACTTTGCCAATGATATTAAAAGGAAAATGCAACTTCCTGTAACGCTTTAAAAACATGTTTAATACCGTGCTTCCTACGTGCCTGGCTGCTACAGCAAACTTTCAAAGCTATTTAAAAGAAAGAATTTCATTTTTAACGAACATAAATAACGAATTTTTAATTGTAAATACTTCTTCAATTATTAGACACTTTGCCAGTAATATTAAATAGAAAATGCAACTTCCTGTAAAGCCTTAAAAACATTTTTAATACCGTGCTTCCTACGTGCCTGGCTGGTAGAGCAAACTTTCAAAGCTACTCAATAAAAGAAAGAATTTCATTTTTGGACAAACAAGGAGCCGTCGCGGGAACTGCTGTAATAACGCGTCGCCACACTCGCCGCAGTCGACCCTCGACAAACGCTCAGAAACAAACTACATTTTTATACGGAGAGCAAACAAAATGAGTTAGTGGTGCCATTGCGTCGTTTTTTCCTGTATTCCTTGTGGGAGAGCTTGAAAATTCGCTTTAATGCCTTTGTTCTAAGAGCTTTCACGTGGCGCATATTTTTACAGTTTAGGTTTATTTTATGTTTAAAAGATTTTATACCCTGCTTGATAACATCTAATTTACATTTTTATAAACCAAGGCGTTAATGTTACATAATTTTCATACATTTTAGTAACACCATTGGCGTTCTTAATGAATTAAAGTAAATGTTTAAATTATTTTTCATCCAATAAACGTAATGGAAACACAATAGTCAAATCAGTTTACTTGTTAAAGGATGGTAATCACTTCCAATGTAAAATTAAATAAAATAGGTGGAATCTCCCGGGTGAGTTTATTCATTACTTTCCGCCGCTAGCAGGCAGGAGATGGGGGCCGCCCGGCCCACCCTCACTTCGCTCAGTTTATGGATATAACCTCGACAAAATACCCCTAAAATTGCACTGTTTTTATTACGTTCTCTTTATCTCTTTCGGTTTGTTGCTCCTTTTTTTACGACGTTATTATTTTATTAACGAACTTGATATAATAATATTTTTCTAGCGCTTGAATTACTGTTGATCGCTTTTATTTTTTCTACAAAACTTTATACTTGAATAAAATTGTGTCTTTTGACAATAAAATAACGCGTGATGGCGTAGTAAAGTGGCTGACATGCCCGAGGGTCCGATTAAATATGACTGTAGGAAATTAAAATACATGTTTAGCTTTGTGGCAACAGCGGCGGCGCGGGCGGCGCCGGCGCTCGCGCAGCGGCATTAACTTGTAATTAATTACCGTGGATTGTTATGACGCGCGCCGACCCATTGTTTGTTTATGTACTATAAATTGTTTTTATCCGTCGCTGTCACTTTATTTAACTACTTCATTTTATCGTGAGCCTGGCTCGACGAATGAAGGGAGAATTCAATTTATTCGTCCTCTTTGTAGACTGCTGCCAATACTCGTGAGATAATGTAGGCGTAGTTTGGCATGTTACTTCTTTGAAACATTACGCCGAATTGTGTAACCCGATAAATAAATACCTGCATAACAAAATGAAAACGAGTCGTTAGTGTTGACAGATAGAGAAATAGTGTATGAATTTTCTGTATCATTAAATAAAAACATTGTTTAGATGCCAAATAGTTCGCGTTCGTGATAAAACAAAGCGTCTGGCAAGAGACCAAGTCGCGGGGTGCGATCGCGAGTGCGACACGAATGGATGAGCGCGCGATTTGCGACGAACTCGATACACTCTGGCGACCGCAATACACACTAAAATTGTATTCTTAAATATCAGTAAAAGGACAGTAGTAGATTTAAAGTCAGTTTACCTCGAAGCTCGCTCTCAATAAAAAGAGCGCGCAAGTCTTGCGCTCTACACAAGCTGTGTTCGCGATACCGGTGCAGCACTTGTCTCGCATCGCTTACCACCGATTTGCAAGGATACATTTTAAATGGAGCCGCCAGATCGCAATTACACTCCCTTTGAGCGAGCGCAATGCGTTTTGTATGACATTCAATTCAATTCGCTCACAAAGCTCGCATCAAATTCACATTCTCTTTGCTTTCCACTAAATCAGTTTCTCCATGTAAAATGTATTGTATTTTGCCATTATAAGCGAGATTTGTTTTTAGTCACTTAACACAATCATCATGAACTGAATACGCATGTGGTCTATAGTCTGTATAGCATACCATGGTTAGAGATAGCACCTTGTAAGATTGTCATTAGCCGCGCGTGATTTAGTTGGCGTGACTTGTGACAGATAACTCGCGTGCCAGTGAGTGGTTTGATCGGAGCTGTCGAGTGCAGTGGGCACGAATGCGTCGGCGGCTGCTGGCAGCGCGAGGAAATTCCGCACGTCGGACATGTCCACCTGGCTGTGGGCGGGTGCGCATCCCAACCTCGCTTTGAAGTCTGCCCGTCAGCAAAAAGAACCTAACAAAATCTCTACTTTTAAACTCAATGAACATATTATATTTTTGAATCACCATTTTACATCTTTAATCGCAACAGGTCAAATTAGGATTGCACTTTAAATGGTTTTGTGTCATCGTTACTGAACTAAAACTTTATACGATGATAATGTTATAATGAGTATTATATCTTTAAGGTATCAGAATATCTCAATCGGTTCGATTCGCTTCGTTACGTAAATAAAAGGAGTAATTAACTATTTTTAAGATCCTTTTTTTTGTTGGTGTGTGCTGAGGTTAAGTCGAAGTTAATTAATTTACGGCGAGCGAGGTGAGCTCGATTAGCGGAATAAATTGGGCTTGCGGCGGCGCAATCCCTGGCGCAGTAAACACCGCCGACAACAAAAGCAACTCCGCAATCGCCCCCTCTGCGCGAAAGGCGAGCTTAATGCTAACTCATTATTTATTCACATCTATAACGAGATTGTCCGTGCTCCCCGTCCCTACAGCCGCTTATTTGTCTCGCCACTCGCTCCCGTCGCCATATTTACTCTCACTCGCTCTTTTTACTCGTTTAATTCTCTTTTTATCATAGAGTTATAAAGCTATTACGTTTTCCTCTTACATTTTCTACACTCTAAAATTGCCAACGAGTCCTTCCAACGAACTACCTCTCGATATTGCAGTTACACCACTATTGGAAATGTTTTCTCTCGAACGTCTGTTTTATTTACATATCTCCACTGGGGACTTTGGATGCACCTGAGCGTTTATAAAATCGTAACATCTCTATCGTTAATAATATTGGAAATATTTAAATAAAGTTTTGCATTAAAATATCTTATCTAAATATGTAAAACATGTAGGTAATAAAATCGTTTCCTAGAAAGTATCGTTTCGCACGATTTTTATTTCGAAAATTAGTAATAACTACAACAATTGTGTAAAATGTACAGGTAGAATAGTAGTCAAGTGTAATAAATATTTGAGATAATTATCTTGAAAATAACACTTCTCACGCAGATAATGGGTAACGGTGAAATGATGAACTAAGTTATGAAAAGCGTAAAAGCATTCCCAAACGGCTAAATAATTCGCGCCGATACTCATCGCACTCGTTGAAAATATTACGTTGCCTCTCACTGAATTATCAACTTCCCCTTCCCTGTATCCACAGTCTGCCCCCTACTGGTGCTACCCACGGAAACTTGGACTATTATACCACAATAGACATTTCACTACGAAATTTAATAAAAGTCAGAACTTATTGAATCTTATCCTTAATTCTGTTATTCGTTTGCATAAATACAGCATTTGCTTTCACGAAGAATCAATACATAAACGCGAAAGCCAAATGCTTAAGCATACATAAAAATGTAAGTGGAGTTTTCGTCTAGAGGGGCGTGGGTGGGATGATACAGGGGTTTTATTGTAGTCGGTACGATACGTTGTGCGAGATTACTCCAGCTTTAGAGAAATCCGGAGCAGCGGGTATCCCTTTTGTACTGTTGACGCTCCACCGTTTTTCCGCCTTCGCTCGTTTCTTTACCACAAATACCAATTGCAGCTCCTTTACGAATGACACTACACTGCCTCTTTTCAAAGCACTTTGCAGGGATTCATTTTCCTTTTTTCATTTATTTATGTTAGAATGAAATAGTTACGAGATCTTTGTTGTGATAAGGTACTTTTAAGATCTCTCATAAATGTCTTAATTCGTATAAACCTCTGGGGCATCAAAACAATAGGAACATTTTGACATTAGAAGTTTCTGCTTATGCTCATTGCAATTCTTAGCATGAAGCTTAACCATTGCTTTTTTTGAATAAGTTAGCTTCTTGCATGTGTGAATCGCCGCCGCCTTGTTCACTATGACCTCGTTTAGTTTCAAGTACTGAGCGGTGCTATGTGGCATATGCTAGCTCACTTTAAAATTTCAAAATATGAAATTTTATATTTTTTATAGTACATGAATGATAACATTAATTAACAATTGCGGGTTTCAGACATAAATAAATAATCGTATTAAATACGAGTGACACGAAAACGCGATTCAACAATATGCTCACCGCAAATTGAATGAAGCTTGAAATAAATCCTGCGGTCGCTGTCTGACTCCCAATACCGCGTTCATATTTCACCCCTGCCTGTTTGCCGATGTTGGCAATTTATACGGGAAAATGCTCTTCCCCGTAAAACAAGCAAAGTTTTATATGTTACCCGGTATCCCTAGGACGTTGGTGTGGATTTTGTGGCGGTTCCCTATTAATTAAAAGTTATTCCTTTACGGTAGCAGTCCTATTTAAATAAGAGCTCTAAAGAGGACTTCATTATAGATTGACCAACAGGTATACGTAACAAACTTCTCGCCACGTAACCCAAGACTAAAATGAAACTAACAACAAAAGTCAAATCAGTGCTAAATATCTAGCCGTGATCGTTATCGGGGGAGCCATTTTCTCTCCCTCATTAGAGATCGTGGCCCCGAGGGTCGAGCCGCGTAAACCAGCACTTGAGTGTATCGTAAGTGTTAATTACTTTTGTCACTCCACAGGCGGGCGGTTAACAATTCTCGACGTTACATAATACTGCCGCGGAGTACTGTAATTTACATGAGCTGACGCAACATTGTTTGGATAATAAATTATTATGCCTTGAAGCGTTCTTAACGGGCGGCTAAATCGATAAGCGTCGTTTTTATTGCATCATTAACAAGCTGCGAGGGGCGAAACGATTTCAATCTGCGTAATCAACGCCGGGAGCTGCCCGCGTCGCTCACTTTGCCCAGCTAATTCTAGGCAGCCGACCGCGACGGTGCTAGGTAAAGGTGATGCATCCAACTGATTCACAATTTAACCGAGTTGCTTGAAAACCTACGCGGATTTCTGAAATGATTTTAGAATTCCCACTGTCAATATTTAAATGTCAAATAAACCGTAATCAAAATACAGCAAAAGGTAAAAAAGATACGAACTGTTTTATTGCTAGCAAAAGTGGAAAAAAATAAACAGCACGCTGCGCTGCCTGTCGCTTCGTCGAATTTCCGGCGCTCCGCCATCCGGGGAATTTCAATTTTACAAAATACAAACTATAGCCGTCTGTTATATCAATTTTATTAACGTGTCTTTGTTCAACATTCGCATATAAAACACGAAATACATATATTTGTGTTTGTTTTGAATAGCTGATAAATCCAAAGCCTGTTTAATATGGCTTCAAAGAAAATTGTTTGCGCGAGAATACTTTAACATATTTTATTGTTTTGATAGTAGCTGTCTCTTAACGATTTCGTATTGAAATATTTTTTCAAAAATCAGAATCCTATTATTGAAGCAAAAAATAAGGTATACTTTTTTGACCGTTTATTTAATTATTTTATCTAAACAAAACACGAATACACTTAATATACAAAAGGCGAACTTAATGCCGTAAGCCATTCTCTACCAGTTGTCATTTGGGCAAATCAGAGATAAGAGTGGCGATGCAACATAAGGTTACATAGTTATATAGTTATACTTGCAGGGTCCGTCCGGATCGCTACCACCATCTTATCCATTAACCTACCGCCAAACAGCAGTGTTCGCATTGTTGTGTTCCGGTTTGGGGATAAGACAGCCGGTGAAATAACTAGCATAGAGGCATTCCATCTTAGTCCTCAGGGTTGGCAACGCATTTGCAGTCTCAAGATTGCAGTCTTGTGAATGCGAATGTCTATGGGTCACAGTTTTCACTTACCATCAGGTGGCCTGTGTGCTCATTTGCCTTCTTGATGCCATAAAAAAAAAAAAAAAATAATACTTAAAAACAACACAATATTTAAACACAAGTTTGGCGTGTTTAGTATCAAATGATTATGTTTCATTTGTGCCTCTTTGTTATTAACAAAAACATTTGGTGTTTTCATTTTCTTTCTTGTTTTGATAGAGTTCACAAAGTACTAAGAGATACCTTCCTTTTTAGGGTTCCGTAGCTCAAAAGGAAAAACGGAACCCTTATAGGATCACTTTGTTGCCCGTCCGTCCGTCTGTCAAAACCCTTTATCTCGGGAACGCGTGGAGGTATCGTGTTGAAATTAAAACCATATACTCAGGTATTTAAAGGGATTTAAACTGTGAAAAAGTAAAAAAAGAATACGGCCGTTTATGCCGCAAAAAACGTAGACACTCAAGGAAATTAAAATGTATAGGGTACTTCCCATAGACCTAGAATCCTGAAATTTGGCAAAAAGGAAGGTCTTGCAGTATAAGTTAAAGAAAATGTTCGAAATGCGTTAATTTTATTTTTTCGATAACAATGTTATTTGCAGTTTGTAAAGTAATCGCGACCTTTCTCGATGTATGGAGACAACTGTTTTTCAACGGCAAAGTCAGGTTTGTCACACAATAAAATTTTACATACATAATGTACCCTCGGTGCGCGAGTTCGATTTGCACTTAACCGGCTTTCTTTTATGTAAATTGTAAATTTTTCTGTGGGATAGTTGAGACGGTCTGAAATATGTTCATTACCATGTTCGTTTCTACCTAGTTTAACCTTGGCAAGTTACGTATCACTACATAGTATAAAACAAAGTCGCTTTTTCTGTCCCTATATCTCTATGTATGCTTAAATCTTTAAAACTACGCAACGGATTTTGATACGGTTTTTTTTAATAGATAGAGTGAAGAGGAAGGTTTATATGTATAATACTTTAATCCGGAGCGAAGCGAGGGCGGGTCGCTAGTTTACTCTAAAAGTACCTATAAACAATTGACAATCAATTTAGTTTCTTGTAGCAAATAATTTAACAGCGCACTTATGAAATGACGTTTAAATTAATCTCCCTCCTTATTCGCGCTATGATTACCCTACTGCTGGCCGAGGTCCCATTCTTCGTACTAAAATATATTTTATTAACTTACCAAACAGTCTCACAGGCACAAATAATGAACTCAATTATGTAATAAAACGAACAATAATAATAATTAAAAAAAAAAACTTGTTTACGCCCAGTTTACTGTTTTTCTACGAATGTTATAGACATAGTGTATTTGAAATTTTAATTTAGCGCAGTAGTTAGTCATCCCACAATAACTCTGCAATGAGGTGACAACAGTAGAAATCTCCAGTTTGTTTATGGCAATACTGGTTTTTGGTCACACAACACGTTTTGATACTTACAAGTATAGCTCTAATTATTATATACTACGCGCGCGGCGATATATATTTCCCGACCATCCTTAATCTATCTATGGATCCTTACTTCTACGAGTACACTTATAGTATAAAAAGGAAAGATTTGTATTTTTGAATGTCTGTATAGAATAAACTCAGAACTGATTTCAAAAAATATTTCATTATTAGAATCGTACATTATTCCTGTGTATCGTAAAAGATGAATATAAAATAACTCAGCAAGTAAATAAAATATCAAGAACTTATTGGGGACTTACTCGTAGTGTTTAAAATTTCATGTAAACATTGCTCCTTTTGCTTACGGACGGACTCCATTTACTTCTTTTACGTTTTGGGAAGGAGTTAACATCTTGAAAATAAGTTCTCGAGCTCTACTTTAGGTAAATAAGAATCTTTATAAAAACCTTAACAAAATACCGAAGTAATATGTAATGTTTGAGTGACATGAAAGAACACAGTTTATAAGGGTATTTTATGGGATGCCGTTTAATATCTTGTGCAAAGTTATTGTGGGTTACTCTAAGGTACCTACACTATTCACAAGTTATCTAATTGTAAGTCAATCGACAGCCATTCCGACTCATATTTGTTAAAAGGTTATTAACTTAACAGCAGGTTGTACAAAACTCAATTAAAATTGGAATAGCTGAGCAAGTAATTTGCCGTGTAGGTACATTTGTTGTAATTATCGTTAATTAATAATGACTTAATAGCTAGCTGGAGTGGCAGGCGTTTCACGGCAGGGTTGAATTTCCAACGTGCGGGTAAAATCCGCTATCAATCTTGTAATTACTTACGCTATAATTGTTTTTAACCGCTACTAATTCATGTTATGAATATTATTATTTTGCTTTGACAACTGCGGCGGTGAAGTAGATGTTGTAATTTATTTTATTTTTGTAAACAATAGGCCATTACTACAAGTGTATTATGTACTTTAATATTCCATTTAACTCATAAGCAGAACTTGTTGTTTAAAAGGTGTAAATACTATAAATACGGACGGAAACGAATACAAAACACGGAATACGTGAAGTCTTCATACTCTTGTGCGTAGAAATCACTGGTGTAAGTTAGTAGGTACCTAAGTAAACTCTTTAATGCACAAAAGACATTGATTTACGAACTTTTTCCTTTAAGTAACCTCTTAAGGGAGTTTATACTTTAATAAGTTATCTATCACGATCTTAAGTTCTACGGTATTCTTTATGCGCCCAAAAACAGTAAACCTTTTAAGTTGTAGCTTCAGTAAACCTTTTAAGTTGTATCTTTTATCGGCATGTAGGTTGGAATTAGCTTCCGAAAGCCGTTTACATGTGTAGTGTGAAATGCTCAACGAGACCGAGCAGTTTGTAGGGCGGGCGGGCGGCGCGTGCGCGGTGAGGGGGGAGGGCGACGACCGGCTCGCCGCACTCCCGTCCCGGCCGGCAGGCCCACCACATGTCTCGCCACTCGACAACATCTTCTTTGTCTCCGATCGCGCCGCGAGTTCTCTTTATTTCTGTTGTGCCATTGGATCAAGCCGAAACGGATTCCTCGCGCCTTTGGATTGCAGTGTGCACGGATTGCAGTGAATTATAAAACGGTTCTGACGAATTTCGGTGTTTGTTTTGATAGTGACAAGTGCAATAACTAAGTTTGGTGTAGCGCGCGAACTTGTAAAGTGTTGCTAAGTGGGAAAACTTTGTGAATCGTTCAACAATAGCCATTAATAATGATTGACCGTGGTACGTGATTGGGTCTGTCGATGTTTTTGCGCAACATATAAGTGAAGTAAACATTGTTGAGAATAAGTAGCTGCATCAGTTACCATAGTGAGGATCAAAGATTCTCCGAAAAGCAATGTTGAGAGTGGTGGCAAGAAAGAAAACAAGAAAAAGAGCGGGAGACAGAAAACAGAGCGTAACAGCGCAACGGTGACACGAAGAAAAAAAGAGAAGGCGGTAGCTATCTTCCCCAGGACGGAAAAAGAGGGAAAAGAACTTCCACCAGCCAACAATGATACTCAATATCAGGTATCAGCAGTGAGACAATCAAGAGATATTTTTAAAAGTTTCTTAATCACAAATATATCTTTTTTATTGAAAAAGTTAGCTAGATTTGCTACGAGACACTTATATTTAATTGCACTTCACAAGGAAAAACTAATACAACTGTTATTGCCTCTAGTCACGACAAATTCGAAACGCTAACACGCGTAGCTGTTAGTTCTATTTTTCCACAAATTATGACCGTAATTACTATGACTACCTATCTAACCTAGGTAAAAAATTAAAGAGGCTTAATCAGTTTTCGTATAAACTAGGTTTGAGTTTAATGAATATAAAAAATGGTACAATCTGTAATCTGGATCGGACGAAACCAAGATTAAAACCTAAGGTTTTGTTTGTCCAATCAAATCATCACAATATTAGAGATTACGTTAAATACGATAGACACATGGAGGAGGTACCTACGAAGTGATCTTATAAAATATTTTTGTAAATTATATTGTACGAAGTAAATGGTGAGCATAATAAATAGCAGAAGATAGACAATGGCATTATGAAACATATGTTAGACTTTAACATTTTGTCTAAGAGTTTTTTTTTTTTTCATTATAACTGTTTTATCAGATAAGTAACACTTTTTTATTCTCAAAAGGTCTACCTCCGGAGTACGGCCTCATCACTGGAAATAAATAAAAATACAAACGAAAAGTCCGAATTAACTTGTAAACCAAATTATATCAAATCAAAATGTTTTAACTCCGGTTTATAGCGAGACTGAGCTACGTAATTATACTGCCACACTACTTTATTATCCACGTAGATTAATAATTGAATAATTGCTAATGTTGGCTTTAAACAAGCAGGTTGGTAGATACATTGACCATCATATACAGTAAAAGTATTCAATTGTAAACAGAACATTTTAGTTCGTAGTAAGTAACCACTAACTAATCACTATTTACCAATAACTAAATACCGACCTATTAGGCATGTTGTTTTGAGTTTATTGTAAGTGTAGTTTTTTATTCTTCTATGTATCGTATTACTTATCTGTCCACAATCAACAATCAATCAAACTACCCAGTTAATTTGAACCGTTGCTGCTAATACATTTCCATAATAATAGGGCATGAAAACCACTCACCACTATGAACACTGCGTTCTTATAATCACCACTGATTAGGTACACGGACTATAATCAGCATCTATTACCGCTTTGCAGTCCATTTATTTATTTATGAACGTTTTCACTGAGTTGCGGCGGAATTTGTAAAATGCTCATGTACAGAATGTATGTCTCTTATTTTGTAATCATCACGTACGCACAGTCAAGTCTAGCTAACTGCCTAGTCGTGCGCAATACCTCTTACTATGCATGGACCGCTCGGCCAAATTCTGTATGCAGTATGAATTCGGGTCATGAACATTTCAATTCTTGCAATAAATAATTCATGAGTGATTATTTAGCTTTAGGTAATATCCTTTCAAATGCAACATGGCTGATGTAAACATGAAAGTATTTTCCTTAAGATTGTTTTATAATATCTAATAACATTCAGTAAAATTAATGCATTAAAGCACTTGGGACAGTCAAAATTCGAATTGTTTATTTTTGTATGTCATTATTCGTACTCGTCAGACGAAAAGCGAGGAAAGCAAACAGACTGAAAGCCAAATGCAGTAGTAGGAGTTAACAATAAGTTGCTGAAGCATTGTGAATAATTCATAGAGCAAGGCAAGCTCATTGTACACGTTACGAATGGAGCGGACAATTTTCTATTTTATGAGATTCCTTTGAAATATTCGTGGCGCGCGCGGTCGGGTCTAGCGAATAACCGATGATCAAGTCACAAGAAGCATGTGTCAATTGTAATGCTCAGCTCACCATTTTACTTAGGTCGTGCACTGTAACTTGGTGCCTGTTACAGCCTTACTTCGTAATTCCAATCTCTTACTGTAGTCACAAGCGAGGTATTTAAAAATATGCGAATAAATATTTAAATACCTTAACGGCGTCGCTAGTTTTTTGAACCAATATCGTATTTAAGAAAAGTTAAAGAAATAAGTGTAATACGTGTTTATGACCTGTCTTATGCACCACCCTACAGCGTAAACACTGTAGACATCGTCGCCTATACTAAGTACCAATATAAATAAAGTATTGGTCAACTATTTTAAATCACTTTGTAATTCAAGTTTTAGTTTTATTAATTTACATGAGATAAATAAAAATCGCTGCCGGAGATCGCGACAGGAACCGATGTTTGAAATTTGCTGCGAAATGGAATTCTCCTTGAAGTTCAAGTTCTATCCTATTAAAAGTTTGTCAAAGTATTAGAAATTCGAACGAGGGGCGAGCGAGAAGCTATCACGCCATTTTTCCGGCTCTCCCTACTTCGAAATAACGGGCGAGGAGGCAAGCAAAACGGCCCCCGGGGCTGGGATCGCAAGATTATGTTTCGCTATCTGTTTTGAATTCGTAATTTGAATATAATTAATTCAGAAATTCCAACGTTTAATTTATTTTGAAAGTTATTCTCTTAACTGCTTTTTGTACGGAATCTAATCTACCTACGCTATACAATAAAAGCAAACAAATATTGTTCGCTGAAGCTGGCTATTAGACTCGTGTTTTTACAAATGAGCTTTAAAATTTATTTTCAAAACATTAACTGTCTCGACAACGGAGACAATCTTCAATGTTCGGATCGTGTTAATATTCTTCGTTTTATTTTGACACTGTTGACTAATGCTGTCGTTTATTTTTATTGCTGGTTAATTTTAGTGTCGCATTTGTTTCTACTGGGAGGTGGGCTTTGGCTGCCTCCTCGCTATTATTGCTCGCCGACGTGGCATCAGTCATCGCGCTAATACCGCGGTGAATATCTATTTTAACCTGAGACTGTTTTGACAGGCCGCCAACGTTCTGTGCCGTAGCCGCACGCGGTCCGCGGCACCTTTGAATATCTTATTGCGCGGGCCGGACGCCGGGCCGCCGCCGCCCGCCGGCACGCGCGGCCCATACTTGATTTATCACTCCATTGTTGCGGAGCGTCGACCCACCCTCTCCGGATAAGGCTAAACATTCAATTGCCGGAACGCTCCCGAGAAGATTTTGTTCCCTTCAAACGATCGATTGACTACTTTACCTACATTACATTTAGCTCGTTCCGTTCGCCATCCGGCGCCAATTCAATAGAGATTTATTTGTCTTTTGTGTAAGAGAATGCCCCACATATAAATTCAATGACAATTTGCCGTAGTTACTTTCATTCATAATTTATTAAATAGTAGGCTTGGTCGTTGGATAGGTCTGACTATTATTATTGTAATATATTTTTCAACGGAGGAAACAATTTATTCCGGTCATAAGTGCTAAGTTCATCCAACTGAATGAAAAACTTTTTGATATTAACTGTGTTTCATTTAACAATTTCAGCATCGCAAATTCCTAACAGATCTAACTATTAATATTAATTACCTCACCGACGTTGCTAAACGAACGTGCAGGTAAATAAAACTAAATAGCCATTGTTCAATTAGGTGTACTTACCTAAATCTCTAAACCAAATTGAAGAAACACTGCTACTTAAATTACGCTAGTCGTAAACGGCACGGCCGTCGCGGTTACCCGGCTAGTTTTATTGAGCCTTGCTCTGACTTGCTCGTAAATATCCCCGAGTAATTACTTTCCATTCCCCTTAAACATGCAGTCTTTTCGAATAAAGTATAAACGTTTCGCCTCTTTGAAATTACCTTGGAATTCGCTTGCCATTTGTGTTGAGTTTTAATTAGCCTCTTGCGCATAGTTTTAATTTCGGTTTTATATTTTCTAGGGCATTATGTAAGATCATATTTTCGATCAGATTGAAATTATACAATTGCAAACAAAGTAAAAGTATTCTTCCAATAGACTACAGA